>CM046808.1:656053-1101053 GCA_025617405.1 Perca schrenkii
CCGACGACCAATGGGAAAACCGCAACCTGGTCATAGGTGTGAAGCAGTTCTTTGTCTCACCACCAGTCTGCCTTGCCGTCCTCATGTTAAATGCACTTTCTCCATGTTGCGAAGTGGCGGCCTGTATGAGTTTCGTGAGACTGGCTTTGGAATTTACATGTAGGCCAAGATCCTTTGTCTTGCAGTCAACTCAAGTTGAGCCAAAATCGCTGTTTAACCAACTCTTGGTCCCAACAACCCTTTAACATTGTCCTCTGTTTCTGAAATGTCCTATTTCATGGCATTGATGTTTTCTCAGATCAGGTCGAGTCTGAACCTTTTTGTCAACAGACTGAACTGTAAAGAGAGAATTGAGGGGAGGCTACTGCCTTGTGTGCTGTGGAGACAGTGGGGACACATTGGCTTTTGGTGTTATGTGATTGATGAAACTAGACAAAGGCATCCAAATCCTTTGGGATTGTTAACGTGATAAGCAAGCAATTAAAACAGCAAAGCAGTTAGAAAACAGCACAATCAGTAGAGAAGAAAAACCTTTACCCTTGAGCTGCAATTGTAAGAAAATGTTGGCAAGTGGACTCAAACACAGAACACTAACCAGAAAGCAGATAAGGTTTAACAGGTTTATATAAGGGTGAAGTCCCTTTCCCTTTCTAGTGGATCCCATGGGACCTTATTTCTGAAAAAATAGGTATAGTAGTAAATGACAAGAGACAAATCATTTTTTGACCCCATTTGAATTGTGTCATGAATTACACATATGTTTGTCAATTTAAAAGATAATTTTGCAAGTCAAGAAAGTCACAAATTGTTGTAGTGCCACTTTGTTTTGTGTGAAACCGCTCCTTGAACTACATTTCAATCAGGAGAGGCTTTGTTGCAGATATGCAAAGATTTATCGTGCATATGCATATGAAATATAAAGTCGTCTTTGGAAATTAGACTCCATCGTTATAAAATAATTTTTTAGAGGGGTAGAGAAACAAGACATATCCCCCCGATGGAGTCTAGACACTGGTGGTCTTATCATGCGTGTACACGTGATTACACACAAAGCAATGATTGTTGCCAAGCAACACACTCCTATCCAAAGCAAACTTTAACTTCTTCAAACACTGAAGAGATGGATAACGCAAGGAAGGAAAATCAATTTAGAGAGAAATAAGAAAACATGTATGTAGATTTGTACGCAGTGCATAGCATTCTCACAGCTAAATTAAACAACACAAACAAACACGAACAGCATGGAAATCGATTACTAGCCCAATCAAAAACAAATGTAATGGCGACAGTTGAGGAAGAAATGGAAAGATCTTTTAACAAAAGGAATCATCAGTTCCGTCACCAAAAACGTCTATGCACAGCACTATCATAACTTATGTTTTCGGAAAAGATTCCCCCACTTTTACGGGATAGAACGTCATCTCAGAGCTGTCAACCCCAATGGTTAAAGGGGTGATAGAATGCAAAACTGATTTTACCCTGTCATAGTTGAATAACGACAGTTCGGTGGGTAAATAGGACATACATAGAAGCTCAAAGTCCCATTGACACCCCTTTACTATGAAAATCTCATATTTTGAAACTGCCGCTGAAAACGGGCGAATCTCAACAAAGCTGGAAGTTGACGTCACCCTCCCAAAAACCGGAACCTTTGTCAGCCCATGGGTGTATTAAGAGAACGGTCACGCCCCAACATTTACATAGGCTACACAACTGACCTGAGATCAGGTAGTCTTCTGAATCTAGCTAGGTCACGCAGATCTCTGCTATTCCATTACAAAATTCACTTCTGAAACTTTTTTATGAGAGAAATCAACTATGTAAAGCTCAAATATGGGCCACTTTACAAAAATGGATGGCTAATTGCAAATTTTGTCCGACTGTGTGTCGGAGTTCAGCGCCGGTGCTGCCTGTGTTGCTGCCTCACCGCCCGGCCTGCCTTCCTTCACAGACCCCGGCCTGCTGTGAGGTACTTGGAGCTCCGTCTTTTGGGCTAATAGACAACCAAATGCCCCTGCTCTGACAGAGCTCCAGGGCCTGTAACTCCCCTCTTCCTGCTTGCTAAATGCCCGGTGTATGTGAGTGAGAGTGCGGTCAGCGAGCTTGTTACGCCAGCAATCTCTTACCACAGGTTTCAGTTAATCTTTTAATGTGTGTAATTATAATGCGTTAAGTTATTTAAACAAAGGATTGGGGAAATAAACGCTGCTTGTCTCATTGATAGAGCCTGCGGCTGGATGTAGCTCTATCAATGAGAGCTAGCTAGCCTCCTCTTAGAATTCCTCTGAAATTCAGAAATATTCATTAACTTGAAATCGGACACCATTGTTAGCTTTATAAAACATTTAGCTAGATGTTGTATACGTGGCGTGACGAAATTCAAACTGTAAATATACTCGAATTACGCCGAAAATGAAGCTAACTATCCGTGATTTGTAGCTACAAACGGGTTACATCCGTTTATTTCCCCAAACGTTTGTTTAAATAACTCAACACATTATAATTACACACATTAAAAGATTAACTGGAACGGTGGTAAGAGATTGCTGGCATAACAAGCTCGCTGACCGCACTCTCACTCACATACACGGGCCATTTAGCTAGCAGGAAGAGGGGAGTTGCAGGCGAAAAAACAGTGACTTTGTGTGGATATGGAGTGCTGTGGGCTGCCGTGACGGAGCTCCAAGTACCTCATAGCAGGCCGGGGTCTGTGAAGGAAGGCAGGCCGGGCGGCGAGGCAGCACCGGCCGCTGAACTCCGACACACCAAATTTGCAATTGGCCATCAATTTTCGTAAAACGGCCCATATTTGAGCTTAATATAGTTGATTTCTCGCTAAAAAAAGTCTCAGAAGTGAATTTAATAACGAAATAGCCCGATAAACAATATATAACTTTGCAGTGTCTGAAATATGAGACCTGCTCTCGAGTCTCCCATGTGTTTCTATGTAGTTTGCTCAAACCAATCAGCACGTAGCTTATTCTGAATATTCATGAGCATACCATATTTGGAAGAAAAGCTCTTGTTTCAAATAGAGCCATATTCACAGGGTAGTTAAGGGCCTAATAAAATAGCATTCGGGCAATTTTCAGCCCAACCAATGTTACATACCCTATTAGGAGACCTTAAGGAACAGTGTAAAATACCCTACATAATCATTCTATCACCCCTTTAAAGTGGATAACTTAGAACGTTAGTTTCGCATTGCCAGACCTTCCTCCACAGTGCTGCGGAGGAGGGTCTGGCTAGTCCACGCAGCAATCCGGGATGGAAGAAAAACGTGCTCTGGTTTATTGGCATTTCTTTAAACCAATCACGTCATGCATCTAGTGGAGCCCAGGTGCCTCTGCAAAATAACCTCAGGAAGGAACTTGTTTTGGTGGAACGTGTGTACATTCAAAGGTTATTTATTCGTGCAACAGAAAACTTAGATTGGACAGAGTCTAGCTAGCTGTCTGGATTTACCCTGCAGAGATCTGAGGAGCAGTTAACCATAGTCCTCAGAAATCCACCAGAGTTTAAAATTACAACACAAAGAAAGCCGAAGGTAACGGGACATCTGAAAACTTACATCCGAAAAGAGTAACATCCTGCGGAATTTTCGTCAGAATGAGATCAATCCAGGAAGTGAAACGTTGTGGATATAGACTACTCGGACATATTCACCATTCTTTAGTGAATTTTTTTCTTGCTTTCTCCTCTCTCAATTTCATGTTAATAGTTCTGTGACATTGCTAGGCCAAACTCAGCTTTAAATCTTCAGTGGGTATCCACTATCTCCAAGGAGAAGGCCCTTTACTCTCCCTTCCTCAAATTCCAGATAAAGTGCGCTCTCTCTGAGAATGCCAGCATCATGAGTCAACCCAAGCAATCTTTCAACGGGGTCCACAAAGTCCGAGTTGCAGACAATTTATTCATTAATATGATGGAAACCTGTTCGCTTGACATACAAATACTCATAGTCAGAAGACACGCATTAGATGAGGTCACAAATACACAAGTAGAATCTACTAGTAGAGTCACTGGAGTAGGGACTACTACTGAGTCTGGAGCAACGATCTGGAGATGAGTGGAAGAAAAGCGGGGTTAATATACTATTGGCTGATGAGCTCATTGTAGCCAAGTATGTGGTAAGCCAGGAGAGATGATGAGCTGATTGCTCTGATTAATAGAAAAACAGGAACAACACACACACACGCACACTCACACGCATGAACGCACGCACGCACGCACGACCACACACACACAAACAGGGGATAAGGAAGACACAAGAGGAGTGGGGAACACAGGGAAACTCAAGGGAAAGACAGGAGCACTGCTGTGGCTGTGACAAAAACTCGACAGGAAGTCAGTTGTGGGAGCTGTGCTATTAGATTTTAGTGCAGCATTTTATATTATAGATCATGAGCTACTACTCGTGAAGCTATCTGCTTATAGATTCAGAGACGATTGATTGGATGAAAAGTTACTTGTTTGATAGACAACAATGTGTGATGTTTAACGGCATCATCTCAAACATGGAGACTTGCAGTATTCCACAAGGAAGTTGCCTGGGTCCTCTTCTTTATTTTTTATTCTTTGTAAATGATATGCCATATGTATTAAAAAATGCAGGCATGGAAATCTACGCAGATGACACTACAATGTACATCTCTTCAGAGAACATCAAACTAGTCAATAGGCTGCTTCAACAAGAGTTAACCTCCGGGGGCGGTGATGTAACCATAGACAGTAAAATGGACAAAGTGATGCCGTAGACTTGCAACGGAGACCAGTGAAGGATATTAGAAGCACTTTTCCGGTGCTGGCTGAGCGTTACTGAGCAGCCTCCAACTGAGCTTGAAGATGTAGATGTGACGTGAGCAACCTGTCTTAAAGTTGTCTGGTAGCTGTGTCAAGAGAAATCTCAATCATTCCCAATCTTACAGAGACGGAGAGCGTAGGTATATGTAAGGAGATAACATAGGCACAGGCTAATTATTGCTAACTAAAATGCTAGTTAACATTAGTAATTAAACTTAAACAGCTAATGTAAGTCCAAACTGCCTGTGAACTTCTCCTGACTATAGGGTAATTCCTCTACTATGCGACAGAAAGTTGTGTGGTTATGACACAATCGTTAGCCTATTTTTACAAAAACGTCTGCTACGGAGCCGTAACGTGAGATACAAGGTAATGGAGCATTTTATACATTGTCGTGTTTCTTTAGAAATAAACAATGGACAAATAGAGTCTTTAAACGCTTCAGATGTAAAGTTATTTGCTGTCAAAGTGACGCCAAAATGAATGGGAGTCAATGGGATGCTAACGGCAGGTGATAGCTTGATAGCATCAAAATGGCTCCATAGGAGGTACGCTTTGTTGAGGCTCTTTCTCCCTTGGATGTAACTCACAGCAAACACCATGCATGGGCATGCTAAACACGTAGCAACATATTCATGTATCACATCTGCTTAACAGGACAAAGCTCGGCTAAAAGCCCATGATAACCATTTTTACTTATACAAAACAGTACTCCAACACCAAGCAACTAAATGAGCACATAGGAAAAGCATTATGTGAAACTAGCGATTTTTTTACTCCATACTACAAATGATATGTCATATGAAAGGGGAACTCCGCTGATAGCAGCCAAAGAAGAGCAAAAAAGTAACCTGAATTTACAGCCATAATCATAAATTATGTCTTAACTTTGCTGTTTTGTGATGAAAAGTTGTGTTTGAAGGCATATCAACGCTGCTAAATGTTATTCCAATGTTTTTGTGTCACTTTGAAATAGTTCCTGACAGTCTACGGTAGGACTGGGCGATATGGAGAAAATCAAATAGCCCAATATTTTTGACCAAATACCTCAATATCGATACCGCAACGATATTGTAGTGTTGACTATTGGTGCTTTCACAAAATATTTACAATGTGAGATTTTTGATAAATAATCATCAGTAATGTGGATATAATGATTAAGTGGGTAAAGGCAAATAATACAACTGTTACAGCAGTCTGGTAAGTTCAGAAAATGACGTAACTTTACTGTACTGCAGCCTTTAAAACCAGGAAAAGACAATACTTATGCCATATTACAATATTAGATCTAGATCCCAAATCTAAGACAATATCTAGTCTCATATCACGATATCGATATAATATTGATATATTGCCCAGCTCTAGTCTACCGGTATTTTCAGTTTAGGGGAGGAAGTTTTAACATGGAGAACATAGGAGGCATCTATTGGCCTACAGTGTATAAGCCTCATTGTGGTTGGCTAAGGTGCTGTTGACATTGATCTTGAGACTGTCACTAAATTCTATTGACTAACGGTTCAACAGAGGTGTCAATCATCCAATTTAAAAAATGGATTCTCAATAGCTGCCTGCGTAGCTTACGGTGTCTGACTTTCGTCTCAACTGCATTATGCAAAATGTGCACAGATACTAGAGCGCACAGCATACCACAGTTTTCATTCTATTTTGTATTATATTGTCATTTGTTTTCTATGAAATCCACAACACTCGTTTTTTCCAGGTAGACGGAAAAAGAAAATGTTCACAACTGCGCAGGTACTGGATATACTATTTGACGACAGCAGGGCCGTTGTTTTTTCTATTGACTTTTTATCGGAAGACGATGACCTCCGCCAGCCAGAGGTTATAAGCTTTAATCTTTTCATAGGTAATGTTTAGCTGTTGTGCTCTGGGTTTCTTGAGGTTTTGGGCTGCAACTGGATTATTCCAGAGGGATATTTTATCTAACAAGTTACAGTTTTGTAGACCTAGTAATTGCAGAGAGAGAGGGGGAATGACATGCAGCAAAGAACCACAGGTCGGAGTCGAACCGGGCTCACTGTGTCGAGGAGTAAACCTCTATATATGATCACCCGCTCTACCAACTGAGCTATCCGGTTGCATGTCTAGACCTACTCTATCTGGATAGTGTTGAGATAACTCTTGTTATGATTTGATACTATAAATAAAACTGAATTGAACTAGAAGCTCTCATAAGGTCACAAGGGTCACATCACACTACAAACTTAAAACAGAAAGCCTGTATTTACTAGGTTTGCGGCAACTTTACTGTAGCTACTTAGCTATACTTAACTATAGCCAGACAGTGACTGTAGGAGGTTTCCCTCCACCATGTTTATGTAAATTTCAATTTGCACATAAAAACCTGAGTGGGAATGCCATGGATTGTTGAAAAGTTTTTGACATATAGAAAAAGAGAGGATGTGATAATGGTAAGTGTAACACATTTTTCAAATAAATCTCAATATCTGCATCTTCTACAAAGCAGTCATGTCATGCTGCCACTCAGCGTTACATGTCTCCACTCCACCAGAAAGTCCTCCCCCAAAAACAAACAAAACATTTCCAGTTTAAATCCAGATTGTTGCATGTCACCCCCCTCTCTATCACCATAGTGGCCAGCCCAGTTCTGTCATTGGACATCTCCTTTTTAAATATAGACAAGTATGTCTGCCGCTAGTGTTCTGATCACTGATAAAGGACACAGCATGAACACAAAAAAATAAGAAAATACAAATGCAATCTTAGGTGGAAAGCAGCTCTTAGACATGATGTATTACTTGTAACGTCCTCTTGAATATTAAACATGTAGGTAGTAAACATGCACTTATCCCCAACCTCTATTTTCTTCCAAATTTCAGAAATTTCCTTAAAGCTATAGTGCATTTGTCACCAAGTCTATGACAGATATGTACAATGGGGTATTCTGAGTCTGTGTGCATATATGTTTATATACAAATGTATGCATGTATGTGTATATATGTGTATGTACTGTATATATGAGTATGCCAGCAAGTCTTTCAGCTGTTCCTATAAGGTCAACAAAATGCACTATTAAGTGTATTTTTATTACATAAACCATAACGTTTGTGGCTTAGGTGGTAGAGTGGTTGTCTACCAGTCTTTAGGTTGGTGGTTCAATCCCTGGCCCTGCAGTCCCATGTTGATGTGTTGTTGGGCAAGACACTGTACCCCTGATGCTGTGCCATCAGTGTGTGAATGTGTGCGAATATTCATCTGATGAGCACCTTGTATGGCAGCCAATACACCAGTGAATCAATGTGTTTGTAAATGGATTGTACTGTAAAATCTCTTTGAGTAGTTGTTGAAGACTAGAAAATTCAGTCAAAATGCAGTCCATCCACATCCACATCATAAAAGCAAATCATTGCCATACATACAATGTCCATAACTCTATGACAATGACTTGAAGAAATATTCGTCAATATTTATTAGACTAGTTGCCTCTGGTTTTCTTAATGGCTTTAAACCCATTTATTTGCAGCTAGAAGATATACAGTATCTCTGTTTGAATTAGCTTGTGTTACTTGCCAGGAGCTAAGTGGGTACCACAGTGCTGATGCGGGTCAGCCTTGGGGCATAAATTACACATGGACTGTTTTGATTTGGCTATAAACCTTCAGCATCCAGCCCCCGGGGGGAGCAGTCCAGACATAAAACTAATTGTACAGTGCTACCGGTATACTCATTCCTGTCAGCTGATTAATTCAATTCTACCTGCCAACGCCCAGTTGCTGCTGCTAAACACTTCAGTTGCTCATTATGTTGCCATGTGTATCACCCTGGGGTCAAAATAATTTAGCATCCAGTCAAAAAAGATTGAGGAAATTGTTTTACATTATGCTGGATTATTTGAATCAAGAAAATCTAAAAATTACATCGAAAGGTTTCTCCTTATGATGTTGTTGCAGGAAAGGTCATTGAGATTAAAAGCATTTTGAAATGAAATGAATGGAATGGACAACTTGTCCATTCATTTTTATTGTAATCTGCTTCTTAGACTGTGTGATTGTAAGAATCTCTTTTGTATGTTGCAGGTTTTCTTCTCATTTAATTGTATTGTTCAGTGCCTTTTATTTTACTATGTTTTGTAATAATGTCAACTCCGGTGACTCCTGAAATGATTATGATTTAAAATGAACAAAAACTTAAACGCCACAATAACAATTGTCCTCTGGGATTACAAATATGCAAACCACATTTCATGGTAATTAGTTAGCTGTCATGATATCATGTGTTGCATGCATTAATGAATGGAAAGACTGAAAGAAGACCCACCCCATCATACACATACACAAATATACCATTGCCAAGGCAAGCCAGCAAGCAAATAAAGACACTCTTCTCTGCTTCTCTTCTCTCGTCAGATTCATCTACCAACCGTCATAGAGCTGACCCAGCTCTTAGTTAAGCTGTTATAGTTTTAGACTGCTGGGGGACTTCCTTTGACACACTGAGCTCCTCTCTCCTCTCTCTTTCCATCTGTGTGCCTCCATGTCCCAGAAATGCTCGTTACTAATTTAGCTCTGGGGAGCTTATTCCCCGGAGTCCTTATGTTTGTTTCACCCAGCAGTTTTCCTTGGACTGATGTGGCACCTAAATCATTGTTGCAGCTGCTGCCGTGGTCCTGCTTGGCGTCCTGCTATGCCCTGCAGTGTCTTGCTACGCCATGAACTACTACAACTACTATTTCTATTCATAGTTCCATTATCTTTATCGTGACTATTATTGCCACTCTTCATTGTACCCCCAACCAGCACCGTCCCAGGTTTCTCCCTAAAAGGAAGTTTTTTCTCACCACTCGAGGTTTCTGCCTAAAAAGAAGTTGTTCCTCGCCACTGTTGCACTAAATGCTTGCTCTTTGGGGAATTATTGGGTCTTTGTAAATTATAGCGTTTAAGATTTGTTTTGGGAAATTTTAGGCCTTTATTTGACAGGACAGCTGAAGACATGAAAGGGGAGAGAGAGGGGGAATGACATGCAGCAAAGAACTGCAGGTCGGAGTCAAACCAGGGTCACTGTGTCAAGGAGTAATCCTCTATATATGGTCGCCCGCTCTACCAACTGAGCTATCCTGGTGCCAGTCTAGACCTACTGTAAAGTGTTGAGATAACTCTTGTTATGATTTGATACTATAAATAAAACTGAATTGAACTAGAAGCCCTCATAATGTCATAAGGGTCACATCACACTACAAACTTAAAGGAACACGCCGAATTATTGGGACTTCAGCTTATTCACCGTATTCTCCGAATAAGTGACAAAATAACGCCAACATGTTCCTATTTACATGTTGTGATTTGTATAGTCACAGCGTATACAAATGAAAAGGTCACATGAGACACAGCCTTACCGTAAACAAACCGGGAACTATATTCTCAGAAGAAGAATTCTGCTACCTGGGGCGGAGTGATTTGCTTTGCAGCAAGCCTGTCTGAGAATATAGTTCCCAGTTTGTTTACGGTTAGAAGATGGATGTATACGTATACAAATCACAACATGTAAATAGGAACATGTTGGCGTTATTTTGTCACTCATTCGGAGTAGTAGGATTGTTGGAACCAGTCACCTTCATGTTCTGTGCTGGGCTGCTACCGGAAGAGCCGTCAGACAGCGTTACAGCATGCACGGAGATGAGAAGGGTATGTATGGACTTATCTAACTCTGGGGGTTACGGTGAATAAGCTGAAGTCCCAATAAGTCGGCGTGTTCCTTTAAACAGAAAGCCTCCATTACAAACTAGGAGTGTGAACTAGGAGTTGTGAGTGATACGTGAATATCCGACTGTCAACTTTTAGAGAGTAATTGGTGACTACTACACTAATTGCTAATGCCTTAGTGCTCACAGGGATTATGTTTATGGGAAAGGTGCCCCCTACCCATCCATTACCTCTGCTTCAGCTGTTTTTGGTTGTTGGCTTCCGATTGCCTCAAAGCAAGCATAAAAGTTGTTAAATGTACTTGCTACACATCACCACTTAACAAGGGGGTGTGGGGGCACTTGTAATCTGTCATAGTTCTTTCTCACATGCTTCTGGGATTGCCCTCCTAGAATTGCTGCTAAGCATCTCTCTGTGCTCTCTGCTATGTGTGTACCCTTCTATGAAGCCCACAGCTACCACTTAGTCTGTCCAGAGGAGTAGCATATCTATCAGTATTATAAAACCAAACCCTTGATCAAAGGATTTGGGATTATCAAGAACTTGCAATTTAGAGTTAAAAAGAGGCAGTTGATAGGTTGAACTGCTAAAACCGTTTCAGCTGACAAAGTAGATAAGGCTCAAGAGGAGTGCTGGGAAGAAATACACAATACCAATTCAATAGTATTAGAGAGAGAGAGAGAGAGAGAGAGAGAGTGTGTGTGCGTGTGTGTGTGTGCGTGCGTGCGTGCGTGCATGCCAGAATGCATGCGTGAATGCCTTGAGCCATTTCTGCAATAAGGCAGACTTGTCTCTTCTTTTTCCCATTTAACATCCCAATGTCTTCCAGCAAACAGGCAAAATGAGTAATTTCCATGAAGCTTTACTCTAACTGTAATTGGTTGGAAACCTTATTAAGATCGAGATGATGTGTCTTGCTGATCTTATAAATATCCACAGAGATCAAAGAAATTGTTAAAAGAGCTCAGCGTGCTCACTTTTCTAAATTTCACATTTTAAGGTATAATGATAGAGAAGTTCTCGACACCTGTCGCCAAGAGGTACGGAAGCATAAAAGAGCAGCACTTTTTCTTTAAGATTATTTTTTGGGCTCTTCCACCTTTAATTTGACAGGGAAGCTACGTGAGAAATGGGGAAGACATGCAGGAATTTGTCACAGGTTGGATTTGAACCCTGGACCTCTGCGTCAAGGCATAAACCTCTCAGTATACGTGTGCCTTCTCTACCCACTGAGCCAACCCGGCCACAACAGTACTATTTTTCTTTTTTTTTTAATAGTCTCCTAACTGGGAAGAAATTGAAATATGTGGAGTAGAACCACTATGATGTAGCTTATTAGGGCTGTTAAAGGGATATTTTACCGCTGGAAAGATGAATATGTATTTAAATTGGGTCATTTATGTAGTAGAAATGTGAAATAATTTTAGAAGTTGGTGCCTTCTAGACCGAGAAAAGCCAGAAAATGCACTTGCACTTGCTTCCCCCACTCCCAAGCCATGCCTACTGGTTACAGAGGGTAGTCAAGTGAAGTCAAGTCAAGTGGGTTTTATTGTCATTCCAACAATATACATTGTATAACGACAAAAAAAACGACATTTTATAAAAAAAAAAACGACATAGGAAACAGGCTAAATTTCGTGCACGCACGTTATAGACATAAAGTAGAGCATTGAAGACAGACAAGGGACAGGACAGACAACAAAAGACAGGGCATAAGTCGACTTGTAACAGAGCACTGATTGTTATAAGTTAGGGTCACCGTGAGGTGAAGGTAGAATATAAGAACTTTCTTGAGATTTGCGTGGTTGAAATCACCAGCAACAATAAATAGTCCATCCGGATGTGTGCTTTGGAGCTCACTTATAGCTCAGTAAAGTTCAGCTAACGCATTGGTAGCTGAAGCATTGAATATAAACACAGCCGTGAATTTGCGTGGAATGTAGAATGGTCGGCATTTAACAGTCACAAACTCCACCAGCAGTGAGCCATAGTTGGATAAAAGCACCGCATTTCTGCAGCAGTCCATGTTAACATATATGCACAGCCCACCTCCACGAGTCTTACCCGACAGAGCAGCATCTCTATCTGCTCGGAAGGCTAGCAGGCCTGGTAGCTGGATAGTGGAGTCCGGTACACGGTTGTTCAGCCATGTTTCCACAAAAACAAAAACACAGCAGTCTCTGAACTGGCGTTGGGAGTTTGGTTGAAGTTGGATGTAGTCCAGTTTGTTGTCTAATGAGCGGACATTTGCAAACAGGATGGATGGGAAACGTGGCCGGCTAGCGTTAGCTTTCCACCTTGCTCAAACTCCTGCCCTCGTTCCGCGTTTCCGCTTTCTCGCACACCGCTTTCGATGTCCCCTTCCCCGGCGAGAGGCATCAAGCGACACCGCAGGCTGAGGTGTAGTCTCTGTAGCAGGCGAATCTCGCGTAGTTTGTCAAGTATTCCGTCTATAATAAAGTGTTGTCCATATTCTCCGATCTGTACCAATGTGGTACACGTGTGCGGTAGTTTGAATGCACATAATTGCAAGGTTGCTGCTGAAAAGAGAGAGCCTGTTAGTTTAGCTTCAAGATGGCTGACACTCGACTCACATAGGGTAGTGACAGTCCCACCCCCTATGGGCCGGTTGAAAACATGCAGAACTAGCTCTGGCTGTAGTCTATAGCTTCTCGCAAAAAAAGCCTCCGATGATGAGGTTTTTTTCCAGACCCACAATCCAGAGATCTCTGGTCTCAGGGGGACATGAGGGAGGGACGCACGGTCAAATCAAAAATACTACCAGGTTTCTACTGATACAAAGCTTAATGCTAAATCGGTGAAGTATCCCTTTAAGTAGTTATGTCCAACGGAAGCTTAATGAACCATTAGTTGTATTTGTTGACCCAGTTAGATGGCGGTCTTGGTTTAAATGAACCCTTTGTTGAACAGAGAGCGCTATATGTTGGGCTCAGAAAATAAAGAAAATGCTTCACAAAGCTTAATTTGGTGTTACTGTTAAGACTCTGCTGGGGGACAAGCTGCTGGTCCATCACAGTAGAGCTGGTGGAATGAATTTGCCAACATGGAGAACTCTATCATCTTCTTCTTCTTCTTCTCCGTAGAAAATAAATAGCCTACATATTACTCAACAAACTATATTAGGAACTGTATTGCACCAAAACATGCACTCGTCAGTGGAAAACTTGATGTGTACATGAAATAGACATATTATACAGTCTAGGTGTATAAGGCTAAATGCACAATATTTAACCACATGTAATTTACTACTGTTGCTAATATAGTCTACTTCTATCGGTCCAGGTATATTTAGTTATTTATTTGTTTATGTGTTTCTACTTTGTGCATTTATTTATTTATCAGAAAAACATCAACATGTGACTCCTGGTTTTGGTTTCAATGATACCCGGACCAGAAATGTCCAGCATTTCACACACAACTTTGTGACCGTTATGAGTGCAGCAGCATCCAGCTAGTCAGGTGTGAATGCAAAGATAAAAAATAGCAAGTGTAAGTACAGATGTACGTAATTTGAGACACAGCATGTGAGTCTGTACTTTATTGCTAACATGCTGATGTTAGGCAGTTTGTTTGTCAGGTTAACCACCTTAGTTTAGCCCTAACATGCTTACATTTGTCAACTAAACCAAAAGGTGGCCGGGTGAGCTCAGTTGGTAGAGCAGGCGCACATATATAGAGGAGGATTACTCCTCAACGCAGCAGCCGCGGTTTTGACTCCGACCTGCGGCCCTTTGCTGCATGTCATTCCCCTTATCTCTCCCCTTTCATTTCTTCATCTGTCCTTTGGAATTAAAGGCCTGAAATGCCCGAAAAAATTATCTTAAAAAAAAAAAAATAGTACAACTGAGGCTGATGGCATTCGAAGTTTTACTCAACAATATGCTTTACTTTAAGAAGACTTTGAGAATGAGGACAAACCGGTGTGTTTGCCATGGTAGTCAGCTAGTTAGCCATGGCATGCTAATATTTGAAGCCTATGATAGAGCAAACAAATGCAATGTTTAATCTGTTTCTTATACTTTTGCTCTTGTGTTTTTGGTTTCGGGCTAAAAAAAGAAAAACAATCTCCAGATCCTTGGTATACAACAGCCCCATGCACACAGTTTCGACAAAGCTTGACAGGCCTATAGCTCTTAATAAGCTATGATTGGACAATTTGTTTTTCTAGGGGAGGGCTAGAGTAAATGGTCAATTGGCCCAGTGAGGTAGGACAAATATTTTCACAATTAGAGCAGGGTGGGTGGGCTGATGTACAGCCTTCAGGACTCCTCAGCTACAGCCTCCTAATAGTCTCATCATCATAACAATGTGACAACATCCACTCCTTATTTGGTTCCCCAGCTGGGGTTAGTAATGAAAAATATAATGCAGATCCTTAAAATAAATGGACATGGCATTTGAACTTGGAAGAATATATCTGCCTCCTGCTAGGCTGTTTTGCAAAATGTGTTAAGGTACACTGATGATGCACCATGATGAACAATTTTCTTTAAAACAGGCTTTGTTTTGGATGTGTATGTGATGAAGCCTGGTGCAAGGAATGCCTGTTGTCTTTTAGCCAGGCTGCTGATGATATGGATTAACTGTCTTCTCTGTGCCAAGCTTTTCTCTTATACCATCTTTCTCGCTCACACACACACACACACACACACACACACACACACACACACACACACACACACACACACACACACACACACACACACCTCTGCTTTCTGCCTGCCTTCTTCCCATCCCTTTGCATGCGGCTCTCTGGCTCAGCTCGCCAGTGTGGATTATAGCTCTCTCATGGCTATCATGATCTTACACAAACAACATTTGTCAGCTCATTTATCACTGTTCCTCCCCGGTTGTCCACTCTCGTCTATTCATCTACGCTCTATTTCTGCATCCCTGCCTCCAGGGTGAAAATGCATGTTACCTCCACAACTGAAAATAACCCCCAAAAGTCCCCATTGATATTTGCGCAAATCGGCAAATGTCAACGGCGATAATTGATGCTTGACTTTCTCCGTAAGTAGACAGTTTGAAAGCATCTTGCAGGGAAGACGTGATGTGTTTTCATCGTATACCAATTGCAATGTCACTTTTGCAGAATATTATCCACCTGTGATCATATGTGGTAAGAAATGCTTGGGGTCAACAAGGTGAGACATATAACACTTTGATAATTATTGTCTTGCGTTTTGTGATATTACTTAAAGAGACAGGCCTATGTTGCTGATTGCAATCCAGCTCTGTGTCATAGCAGTGTGGACAGTGTGTTTAGATAAACAGTGTGTGCCTTCCTACCGTGGAAGTATCCCTTTAGCAAGACACAGGAGTGTAGATGATGTTACCAACGCAGTTGACTAATCACTCACGGACCCTCCCCCTCTCACACACAGCGGCCAACTCTGTCAGACTCGCTCTATCCTCCTTTTCAACATTTTAATCATCAAATTTGCAGGTCACACATGTGCGAGTAGTTTTAAAAATGGCTCGCACTGTCTCAAAAAATGGTTGCCATTTGGTCGCAGTCTGGAGCCCTGTGCCCGCTGCGCCCACTGGTGACGTAAGCTCCCAGCAGTAGGGAGGACAACAAACCCCTTTTTTCCGGTGCTGAAAACATCCGAGATGGGACACTGACATGAAATATATTGTGATATTGTGGTTTCAGCTACTGGCTAATGTTAGATAGCTTACTTGCTAACAAATCAGTTACCACCACAAATAGAATATAAGTAAATATGTGGGAAACACTACGCTATTTCATTAGAATGACATGAGTAAACATTTCTAAACGTAATGTGACTAAAACTTTAATAGATTAATTTGTCCGTAAAACAAATACATTTTATTCTGCAATGATGGTTAGCAATGAAGACAACAACTCCCATAATTCCACGCAACTTCACGTCAACAGTCCGTGTTTACATTCATGGTTTCAATTAGAGCCCTAGCAGAAAAATTACATATTGTTCCTTTAAAAACTAAACTAAAATTCCTCAAAAAGAGAGGAAGCCTCTCTTTTTGCAGTCACAAGCTCGCTTCTCTAACCTTTAGGCCACCACTGCCCGAGCGATAAGTAAGTGGCTGCACTGTTAGATGATAGGGAAGATGAGTAAAAATCTTAAGTACTAGTGTTTTGTACTGGTGAGTATGAGCCTCATGTAAGCACTGAAGTACTGTGCATTGTGCCCACACGGAAAAACTCCATAAATTAAAGCAAGTGAAGAGGATACTAATTTTAGAGAGACTGCTGGACTAATCTCCTGAAAGGTGGGAATAATAGATCTTTCAAATATCGTGATGGAATAGTGTGTACTGTAGACAGAGTTGTTGTCTTTCCCACCTGAAGCGATCGAACAGATATTACAGTCCCCTTTTGAGAACTTGTGTGCGTCACTGATGAGACAGCCACTAAGATGACTGAAACCTCTTGATACCTCAATAACAGAGATGAAACTTTATTGATCCCTGTGGGGAAATTGGATCATAGCAGCAGCAAAACAGGGATAAGGTGCGGTATGGGAACAAGATAAGTGGACCATAAGCACACAAAGAGAATAGATAATAGGTAGTGTAAACTGTAGAAATAATGCAAAGAAACATATATACTACTTAAAGTGGACTGTATTGATTGGAAATATGGATTGACTTCTATGGTTAAGAGTTTTAGATTAAAAGATTATATAACGTGGCCAGGTTGGTTCAGTCGGTAGAGCAGGCGCACATATACTTGGAGGTTTATGCCTCGACACAGGGATCCACGGTTCAAATCCCAGCTGTGATGATTTTCTGCATGTCTTCCTCCCCTTTCTCACCTAGCTGTCCTATCAAATAAAGGCAGAAAAGCCCCAAAAATTATCTTAAAAAAAGATTATATTATGATGTGATTGGATCATGTTTGATTGTACAGTATACAGTATATCTATAATGTCATGTAATTCAACAGACCGGCAACCATGCCTACCTTTGTAAAGCTTATAATGTTCTGTTTTTATTTAACTGTCAAAATCTGTTTATTCTAGTCTAAATCAAGTCAAAAGTGTGGATGTTTGTGTTTCGGTGTATTATTAGATCATAATATATTGTAAGTGCCTCATATTTAGGCTTACAAAATAAAATGTAACAGATAGACCAGTATCATTCAGCTTTACCCTGATTCACCTTCACACTAATTTGCACTGATTAGTGGTGTTGTGTGTGTGTCTGTGCAGGGATGGAGGGACTTCACATTTGCTGTGAGCCTGTCGCTGTGATTCAGGGTCTGACTGAAGGCAGGTAGGCCTCCACTCTGTGGTCTACTTAAAGGATAAATCCGGCGCAAAATGAACCTAGGGGTTAATAACAATGTACCGAGTTGACCGTTCTCTGGGATATGTTTTCATGCTAATCCAATGTGACCAGTTTTATCGTAAACCGCTAATTATCTTATAACGCTAGTCGTCGGGGCAAGGCTAAAGTAAAAACAAATCGCTATTTCTATACCACTAACAAGGCTCAAAATAGCACCACACTTCCACGGTAGCATAATGAGGGTCCCTACATGTAAACAGAAGCATTGAGAACTTTGTAAGTGTACAGACAGTTTATTAAAAAGATAGATTATAAAAACAGTACTGTTCATGTATACAGGATTACATACTTTGCCCTTGCCCCGATGACTAGCGTTATAAGCTAATTAGCGGTTTGCGATAAAACTGGTCACATTCGATTAGCATGAAAACATATCCCAGAGAACGGTTGACTCGGTACAGGTGTTATTAACCCCTAAGTTCATTTTGGGCCAGATTTGTCCTTTAAGCCACATGCAGCAAGCACTGCAAGGTCTAAATATTCTGTTGTGGTGTCTCAATTTTGATTATTCCGTAAGTACAGTTACATAGAGTACACTATGTACTCACTTGTGTAGTGCATAACATTTTGACAGGGTAGTGTTGTCTCAAACTGCGCCCGGCCGTTATGCACTGACTGGAATTGACTCTTCTTCTGTTTAATGGTAAACTGCAGGCGGGCAATTTATTTGACGTGTGCTTTCATCTTTTAGTGGCTCATTTCCCAACCGTTAACTAACTTGATGTGCCAGATGGTTTTTTACACAGAACCATCTGAAAAGCCATCATTGGTATGTAGCATATATGGCTGTACTACGTTACACTACTACCTTAGCTAGCACAAATCATTTGTTTAGCATTTAAAATAGAAGACGTTTGGGGCACCACTCTCTGTGAAACTGATAGACCATGCCTTAATTCAGTCTCATAAGATAAAGGGTTGCATCAACATGTAATCAGTTTTTTTTTTTAAATCAATAATCTATTTAACTACTAAGGATACACACTGCGATGTGTGGTGAATGGTGCAGCAAACCAAATAAAGGACAAAATGTTGAGATGGGCATGTGAGAGAATGTGGCAGGTATAACTTAATGTCAGCGCTAGATGGTGACCGCGGTGTTTGCGCTGGTTCTTCTGCTCCGACTATAGGGGGTCGGAACACAGAGGTAGATAAGACTGTAACATGAAGGTTCCATATGTGGTGGTTGTATCACTCTAAATAAGAAGGAACAGCTGGATGGAGACGGATAACTTTGTTAAACAGCACTTTACTGTTCACACTTTATCAGCTCCACAAGAACAACACTTCCTCGTTTACTTAATCACATGTAGCTGAACTAACCAATCAGATGCCAGCAGAACTTAGAATCTAAATGTGAGGAAAACCACTGCTGTTGTAAATAATTAAACATGTAAATATGCAAGTACTGACTGTTTGAACACACATATGTAAATAGTTAACTGTATTAGCATTGTAAATACATTTTTAGTAAATGACTCAACTTGTAAATCTTACAAGATGATCGTACTTGTTTCTAAAAAGTCTTTACAAGCTTCTTCAGCTCTTCGTTCAAACTCAATGGATTGGTTTTGAGTTTGTGTGCACACAGGCCCACAGGGGCAGCTTGTGTTACAGGAGATGGAGTTACAGGAGTAAGTACGGCAAAAAAGGAGTGGCAGGGGGTCTCAACCAATGGGACAGGGGTCGCGGGAAGGAGGAAGAAAGAGAACGGGGAAAGAGCAAAGGAGAAGAGAAGAAGAGAGAGAAGTTTTGGGGTTCAGTTTTCTTAAAGGGTCTTCAGTCCAGAGGAGCAGTTTCACTAATCTCTCCCATCACAACTTCTGACCCTTAACTTGTTCTGAACTAAACTTTCTCTCTTTAACCTTTTAACCAACTTCAGGATCCGACAACAAGGTGAACTTTGGGAACGGTTGAGCACAGGACACAAGCTGACGACAGATCATCCTGCAGCAGGCCACCCTTATGGAGGGTATATAGCGTTGAAAGGCCAAAATACCCAATGATGCAAGGGCACACTACTTATGATGTAGTATATGTCCAGTGCCCAGTTGACGCAAAGTTTTGCCCTGGACAAGATTTACCTCCCACACAACTTGGATAACCCCATCAGCCGATCGTCAACCACTCCCAACAAGACAATTTCGAAAGAGCTAACCACCTTTTGGCACAGGGGACAGTTGTAACACCTCGTCCTGTGCGACCTTTCCTGTTGTGTCTGTGTTCCTTTGACACAGACATTTGGAGGGGTCTCATTTATAAACGTGGCGTACGCACAAAGCAGGGCTGAAAATGTGCGTACGCCACTTCCCACGCAAAGGTTGTGATTTATAAAAAACAAACTTGACGGGAGAATGTACAGTCCTCCACGCAAACTCTGAAAATGGGAATTGGCGACACAGATGATGAGTCAGACTGCACAAAGTAAATGTGGGAAGAACGATTACTCGTAATATTGTATAAGTATTGATGCCTCAGACATGTTTTTTCTCTCCATATCATCCACATTATCATGAATATTAAATCCAGCAGTGTTATTTGCACTTGTACTGAGTGATAGTTGTACCATAAACATCTTGTAAAATCCAACTAAAATCTTGAATCAAAATTCGTCACCATCACATTGTCCACTACAGAGCGCAGGAGGAGGAGATGGCCAGACTACATGGAATACAGGATAGCATTAAATATCCTACCATTAAATAAAGGCAGAACACAGTGTAAATAACTAAATATTTTTCTTTAATACTGTGCATATATATATCATCAAATGTCAAAGTCTGGAGAGGGGTCACGTGACCGTCAACCGCAATGGTTGCTCAGTGCTAGAGCTCCTCACCTACCAAAACCAGGTCTATTCCTTCTTCTTCGATGTCAGTCGTTTTATTTGTCTATTTAGTCCCTGTGTTTCCCTTGTCTGTTGTCAGGTCATCATTTCTGTTTGGTGTGTGTGTGTGTGTGTGTGTGTTTGTGTTTGTGTTTGTGTGTGTGTGTGTGTGTGTGTGTGTGTGTGTGTGTGTGTGTGTGTGTGTGTGTGTGTTTAGTCAACCCGTTTAGTCTCGGTGTTCGTGATTCCTGTGATTCCTGTTTTGTCTTTTACTTCATTTCTGGATTTCTTTGCCTGCTGTCTTTGCTGGACACCTTTGTTGTAAGGATTGTCTTTATTAAATATTCAAGCTCTAGTCTGCCTGGTCTCTGCATTTGGGTCCTACATTCCCTGAAGCTCATAACAAGGAGTTTTGCGTGAGCTGCGTTTGATGTGGCCACATATCTTACAGATAGGGGATGGGGTCTGCGGTCTCAGAGGGTTAGGGGATTTTTTTAAAAAAAAATTTTTTATGATTTTACCACACTTTGCTTAGATCTAACAGTTCACCCTTTGCTACAAATTTATCAGTGAATTGGTGAAAGACGGCTGAACTTTCAATCCTTTCAGTTAACATCATGGGGTTAAACGGGCCAATAAAACGCCTACAAAATAAATAGTATAAGATTGCTGCTTCATCCAGTGACGACACCAAACCCAGGGCTCCATTGTGTTACGGTCGCAGAAATGCGCACTCACCGTAGACAAAAGAGCTATCAGGCAGGATATCTTATATATGCACCACAATAAGGAGCAGAGCTGGGCAATATATCAATATTATATCGATATTGTGATAACAGGTATATTGATTATACCTTTTTTTCCGCCTGTCACCTCACCCACTTTGATGTGACCCACTGATTATATTCTGTGTTCTAATGTTCCACACAATAGCAATAGAACCAGCAATTCTGTCTGATCACAATGCGCTGATAACCACATTCCATTGTGATATGTTAGGAGAAAGAGCTAGAAGGTGGCAATTTAATAATTCCCTTCTCCAGAACACAGCTTTTGAGGCAGAGTTTAGAGCCAAACTGGCTGAGTTTATATCAATTAATACCGACTCAGTTTTGGACCCGGCATTCATCTGGCAAGCCACTAAAGGATTTATTAGAGATTCCACATCTTCCTTTGCTGTCAATTTGAAGAGAAAAAGAGAGGCAAGGATTGCGGAGTTGGAAGAACGTTGTAAATCTCTAGAGCAGTCTCTAAAGACGTGTTTTTCTAAATCTCTTCTAGTCACAAGTTGAGCAGAGCTAAATGATTTGCTAAGAAGGAGAGCTGAATTCATAATGCACAGAGTGAGGCAAAAATATAATTTTAATGGTTGCAAACCAAGGAAATTGCTGTCTCTGAAATTAAAACAAAGCGAGTCCACACGGACCGAGGTATCTCAACGCATCCTAAAGATATCAACGCCACTTTTCAATCCTTTTATTCAAAGTTGTATGAATCCGCTTGCAAACCAGATCCGACACAGTACCAAAAGTTCCTAAAATAGCTAAACCTGCCTCTTCTTGACCCAGAAGAGGCAGAAGAACTGGGTCAACCTATAACCTTAGAGGAACTTAAATCAGCGTTAAAAACAGTAAGGTGAAACGCCGGGGTTGGATGGAATTCCATCAGAACTTCTTCTACAGAACTTTGACATATTAGGACCTACCATTTTTCAAGCTTTAACCTTGGCCATAGAGATGGGCAGTTGGTAGCACAGAGTTTAGAGAACTGCATTAGTGGCCCAACGGGTGCCAGCCTCCAGTCCCTAGTGTAAAAAAATTGAGCATTAAATACTTAATTTCCTGTATTCTGGTGAATTTTCACTGTTTCTGCAGCAATTCCTGCTGGAAATGTCTTTATTTATGTAAAGGAAGACACATACTGGAATATAATGAAGTAAGGCTCTCAGGCATTCTGTATTTTTCAAATATTTATTCTCCTGTAGATTAACTTTTCTCATTTAATGTTATCTCTGCTGAGTCAACACACATGTAGGCCTAGGCATGATTTACTCCTCCCTCCTCTTTTGCGTCTTTTGTTGATGAAGTGCCTGCATGTGGCACTTATGGTACATTAATTAATTTAAATTAATTAATAAACCCCTGGACTGTAATACATCAGATGTGTTTCAGCAAGATTTCTGCTCATGTTCAAAACTTTGTGCACATTTAAAATATAACTCATCCCATCTTATTTTGAGAAAAAAATAATATTACAATAAAAAATCGACCTGCCGGATCTGCTGTGCATTACGTTGTCGCTCTGCTCATATGGCAGTATCTCATCCACACCGTCTGACAGACACAGAGATCCCATCCAGGGTCTCTGAATCAGACAAAGTTTAGGGAAGTGGCTGAACGCTGCTCTACATCGGTGGTGGAAAACCGAAACTACGGCAGAAGCATGGACGCAGCGCGACATGTCTGCAGCAGACACACACACACACACACACACACACACACACACACACACACACAGAAGCGCGTCCATTATAATCAACTGGAGCTACTACACTGACTGCAGAAGCCACACTGCTCATCACTATTTTTTAAAGAAAGTGGACACAAGGTCTGCTTCAGAGCATTATAACGATGAGAAGAGAGGGCAGTGGGCAGTGGGCTTCCATTGGCTGAACACATTTTCTTAACTTTTGATTGGTGGGCAAGACGCACGTTTGGCTACCCTGCCCATTGCTGCCACCGGCCCCAGATAAGAGGCTGATTCACGTATGCACACTTGTAATCTGTGATTTGTAAAGGGAACATTGCTTACAGGTGTGCATACGCATGGTTTTATAAGTCTGAATTTTTTTTCCTGTACGCCATTTTTGGCTTTTGGGCGTACGTACAGTTTTTTGTAAGGATCCTACATTTTTAAAATGAGATCCCAGTTCTGGATAAGTTGAGGAACTCACCAAAAGACTATTCACGCTACAGGTAACTGTTTGGAAAAGGGCAGCCACTTTAAAAAAAATACCTGTCAGGTGATTGGATGCACATGTCTATCACGTTTTGAATGAACAGCCGCTACCTTCACACAAACCAAATCGCTAAACCACGCCCGTAATGTAGCCAAAAATATAGAAGACATCAGTCAAGTTACTGTGGCCTCGTTTATCACCGTTCCGTCCACACAAAACAAAGATTGAAACATTTGTCCACTTCCTACTTCTGGGATTTACAAAAACAGACTTCACAGAGAATGAGGGTACATGCACGGAAACTCATTTTAGAGACCGTAGAAAGTGGCGACACAAATTGCGTGTTGCGTGAGTGATTTGAAGCCAGATTTTATAATGATCCTTTGTCACACATTTCAGATCACTTTTTGTGGCAGAAAATTGCTGAAATGTGTGTTGAAACATCTGGATGATGGTTAAGACCTCTGTTATCTGTTGTTTAATAATAGATTACAGACGTGTGTGTTTATGAGACAAAAGCCTCTTGGTCATTCATGTTCAGGGTGGCAGGGATCAGCAAACTAGCGCCTTTGTTTGGGTTTGCAGAAACAAATGTGCTGAGTACTAGGTTTGGTTTTTGGAGTTAGCGGTGAGCGTAATATATTGTGGATATTGTGAATTGTACTAGCTGCGCAGTCTGTGAGTCATCCATCCACGTGTGCGTTCATTAACATGTGAGTAGAATGGTATAAATATTGTGTATTTCGGTGTGTATTTCGGTGTGTTAAGTTTATATTGACCTTTATCTTGTTTCGGCTATATTTTTCGGGTGGAAAAAGCAAGATTTAGTCCGTGTCCTCACCAAAAGTCAAATGTAATTTAAAGAATAAAATCACCAATATTTAGCTCAAGATTATTTGCTAGTTGAACACATCCACCCCATTTTGTATGAAGTTCATAAATGACGTAAACCAATATGACAAGCTGTTTTTAAAGTTACAGTCATTCCCTCCCCTCTCCTCTCAGTGTCTACCTTCTTACTATTTCAGTCAGTGGTGCGTGGGTGGCAGAAGTCATCTTAGCGTGCCCTTCTGCGCTGGTATTTTCAGATTTCAGGTTTTGCGGCAATCTGTAGAATGTCAGAGGATTATTATGGGAGGTAGAAGCATGCCATGCAATGCATCCTAATGACACCATATACCGACACCAAACCTACTGGCAAGAGTACTTAAGGTTCTGAAGCTCCTCGCCATATTAAGGAGTCACAGAAGGAATAATTTCATTTGCAATGCCTGTTCCAAGTTTGGAACCTTGTTCATTACAGAGAGGGGGGATGTGTTATGTGATGCCACTTCATTTTCACACTGTTAAATTAATATGGAGTTTAAAGGGATACCAAGGTGAAGACTTATTTTATATAAAAACAGGATGGCCAGTCCTCTTAATTTAATTTTAGGCTAGTACAGTTGAGTTTTACTGATTTTGAGTTGTCAACTTTTCCACTGATTATGTCACAGTCTTGTCTCTCTGTCCTTCCTCCCCAGCTACACTTCCCTATGTAGGCCCCTTCATTGCCATTTGTAATCCATCAACCCTTGGACTTTCCCTCTTTCCCCCTCACCTGACTGCCCTGAACACCTGCCCATCACAGCTGTCCCTTGAGAGACTAGCTCCTGAAATCGACATAATGCAGCCCGACATTACATTTTCCCAAAAGGCAAGTGGGATGAAAAAGGTGGCTGTTTGAAAACGTAAGCGAAGATACATGATCACAAAAGGCCAAGAAAAACACAACTTAAAACATTTCTTCTTTCTTGTCCCGAACCAGGATTCCAAGCTCACTCATTTTGCTGCCTAGCCATGAATGAGCCCATGAGTCACCCTCACTTTTCAAAGCCTGATTTCTGTCCCGCTGACTTTTATAGTTTCAGGTTGATTTTCTTGCTCAATTTTCTGTGAACGTTCGCTTCTCACTGTCCAGCCACCCAAGTTCACGAGAAAACATCTGAGTTGATTGAAATGTTAATACACTCACCTGAGTTGCCTTCAAGCTTATTAAGCAGTAAATAGTGCTTTACAGATCTTTTTTGGGTTCTGCCAGGCTACATAGGGCGGTATGAATATATTCTCCTATGAGACACTAGAATTGAACATCAGTCAGAGACAGTAAAGACAGTAAAGTAAAAATGCTAAAACGTTATCTATCAGAAAGTTTAACCCCCATTATTTGCAGAGTGTGGATGTAGAAGAGCAGATATATTCATGCAAATTCATGCATGGTGCAAGTTTTAAAAGAGGACACTGAGGTTGCTTGTCTGATGTCCAGCTACAGGCTATGCCAGCTTTCCAGCTTTGGAGCCCTGACAGAAAATGCGCTGCAGCCAGGCCCTGGGGACAGCCCAGAACAACTGGTTGGCAGAACTCAGGCTAAGAACAGCGGTGTATGGAGACGTAAGGTCAACAATGTTGGCTGGGGCAAAACCCGCCCACGACTTCAAAGGTGCTGTACCTGAAATACTGAACAAAATTTAGTCTAGCCTGGAATTGCCTCCACATGGCTTTTGCCTGAGTTTGATTGACATTCAGAGTCTGGGCCAGGAATGGCTGCACACGGCTTTCACCTCTGACATGACAAGCGAACATGGAGGTGGATGAGCTGTGAAGGTAGATTTATGGTGCGCAAGCCAGAAAATTAAATCTCTGTCTTTTGTGTCCAGCGCAAATTTGTTGTGGCCCCCTGCATTTTTGTAACTTGGAGCGGACTGCTGCACGTTCTATTTCAACATGTTCAGCTGGGAAGACTGGCCGGGCAGGTTCGCCTGTACAAACATCTGTATGATTCAGATGTACAGACCACAGGGAGTCAAATGGCTTTACATGTGGTAAGAGAGAGACACCACACTGGCAAAAGAAGCATTTTGCTGGAGAGTGTGAAAAAACATGAGAGATTGCTTTGTTTTATTGGCTTAGAATTACAGCACTAAACACACTGCAAACTCACAGTCCTCTCTTTCCGATTTACAGCCCCCCCTTTCTTGGCTTAAAATAACTCACCGTTGTCGGCTACGGCCGCTGAACAGGCTACACGTTGTAAACAGCTGTGGCATGGGTTAGCATGGCGGCATTAGCCAGGACCAGTCAGGATCACTTTACTGGCTGTGTCTCAATTGTTTTTGCAAGTAACCAACTCGGGTAGGTCGAACTATATAATTCAATGTAAGTACACAAATGTTGAAATGACATAAAATGCCCGTCCCTTATAGCCATGATAAATTAGCCTGAAGCTAATGCTTACCTGTTCAGGAGGAAATTAGCCAACTCTGCGTCCTTTTGGGCTCTAAGCTGTCTCCATCTTTCAAATAGATCTCCAATATTTACCAGGGGGTTGTTACGTCTCTTGTCACGCAACTGTTAGAAACATGCTGGTTTCTTTTTTAGGTCGGGTAGAATCTATCTCTGTTGATCCTGTTAGTTTGTTTGCTGCTTTCATGGCTGTACTAACGTTACAGCTGTAGCGCGCTGGGTTTGCGTTTTTACAGATATATCTGGCAACCCGGCCTGGCTGTCAAACTGGGCCGTTGATAACAACACACAGATCAAAACACAGACAGAAATTCCGTCACGGAACCGAAATTTCAAAAGGAGAAAATCCTGGCATTAGCATTGTTGTCAGAAAAGATAGTATTTAAACTTAGCATGTTTCCTTGCAATTGACTTGACATGTAAAAACCATTCACAGGTGGGTTTAACACCTTTTTATAAATGTGTTCAAAACCACATGAAAATATTGTAGTGACTTAAGTTTCACTGTGTATCTTGGAGAAATAAATTGAAAACTCTTTTTTTAAAAGCACTTTATAATGTGCCTCTCATTCACCCACACATCCACGCTGATTACCATAAATGCATGGTACTGACAATTCTACTTGGAGGAACTGGGGTTCAGTATCTTAGAAAATACACCATTGACTAGTAAGTTATATTTCTTGTTTATTTCTGGCACTGAAACTTCACAGAAATAATCTACAGTCTACCGGAATCTGTAAATCACTCCCCTCAACATAGTCAGTCCCCATTGGTTTTACAATCAAATGCCAATACCGATCAAGTTTAGTCGATGATTGCTAAAAAATATATTTACTAATACACTGCAACACAAAAAACCTGTTCTTAAATATTCAAATGACCACTTTAACTACCGGACTAGCAGATATGATGGGTTTCTGACCTGCAGTGAGAGTTACTGTGGTGACTGGGTGCTGGTGGGGGAGTGTTGGGAATAATTGCATCCATCTATCAAACCCCAGGTCAGTGTCATCATCTGAAATGACAACATCCTATGAAGCAGCTGCTGACTAGGGCATTGTCAGCAATGGTATCATGCTATGTTCTTGGACCACTGTGTTGGAAATTGGCAATGGGGAAAGGCATGGAAAGAAAGAGGCCACCAGCAGAGGTCTAGAGTTTGACCCAATGCTGCCACAAAGTTAGAGACTGCAAGATAGCAGCCATAAGGTTAAAGATAAGGCAATTTTTAATAGGGTTGGAGACTGTCAGATAAAAAAGACACAAAAGTAGCATAGGGTATAACACATTTTAGAATGGTGTTACAAAATAAATGAAAAAACGAAACAAAAGCCAAGAGCAGATTTTATATATTCAGGCCAAGAAATTCCCTGAAGCCTAGACATTAAAATGTGGTAGATGTAAAGTATTGTATCTTAGCAAAGATACAAAAGATGTTGTAGCCACTGGTAATTTCCTAGTGCTGCATGTTTAAATCTATCAGGATTAATCTGCCAGAGGGGCCGAGAGCACAAATGAGCTATTGGGCCTCTATTGACTCCAGTTCCTTTTCGCTTTGCTTTGGAACACTAACTGGGCCCATATTTGTTGTGTGGTAATTTTACTATTTCTGCCAGGAGAATAGTAAAATAGGCTTTTATACTGCCATTGACTGCTGACCCCTCACTCTTAACCAGCCAGTGGGGGGTGACAACTTTACACACAAGATATCTCTTAATTTTTTTTTTTTTTTTTCAATTCTTTATTTTGAAGCATTGGGAGCAATACAATAGTCAAATTTACATTTATCGCATGGTCACAGTTCCAATCTGTGGTCAAGATCAAAGTTCTCCAATTCCAACATTCCCATTTTTGTAAATATAAGAACACATTAGAACACAAAACAAAAGGGTGCATTACTATGTGACAAATCTCTAATACTTATAGGAGCTAGAGACAACAAACAATTATTTTGTTAATAAAACAGTTCAAAAAAAAAAAAAAAAAGGAGAAGTAACCCTTGAGTATCACCATCTTAAGAGCACTCAGGACAACATTCCTGCATGTAGTGTTTGATTAACATAGGATACCCATTTTGACCATAAGACTACAAATTTATTCATCTGCAAACGGAGTGAGAATGTTAGTCTTTCCATCTGGTAGATTTCATTAACACATTCAATCCATCTTTCCAGAGTAGGGGGATCAGGAAGGAGCCAGTGTCTGGTAACAGTTTTCTTACAGGCAATAGTTAAAATTCTAAACAGATACTTTGCATAGTCCGGTAAAAAGTCTGTGTTACCCAAAATAAAATTGGTCAATTTGAAGGGTATTTTCATGTTAAAAATATTTTCAATATCTTTGTGTATCTCTATCCAATATTGTTTTATTACTGGGCAATCCCAGAGTATATGCCAATGGTTGGCGTCTTCACTTCCACACTGCCTCCAGCACTTAGTCTCCTCCCCGGAACCAGAAATTTTCTGTTTTGGAGTAATGAAAAACCTGATCAAACATTTCCATCCAAATTCCCTCCATGATTATGAGTTTGTGCATTTCCACTGTGATATGCAGCAATCATTCCACTCTTTATCAGTTATTTTCATGTTACTATCCCTTTCCCATTTTGTTTTCACATATAATGTTGAATTTCTTTGTTTATTCATAAATCCCTTATACAGCCGTGAAACGATACCCTTTTTTGACTTTTGCCTGGTATGCCATCAGTATTTCATGAAGCACTGGTTCCTGCACATCCAGGGACCTAATAACTTCTTGATTGAGATAATGGCGTATCTGTAGGTATCTGTAGAAGTCCTGTTTTCCCAAATTATAACTGGTTTTAAGTGTATGGAAATCTTTCACTTTACCTTTATCTATTAATGATAGATATGTTGTTATACCCTTACCTATCCAGTTCTGAAATCCAACATCTGTTTGATTGGGTTTAAAATCAGGATCGTAGGCACACCGTCTTATTATCTTCAGATTATCATGCAATTTATATTGATGTTTAGCCTCCGTCCAGATTTTTAATTGTGATTTTATCCAAGGGTTTTCAATCTTACCTAGAGTCCTTTCTAAATCTTTATTTCCCAGTATTGCCATTAAAGGTGGATCTGACATAAGAAGTACTTCAATGTCTTTCCACCTAGCACGATAGTTCATATTACATAGATACATCAGGGGTTTAATTTGTGCTGAGTAGAAATAATTTCTAAGATGTGGTACAGCCATACCCCCATTTTCTTTGGAGAGCTGTAGTGTTTTAAATCTTATCCTCGGCTTTTTTCCTAACCATATAAATCTAGAAATAATTTTGTCCCACTCTAAGAATTGCTTTTTTGTAATTTCTGCCGGAAGAGCTTGGAACAGAAATAGAAATCTTGGTAAAAGGTTCATTTTAACAGATTCGATTCTTTGTATTAGACTCATAAAGGGGGTGATGGTCCATCTCCTAATATCACATTTTATCTTATTTAAAAGATCATCATAGTTACGCTTAGCTATAATAGTTATATCTTTTGGAATTAGGATACCTAGGTATTTTAATACGGTCCGGTCCCATTTAAGATTTAATTCATCGCTTATTGGTTTTGGAGGATTATAATTAAATGTCAATATCTGTGTTTTGTTTACGTTTAATTTATAACCAGCATAGTCACCAAATCTACTTAGAGTCTGAAATACTTTGGGAAGTGATGTGTTTGGTTGATATCTCTTAATTTTTATGTAGATTTGCAGATGTGCAGACCATGACCATTCACCAATGCAAATTCCACATTAGTGTAACTTATTGTGGCAATAAACCCTTTTTATATATTTGATATTGATACATTGACCCCATGTTCTTTCTTCAATACACATTGGACAAACTTTAGAAAGCTCTTGTATTGTGGGGTGAACTCTGTAGCCTTAGTAGCCACTAGATGGGCTTTTTATCCCTGGAGCTTTTTAGTCTTTTTCATATTATTGTAATTTAATTGTCATAAGAAAGCCAGCCCTTTCCAGTCTGCTACCCCATAGTCCTGTCTGTTAGCTTGTGGTAAAAGCAACTACTGGGATTGGGTTTTTTGAACACTGTCTAAACACTCTGGCAGCATAATGCATAATTAGTCTCGTTGACAAAACTGCACCCAAAAGTCAGGACTATATTTTCTACATCACTTGTTGCCATGTCACTGGGTTAAAGTGTTTGTGAATCCAAAGCTGTTTGTGTCATTAAGGCTAGAGAGTTGCTTTGTGGGAGCTTTTAGACTCGATGTGCTGTTGTGTCTGTCACAGAGACAAAGCGGACGTCTCCATAAAAAAAAGACGCTGCACTCTGTGCTGTTCCAATTTTTGGCTTTTCTCTGCAAATGAAAAGCCATCTTTTGAATCTGAGAGACAAGGATAGAACACAACAGTTTGTCTCACATTGAGCCCTTCAAAAACCAATGCAGTGACACCAATTGTCTGTAGTAAGAACCCACAATAGATGAAGAATAAATTCAACATGACAGCAAATGGAAAGTATATTGTCAGTTAAACAGAGACACACTAGCCAACACAGTCTATTCTGCAGAGAGGATATAATCAGCAGCTTATTTGCAGTATTATATGTTTGAAAGACTCTGCAAGGTGACAGAATTACTAACCATTGTTTGTAAGTACTGTTTGTTTCGGAAGGTAAATGTTACTTCTAATGTTCTCTCTCACAGGCCACAGAGGGTGTGTGTCATAGAAACTCATAATTAGACAAGCTGCAGAACTCCAGTGTATATACCATTGAAATTATGATACAAGACGAAAGCTATGCATACAAATATGCAGATGAAATCGCTTTCACTGTCCTGTGTGATCAGAGAGTGTTCTCCAAACTTGGTGTCAGCAGACAGCTATGGAGCTTAATGTCACTAAAACAAAAGAACTGACCACCAGCTTTAATCCGGACTTCCTGTCATACTCAGTGGACAGCCACCACCCCTGAGCAAGACCGTTTTAGCCATGGAGGCAACATCAGCCCTTTACTGGCCATGAACGTGTTTCTTGTGATGGTTTTCAGCTTCACCACCACAATAGCAAAACGTTTTTTTGTCATCCATCTATCAAACCAGTGTGGATCACATTTCAAAGCAGTAATAGCAGTGTCAAAAGCGTACTGGTCCTTGTGACAGAGGCAGGAGGAGGGGCCTTGCTACTTCTTCACTAAGCATATAAGACCCACCACCCACCCTGCCATTGTGTTTACTTTTACTCTGCATAGAACTACGCATACAGCATGACAAATATTGACATTCCCCATGTCCTTGATGTATAAGCGCACAGTAATTGTATTTATGAGTGAGGGAGTGCAATGCATTATTACATATGAGCTATGGCTTTTTGTCTGAGACTGATTATTACAAATGACCATGTTAACACTAATCATGGGAACGTATCATTTATAAGCACAGCTTATAAATAGCAAAGATTACATTCATATTCAAACTGAATGTTCCTCTCTGTAATATGTATTGCTGAAATATGATTTGCTTGCAGTGTATTTAATAAGGTAGAGCCTAAATATATTCATATACTGAAGCAGTAACATATTCATGTCGGCACTTCAATATTTAAAAAGCCTAAGCATATTCAGTATATTAAATCATAGAGTAGAGAAGATTTTAAACTTAGCATGTGTGTGTGTGTGTGTGTGCTTCACAACCTCATGCAAACAGCTACAGTATAGCAGCCTCAGCATCTGAAACTATATTCTTTTTCTCCTCCTGTGTGATTAATAGAAAAAAAGCCATATCTTCATCTTATCTATCTTCAAATTATACAGCCATCTTTTTAATGTTTTACATTAAATGTCACTATACCAGTGATAATGGGTTTAAAATTAAAGGAGCGTACTGTAGCCCACTGGTATTTTACTTCTAGTATCTCTCAAGTGCACTTTAAGTTGAAGTGAGACATGACCAAATTATTGCCAATTCAGGTAATTGCTTGATTGGAATTTTAATCTTTCGGATTTCCAACGTGAGGTTGAACAGATTAATTAGGAATTAGTTTGAGTTAAGGACTTGTTTTTAAAGGCTAAATAAGACTTTTCCTCTATATGACATTGATAATGAAACAGGACAAAGCATCTTTTCCTGTAATAAGGCCTCTCGAATTTTCATTCTAGGTGTACATCAATAGTACTCTATAGCATGATGCTGCTACTGAGGTGCAAAGTAGGGGTAGTGAGGATGTATTTTAAGCAGTGTTCTGGAAGGAAAAAATCCTGTTTGATCCTGTTTGATTAGAAAACAATATTTGGAGCACTTCCAAAGCTTGGACGTGCATGTCTTTGATAAAAACTCAAGGGTTCAAGCTTGTGAAGACTCCATGTAAATAAATAGAAATTTTAGCATCGTAAAATACACTTCATTCAAAGTCGACAGAAACAAAATAAAACTATGAAAAGCACAACTCTAGTTTTGATTGAAGTAAACACATAGTTTACTGATTTACATGTGAAAATATGTTGGCTCTATACATGCTTAAAGTATTGCTTTTTTAAATGGAGTCTGGTGGGTTTAGCACTAGTGACTTTAGAGCTGTCTCTGGTTAAACAGAAAGGTCTCAAAGACTGTGTAGTTTGTTTGCTGCCGACTGCAGCGCTCTTGCTTAATATTGGACCAATGTCAGTATTGTATTAAGTACTTTAAAGCAATACTTGAGTAAAAGTACAAGTATCTTACCAGAAAAAGACTTTGGTAGAAGTTAAAGTCACCTTTTAGAATATTACTTGAGTAAAAGTCTTAAAGTATCTGATATTTACTTTACTTAAGTATCAAAAGTAATTTTCTGATATTAGATGTAGTGGAGTAAAAGTTTACAATTTATTTAGGAAATGTAGTGGAGTAAAAGTAAAAGTTTCCGGAAATATAAATAACGAAGTAAAGTATAGATACTTGAAAATCCTACTTAAGTACAGTAACAAAGTATTGATTGTACTTTGTTACATTACAACACTGACCAATGTCAAAGATTGTTGTTCCCATCAGTCACTTAGACACAAAATCATAAGAAAATAGGGTCCAGGTTGGGAAAAACGGTAGTTAAGAGTGATGGCCACTATGCCACCTCTTACATCCGGTTTTATTTTGGTGTTTCCCGTCCACAGCTCCAGCTTGATTATCTGATTGATTGGTTGAGGTTATCATTTATCTATTAATTTATTTCAAAACACTTTCCAGGGTTTTTCCTGCATAGAGGAATTTTAAAAGAGATTTTAACCAGCTCCACTGCTAAAAAAAAATCCTAAAGGAAACACTGTAGCCTATTATATTATCAGTTGCAACCCTGGCAGTGGTAAGCGGTCGTGAGAGAAAATAAAAAATATATTAAAACATAATTCAAACCGATGTACGCATTGGCAACATATGGCTGAAGAAGCCGATAAATAGCCTATATGTAATTCCCTCCACTGAAAATCTATATCTTTCATAAAAATATCCATCAGGGAATGTTAACAGGGTTGTCGGTCTCTAAATGTTTGAACTTTTCTGAGCGCACCTCTCTCTCTCTCTCCGCAGCTCAGCTCCATCTGATCTTCTAAGAACGGTGATGCCGTTATCAATCGAGTATTGATTGGTCAGTAAGTGGTGCTTTTACACCGGTTGATCTCTGATCTCCAACCAGGTTAGGTGTTCAGCATTAGCTACCACAGCGATTGAACCCGGTAACAAGTAATCCACTGTCGTGATACAGAAAACCCTGGGTAGAACCTGAAGTTACCTCGGTAACGCCAAATCTTTCTTCGTAGTACAGGCCTCTGATCTCAGTTTTATCTCCAGAGTAAGGCTGTGTCACACTCTTCTGGGGATTTATTTTAATATTCATATTATTTTTTAACCCGTTTTGTTAATTGGGTTTTATTCACGCACGCATGCGAGTCACACAACAATGTGTTTTCAGTGAGTGTCCGAAATCTCGTTTGGTCATTCCCTTATAGTTCACTATTTAATAAACACTATACAGGGAATAGTGAGTGAGTGAGTGAATGAGGGAACGGTTTCCAACACAGCTTTTGTTGTGGTAGCCCTGGGGTGGCCTCTGATATGCCTGGACCACTGAAGATAAATATGTAAAGGTATGCAACAAATTCTCTAAGGTAGGTAGGGAACGCTTTAAATAGGAGGATAGATTTATCCAAGTCCTTATCTTAAAGTGATGGTTCGGAGTAATTTCACCCTAGGGTCCTTTGCACCACGACCTCGAGCCAAACAACCCCCCAGAAGCTTTTTTCACCTGGGTTGAACATTGGGAGAGTTAGCATTATCAGTTGAATAGCTTAGTGCAGGTGCTAATGGATCCAACTGTGTATCTTGTACATTACCCCACTAATAATGCCCGAAATGATACCAAACTTCTACACTAGTACAAATAGGTTATGTACTCATAAAACGATGGATTGGAAAGTTTGTAAGTACACTAGAAGTTTATTTTAAATAACACTTGCCTGCTTGCTTCTGCTCTCTGCTGCTACTGCTACCAGCAGAGGTCGTGGTGCAAAGGACCCTAGGGTGAATTTACTCCGAACCATCACTTGTAGAGTAGCATGCGATAGCACATGATGACCTTGTTGAAGCCTGCTTTGTGTGTGTATAAGCTTTAGTTAAAAACATTTGGGGTTAAGTGTTTGCTTTACTTGTGAAACCCTTGTAACTTAATGTGGGACTAGTTTAGTAGCCATTGTAGTTTATGTTCATTATTGCTTGACTGTGTAGCTGTTTTTGCACCTGCTCATTGTGTGGTTATCTTGTACTCTTGGGCCTAGGCAGCATTACAAAAAGTGGGCGGGGAAATCTAAGGTGGGGTCTGGTGGTCCTCCCCCAGAATATCTGAACCGAGTAGATGTCATTTCCTGAATTCTGGTGCATTTTAATATGTGATTTGATACTTGTATCTGGCTATACTAGCATGAGAAAAAAAGAGAAAGTGGCCAGCCCCAGATCACATGTTTAAAAATGTTAAGAGGCTAAAAGTACAGAAATTGATTTGATGACTAATTCAGAGCCTTTTTTTGTGATTAACAATTATATCATTTTTTTAAACAACATAAAAAGCATACAATTCCCAACATGAACATACCCCCATAACACAGTAAATACAATATCCAAGACCATTCTAGAAAATAGTAACAAAAAAAACACAATAAACCATAAAGCAAATAAACATATGTATAAATGACAACACCATGAGCCCATCATACACTTATCTCCCCAGCCCAAAGCTTCTTAGGAGCCTTCCAGAAAGCTCAGGTACTTTTCCCATTTTCTAGTATAGGCATCCAATCTGGCTCAGAGCCATTTTAAATAATAACCGCTCATTGTTTATTTAAACTTGAGGATCTCTTTATGCTCGCATGCAATTGCAATTTCTGTTAACCTCTTGAACCCGAGAGCCCCCAGTACCGGCTTGGCTGCTAGTTTGTATTTGATAGCTGTACTTTGCTTTCTGGCCTTTTCAAACTTGCAGTCTTCAGACCCTACTGATGCTGGATATTTTATCAGACTTCACAAATCTCCTTCTGGAGACACAAAATGTTTTATACAATTTCTTCATTTGGGAAGGCAGCGGCAAAATACACATTTTGTTCTTGAGGTATTCAGATTTTTTTTCTCCAGGATGAAGCGCGGGACAGAGCTGCCATCACCATTCACCATTCTATAACTCCTGGGTCACAGGAAACTGATTAGCAACCCCTGCAATAAACCCCTCTAATAAATATGGAGCTGTCTGTTTACCAGGCCCTGAGCTTAGTTACATACTGCAATGACATGTCAATTAGCCTGCTTCTCTCTGCCAGTGCTCCCACCCACAGACATGTCCATGGGTGGCCTTCCAAAACGCATACACCTCCAGTATTGTTGACATAATATAATCAGAGGGTTTTCATCATATAAATACAGTTCACCATGCTTCACCTGACGGCTAGATAAGGTAAAAAAACGATAGTCAGTGAAAAGGGGTGGGGGAGCTGCATTTGCAATTGATGCGTGTGATGAGACTAATGAGCTCCCCTGTGAACGCATCAAAGAACAAGGAAGAGATAATGAGACTGTTTCTCTTTTTAAATAACTCATAATCAGTTCGTCTTTTTTACTTTTGTGCCATAACCTTCAGCCTCTCATGTCGGGTTGCCTTATCATAAGTAATATTTTATAATTCGATTGCTGTTTTTTGTCCAGACTGCCAATTAAATATCCTATTTTTATTTATAGATTTCTACGTTCATACTGTGAGCAACTTGGTTGATTAATCTTTGGCTGCTGGCATTGTGAGAGGAAAGCCGTGTAAGACTCTGGCTCATAATTTGTTACTTCTGGCTGGGCCTTGAGGATAATTAGTACACCTAAAAGCCATCCCAAAAGTGTCTTTTCCCTCATAGTCTTCAAACAAACCGGCTTGGATCTTGTCGGGCCATTATACTACAGTGCAAGGGAGGACTGCTTTGAGTTCGTTGAAGCAGATTACTCAACTTGGTATTTTCAACCCATTCTCACTCCGAACTCGTAAGATACGGACGTTTGGACAGTGGCTGTCAGCGGCTGTCAGCGTCTGAAGCGACGAAAAAGGCGTGCTTCAGCATGTTTGTATAACATACCAGGGACGGGGTTTAGCGAGTAGTATGTAAGGCTGAAATACCTCGTAGGGAGGCTGGTCGGGCTGGTAGATGGGTCAAACACAGGACTTTCACGCAGGAGACCGGGGTTTGTGTCCCGCTTGTCACGTTTCCTAAAGTCGCTTTCTTCTTTAACCGTCCTGTTATTCCTGCGTGTCACGGAAGCGTAAGCTCACCCACGACCTTTTCCTAAACATAACTGCGTCAAAAGGTACGCCAATAGTCCCGACCAAGCACGTTTAGTTAAAGTGTGTTATATGACGCTAAAGGAGACTTATAGAGTCAATAACAATGACAAAGGCACCTGACCAAGCGTCCGTATTTTACGAGATGGGAGTGAGAACCTGTTGGTATTTTACAATTGAAGCAATAAAAGGGAACTCCAAACCACATTTTGGCATCTGTAGGTGAAGAGAAACAAGTCTTTTTAAAGTGGCTGCGAGGAACTTTCAGTTTGTGTTGATTCTAGTAGCCCCTTTGGACAAAAGTGAAAGGTTTTTTTTCCGCACCTGCTGTCGTAAAGATCTAATATCCACGGGAGGAAAGCATGTATTACCCATCGTATTACTGAATTACTAAGTTAGTGTTACCGGAAGGTCATATAGTTGCGATGAATGTTTTGCTCAGACAGAAACAAATTTATTTACAATAAGAAAATATGTTACTGATGCATCGTTGCATTTCAAGTGTTGCACTCACAAAAAGGGTTTTGTGATATAAAGGTATATTTGCTTTTTTTAAGAGTTTATTGTTTTGCTTTGAAGATGGATTTTCATATTTTTGTGTACCTTAATTTATAGGTTGATCATTTAAAAGTAATGAGAATAGTAAGGGCATGCTATTCCATATTGCGCCAGTAGGTGGCAGTAGTAGTTTTCACAGCATCCGGTACACTTTGTGAGTGCCGTTGTAGGTACCAGATGTACTCGGGTGATCCGAACTGCTTGCGGTCCTGCGCCTGTCGGTGACGTCACAGTACAGCAACGCCACCAGTTCAAACTACGTTGCTTCCGATGTGCTCGGGCTCATTTATACTTGCTATGGCAATATTAGGCCTATATATTTATATATATTTTATTTTTTGTATATATATTGATATATGTACCATATATCAATTCCAATATTTATGTCTAAAAATAAATCTTCGTAATACGTAAAAAAATATCGTTAACACGCTAATGTCAGTTGCTGATCAAGTTCAGCTAATGTGTGTGTGTGTGTGTGTGTGTGTGTGTGTGTGTGTGGATTAAACACTGTGAATGAACGTTGCAACGCTAATGTCAGCTGTTTTTGTTTGTGAGTTTGTGTGTGTTTGTGTGGATTAAACCGTGTGAAAGAACATTACGACGCTAATGTCAGCTGCCGATAAAGGTAAGCTTATGTGTGTGTGTTTGTGTGTGTGTGTGTGTTTGTGTGTTGCCTGCCGCTATACTTAAGACTCAAAGTGTCTCTAGTTTCTGTGGAATTATCTACTATACGGCACTACAAAGAAATTTGTAAAAGTTCTCCATAGTTTTTCTTCTTGGTTATATTTGATCCAAAGACCCACGAAAACGACACCCGTAAACTCTACAGCCATTCACAATCTGCTACGTCATCATGCCAACGTACAGCCAATGGTGTACTGTGACATCACCGACAAGCGCAGGGCCCTGAGCGGTTCTGACCACCCAAGCACATAATCCAGTTGAATGGAGAAAGAACACATTGTCCTGTCTCACTTCTTTCTGTGTACTTTTTCCTGCTGTTACAGGTTAGTTTCCAACACATAATGCAATACAGCCATTTAGAAGATGATTCTAGTCATAAGCAAGATGGTATCGGCACGCTAATGTGTTGCTAATTGAGTTAAAAGTGAACTTTAACTGAAATAACGGTAACCTTGTATGTCCCGTAATGGCGTTGTGTCTACTTATTTCCCCAAATTTAGCTACATGCTATTATTTTTTTTTGCTATAGTTTTTTTCTGTCAGTGGCTCGTGGACATTGGTAATAAGAAAGACAATGTGTAGCAGCTCATTATTGCAGCAGAATGTTTATTAGGTTATAATTGTGTGTTGTTTTTCAAAGCTAATTACTGCTATTCCTGAGCTTGAGCTAACGGGTTAGCCTATTTTTCATGTAGCATTTGCTGTCCAGTCATTCCCACCAATGCCGTTTCAATACGGACATACCAGGTTTTCCTTGCTCATGTATTTGGGTCACAGAGTTACTCTATGTTGGACAGTTAGTGGGTATATTTTATCCGTCTCTTCTGTTATAATTAGTAATAAATACTAAATATTGTCATGACCGAAAGAACGAGATCCAGGGTACAAGCAGCCGAAAAGGGTTTCCTCAGGGGGGTGGCTGGCGTCTCCCTTAGAGACAGGGTGAGAAGCTCAGTCATCCGTGAGGAGCTCGGAGTAGAGCCGCTGCTCCTTCGCGTCGAAAGGAGCCAGTTGAGGTGGTTCGGGCATCTGGTAAGGATGCCCCCTGGGCGCCTCCCTAGGGAGGTGTTCCAGGTACGTCCAGCTGGGAGGAGGCCTCGGGGAAGACCCAGGACTAGGTGGAGGGATTATATCTCCAACCTGGCCTGGGGACTTCGGGACCCCCCAGTCGGAGCTGGTTAATGTGACTCGGGAAAGGGAAGTTTGGGGTCCCCTGCTGGAGCAGACACCCGACACCGACAGCGGACGAAGATGGATGGATGGATGGATGGAAATACTAAATGGTGAAAGTATTCACATTAGACACACCTTAAGGATAAGGTTGATGTGTTACTGTACTGTATATTGCATTAGTAGTCTCAATGAAGGTATAATATACAAAGATAGACATATATGATATGTTTTTGTACAGAAAGGTTTTTATTTTTATGTCAATGAGGAATGAGTATATTTTATAGTTATGTAACAGATGTAAATTGATCTATGTACCTCTACCTTTTCTTGTTAAGCGTTATATCTGGTTTTGACCAGTGCATTTATGCAAAAATAATACAACAGAAAGAAGAGTATTCAAGTGAGGGATAAAACTATAATCCAGTTGAATGAAGAAAGAACAACACGTTGTCCTGTCTGTGTACTTCTTTCTGTGTACTATGTCCTGCTGTTACAGGATTATCTCAACAACCTGCTAAAGGGGTGCCAAGCCGGTACCCGTTACACATGGGTTAATATTTGCCTACTTTGGATGTATTGTGAGCTAACCCGGGTGTCACTGTGTCCCGAGCCAAAGCATTAGCAAGAGTTTGTTATAGCAACCAACGTAATAATAATAGTAATAACTTAGATTTACATAGCCTCTTTCATGAAACCCAAGGATGCATTACACCAGTGGTCATCAACTACATTTTCAGCTACATTTTAAGCAGACACTCGGGGGCCAGACTTTCAAATAAAGAAAATACAATGTATTTATACCTAATAAGCCTATCCTTTTTGATACTTTCCCTCTTTTACTAAATTAATGCTATATTTATTTACATGTATTAGACTTTAAAAAAACATGGAAACTCCATAATGATACTAGGCTACTTAACTAGAAAATGATCTCAGACTAGGAGGCAGTTCACCGAGGAGTGATAGCTAAAGTCTGTGATTACAGAAACGTTGTTGTAGCATACAGTGTCCTGAAAAGAAAGGCCTGTTGTCAGGTAAAAATGTCACTGTCAAAGAGCGAAAAGTCGACAGGGAAAACAGCTTTAATGAAGAATGGACCGATAAGTAGGCTACTCATTCGTTTTAGCCATGTGGATTTGTTGTGGTCTTATGATACATCCTTGGATTTACCACTCCAGCGTTTGTTTAGCCAGTAGCTCAGTTTAGAAGAATTTTGTCCAATTTTCAATTAAATTCTCTATTTGCAGAGTAGCACAATGTGTTTGTGTAAAACAGCGCAGTGGAGAAGAGTGAACTGTGCAAACAGAGCAAATTGATATATCGCTTCCTACATGTTAATGCCTATTGGAAAGTTAAGTGGGTATTGGCTTTTTACCCAGGTAGGTTTTTATAGTAGCCTACTTACAGTAACGTAGCATTAGTTGTCATCTGCGCCAGCAGCAGCTGATAAAGCCTCTCTATATCCCTTCCAGTATAGGCCTACATGTGCTGCTTGTTGTAACGTTAACACACATACCTCTCGCCGCTGCTCTGTGTGAAGCACGGACATCAGCGTTTACAATCCCGTCCATCTTCCAAAATACAACGCTTGTAGCCAAATAAAATATGCTTAAAGCTGCATGGCATTTTGTCTGGTTTATCTGGGTGTTGCCAGTGTGACTTAGATCCGCCAAACCGAAACTAATCGGCACGTGAATAGAGATGCAAATACGGGGGTAGGTTTGCTGCTCTCCCTGTGGAATGTCACCTGCTGTGAGTGCTAGAAATGCTAAATACCAGAACACATTTTTTCCTCTGCACATTTTCTGAATTCATTATTATTCTGCGGGCCGGACTGAAAGCTTTGGCAGGTTGGATGTGGCCCCCCGGGGCACCAGTTAACGGTCGCTGCTTTGCACAAGTACAGGGGGACTAAAAGAAAATAGTGGGCTAATACAAACACGTACTGAAAAGAAATAAAAACTGGGCGCTAAATCATTTAATGTAGGTACATCCACGTCTCGCATTGTAAAGTGATTTTATGAAAGAAAAATATATTACATACCAGTCTGGGAGGAAAAGGGACAATTAAGGGTTGGTTTTGGATCATTTACAATTCTATAATTGTCTCCATCTGTTGAAAGCCTGACTGAGGTTGAATTAAGTTTTCACCCATCGTCTTTCACTCTCCCTTTTTAATTTCCTTTTTTCTGTCATGGCCCTGCCCCAGTATCAGCCATAACTACAACAGATAACTTCTCAAATAAAATTAAAATACAATTAGGCCTATATAAAGAAATCTCTTGCTACCTTTTACCTGGCTGGATAGTCAAACAGGCTTTTCTGGCGTTACGCCGAAATCTGTGACCAATCAGAATGTGTGCTCTGTAGAGCCGGTCTGCCTGCCATAAATCATTTTGTGACTTTGTGGGAAAAATCGGACCCAGGCAGAGGCATTAATAAAGACTATTTTAAAATAGCGTACTTTTCACTGTTAGTCTCGTTTGCTGCTACAGGTTATTTATGATCATCAGATTTTTAAACATTTTCAGAAACGTTTAAAAGTTCCCCGTAGCTACTTTAAGTAGTGGTCTGTTGTATTTGTGACCACACCCAGGTGTGATGTAGCGTGGAACTATAAAAGTGCATAGTGTCACGAGCCTGTGGTTCTGGAGAAACTCTCTCCTGGATAATGAAACAATCTTAAATGTTTATAATGTGGGGTTCAACGTTGTTTTAGAGAAAATCATGTTTTTTCCCGTCATTTTGGTAGGGTGGATGGCTCTAAATACTACAAGCTGCCACTGCTATGAAGTTGCAATGGAGAAGAAGCCATAGTCATAGTTGTGAATCAAAACTGTTGCTAATTCAAAACAACTGCACTGAACATAACACGGCACCATGGTGGCTGATTTAATCTAAAATCTTCATCAACATGAATCAAAAATGTATACAGAATTCAAAAGTGAATTGATCTAAGATACAGATTGTATTGTCAGTTTTCTTAACACCCTAAACATGTAGCAGAATTTGGAGATTAGATGTTTTTTCTGAAATGCACCTTGGGTGTTAACTTCTCATCTTTTGTTTTTATGTACATAAGCACGTACATTCTACTTTTTTTTAATCAAATAACCACACAATGATACATAACTGAGTCAGTCTGATGCCTTTTTACCTAATGAAGAACCAATTTTGTCTCAAAATGATGTACTTTTCAAAATGTAATGAAGTTTAAAACATAATAACGGTATGTTACTTAAAGGGATGGTTTGGAGTAATTTCACCCTAGGGCCCTTTGCCCCATGACCTCGAGCCAAACACCCCCAGAAGCTTTTTTCCCTTGGTTGAACATTGGTCGAGTTAGCGCTATCAGCCGAATGGCTTATTGAAAGTGCTAATGGAACCAAAGGTGTATTTGCGACTCTGAGTAATTGAAAAGCGCTATACAAATTCAATTTATTATTGTTATTATTATTATCTCATAAATTACCCCAATAATAATGCTTAACAAAGTTAATTAACAAAGTTAACTACCTCAAAACAGTGGCATAGGTCTTAACGCGAAAACATTTTTGCAGGGTGGTAGGGGAAGAATATGCCTGCTCTGGTTGGGTTGGTTAGGTTTAGGCAAGAGGAGTGGGATTGGTTAGGGTTAGGGTAAGAATGTCAGGGTGATAATATTCCAAAAAGGTGTAATACATGAGTAGCATGGATAACTGTGTGTAAATATATGCCAAGGTACTGTAAACGCACAGGGGTGCAAATAGCATACATTGATATTTGTACCAGATAGGGTATTAATAGAACACATTGCTGTGTGCACCGGCGGGGAATGAATAGCATTAATTTCTAATTGCACCAGGGTACGAATAGCATTAATTTCTAATTTCACCAGGGTACAAATAGCATTCATTTCTAATTGCACCAGGGTACGAATAGTATACACTGCTAATTGTACCAGGGGTGCAAATAGCCTCACCCTATTGATTACAGATTCAGCACTGAGCTTGTGAAGTAGACAACTTTTTGACAGCAGCTAGTCTAAAGCAGCAAAAATAAACTCCCTCAAACTGGTTTTTAAGTGCTTCCAGGTTCAAAGATGAGATCTGATATATAATGTTGAATTTTTGCTTTTACTTTACTCTCATTCTGCTCGCTCTCTCTCTCTCTCTCTCTCTCTCTCTCTCTCTCTCTGGGATTTGTCTGTTGGGTTTAAGCCTTTCCAGCCTGTTAAAAATTGAATCGTTTCCAAGGAGGCACTTGGCTCTCTGGTGAACCACAAGTTTGCAGTGGAAGAGGAATTAGGACTTAAAAATGTGTGTTACGTGCCACCAAAGACACATCTATAAACATGATGCAGTGTGATGTTGCCCAAATGCTCTTGCTTCAGTGTGTCCGAGTGATGCAAAAAGAAGTGCTGCTTCTGTAGAATAAAATGGAGTTTTTGCCCCATAAATGCAAGGCCACAGCCTGCTACATTTCTAAGACAGTGATGAATATGCAGAAGAGTTTGCATTCAATCAAACTGTCTAGTGAAAAAATGACAAATCCATGCCATTTGGATTGCTTCCTGATAAAGTAATATCTTGGCCAATTATGAGAATTGAGCAAATGACTTTTTCTCCAACTTCATTTGATTGACACGGTTGTGTTTAAGAAGTCTTTTAGAAGTCAGGTCTTCCATCTGCTGGAGGATCTCTATGTACCAGTTCTTCCTCCACATGAGTGATGCCAGAAACTCCAAGCCATGGCAAGGTCTCCGTGAGCAAGCAGGTTCATTCACTATTTATTTCTGTTTTCAATCTCATTTCAGTGTACAATTTCAGCACAAAAATGTACACAAAATATAATTTGCAACTTGTAAAAACATAAAACATTCATAATTGAGAAAGACCAGGGAAAAGAAAAGTCTTAATATTAACTGTCCCCTTCTCAAATGAATAGAAACCAATGGTCTACCACATATGGTCTAAAAGAAAACATACAAGAGCACATACACACAGATACATTAGACAAACACATGTACATGACACAGATTCAGAGTTCACAGTTCCAAAAATGAAATAGTTCATAGTTCTTTTTTTCCATATGTTGCTGCGAGCTATAATTTTTCAAAATGATTGCCACAGCCCATATAGAACCACAGGCCACAATTATTTTCTCAGTTTTACACTGAACACGGAAACTATGTGTTAGATTTCATCTTCATATCCAATCACTTCAACGTGCCGTTTCAGGTTTGCTGTGGATGTGACTGAAGTGCGGATTTTCTTTTTGAAAGACATTTCTGGCAAAGTTTGCCCAGAAATGTCAGATTTTTCCATCCTCACCGACCTCGTGATAAAACTGGTTTAAATGATCACACGAAGCCTCCACGCTGCTTTCTGTTTTGATGACGCATGCGGCTGGTGACTGGTGTTGCCAGATTGGGTGTTTTTTCCGTTACATATGAAGGCCTGTTTACGGTGTGTTTTAGCCAGGTTTTGGCCTGGAAGGCTCTATAGAAATCTGGCACCCTATTGGACGAAGTTAAACCAAGAAAGCGTGCCGTTTACAGACACCAGAATGAAGGAGTTCACAGTAACGTTCATCAGGCAGTAATACAGTACGTTCAGTTCACGTTCACCCAAAATATGAACGCGTTCAGGCACAACACTGATGCTAGCATGTTTGACCATGAAACATTTTGTACCCAAGTAAAATATCTGCAAATTTGATCATGTTTTTCCAGCTTAAGAAATCATATGTAGTTTAAAATTGTTATGTGTGAGAGAATCATGGCATCGATGTTGGCATTAATGTTGGCATTGGTCTTTAAATGTTTTCCTAAATTGAATGATGGTTGAACATTTTAAATAATTCCCCAGGTAATTCCACAGTTTGATTCCACACACTAAAATGCACATCGGCTTTAGCATGCATGCTGAGTTTTAAAATGAAACTTCCCGTTATCATCATCACCTGATCTTAAAGAACTCCAGGCAATTTTTACGGTAATCTTGCTAACTATAAAAATGCGAGACCTGTCAATAGAAAAAAACAACCCGAATCGGTGCTAGCAACACAGAGCTGCTGCAGCTAATGCCCAGAGCTCCCACTTAGCTAAAACGGCAGTTTTGGGGGCATAAGATAAAGAGTGCCTTACCCCGGATTTCCACTGGATGCATAACGGCTGCGTAACGGCTGCATAACGGCGGTGGAGTCATTAGGTTTCCATTAAAGTCAGTGTGTGTATTTCCACTGGCTGCACAATGGCTGCGTTCTGACTGCGTCCCAGCTCCGGCGGGCCGCAGCCCTCCGCAACAGATATGCAGAGCTTCTATTTTTACCGGACGACGGAGAGCTCCGCAGCAATTCAGCACATGGCAGATAGTGCGGGACAGGAAGTCGAGCACAGAAACAAGATAAAACATCCGGTTAATTTTCAAAATATAATACACGGTGCTCACGGCGGATCATATTTTCTTGCACTACACCTTGAAAACACAGCACAGAGTTGTTTCCCCTCTACTCCTCTGGATGGAAACTAACTGTTGTTGGTTTTGTGGTTCTATTCTACGTGAATTCGCGAGAACTTGTGGGTCCTCGTGACTACAGCTGTCAGTCAAACAAATCCGGACCTGGTGGGTATTGACGGATGGCGGAGCACGCAGCAGACACGCAGCGGAGCCGGTCCGCAGCCGTTCTGCATCCTGTGGAAATTAGAGGTTGACCGATTCTATCGTTATCGGCAAATATCCATAACGATAGTTTTTCCTGGTTGCTGGAGCGGCTGAGAAGCGCGCGCTGTCATTCATTACACAGTACACGAGAGCTGAGAAGGGTCTGCTGGCATCATGCATTACAATAGCAGCCTCTAGAGGAGAACTAAAAACTATCACTGATGCCTCGTGTTGTTTATTTACGACACGTGTTACTGCGCGCTGCACGAAGAGCACATGCTGTGCGGAGAAGGCTGACATCAGATGCGCGTTTAAAGCATCGACAGCAAAAAGGTATACAGTACATTTTGAGAGCGTTATATGGTGGAGAGAGATAGAGAGAGACTGAAGAGAGAGAGCGTTATATGGTGGAGAGACATAGAGAGAGACTGAAGAGAGGGAGTGCCCAGCAGCGCTAGAACAAAGCCGTGACTCATTGAAATAAAACGTGTTTTCGCCGATTCATCTCTAGAAATGCGACTGTAGCGAGCATGTCACTATCACTAACGTTATCCACATTCATATTTACACGCAACAAATGATATATCCAGCTTCAAAAAAGTCTAAAAGTCGGAAGTTAGAATGAATGCATTGTGCAGAGTGGTTGTTATGGAGAAGATACACAGTGTTGAGTTCTGTTGACAGTTGAGTTGAGTTCTGTTGCTCTGATTGGTTGTAGGTCTATCCAATGAATGCAGAGGCATTTTTTCCTGGTTCTGTTGGAACACGCCCCATAATCACAGCCCAATGGAGCGGTTTCAGACTCACATTCTGACTAGAATCTGAGTAGGACCACATCAGGCTAGTTCTAAACCGTTCTACAGAGAAGAATGGTGTCACTGTTTTGAGATTTGGCATACATTTGGGCCTTTTTTGAAGAAATGTAAATAGTTTGTCCTTTATATGAATTATAATGCTCATTATGTTTATTTTTGCACTGGATGACTCCAAATATGTAGGAGAACTGTTTTAGACAACACACATGCTTGTGTTGCTGTGCATGCATTGCTGTGGGTGTAAAATCAATAAATATGACATTATTATTTTGATTATTGGCAAAAGCGTCTGGACTTTTTTAAAAAAAAATGATGTATTTTGTCAACTGTTTTATCCAGTATAAATTCTAAATACTATCGGTCGATTAATTGGTTATCGGCAAATACGGCCAAACCTAACTATCGGTATCGGTAAAATCCACTATCGGTCGACCTCTAGTGGAAATCCGGGGTTATTGCCTCTTAACAGACACAAAATGTTAAATCAAATTAAGTCTGTGTCTTGTACAGTAAAATAGTGTTACTGAAGGCTAGCTGTAGCTAAATAATGAGTTGAAAACACATCTTGTTGTCATGTAAGGGCCCTTTTCATGTTGCACAGACATTTTAATTGCATTTTGTGTCTGTTAAGAGGCACAAAGGCACTCTTTATCTTATCATTCATACTACAATTGAGGGTATGCGTCTGTCTGGCGTTCCTGGTATTCACGCTTCTCCATCTTACCAGCGGTTGCATTAGTTCTGGCCGGCAATCCAACGCCATTTGGCTGTCTTTGTATTCCTTTAAAGACAAATTATATAAATCCCTGCCCTTCTCAACCTCTTATGCAGGAGCTCAAAGATATCCTGCAGTGCAGTCTAATGGTCTTGACTGGTCATCTGTCATCAGTATTCTCCTGGACTACTGTGCAGCGATGAGAGGCAAGAAGACTGGAGTAAAGACACAAGCAAGGAACGAGAATCCTAACCTGCTCGACATATGTGGAGCAGGTAACTAAGGCACTCATGAGCCCATTTTCCTAAGAGGTTGAAATATTGATTGTGACATAGAATAGTCACCTAAACAGAAGCAGATGTTTGCTGAGTTCCAGTCTCTTCTTCATCTACCAGTCAAGAGCTTGATTAGACCCATTAGGAAACACTTTCTTCGGATGCTGGAGGTGTGTAACAGGTTGCATGAGCTCATGGATGCAGTGGTGGTGCATTATTACCATGTGTTGGATCCAAATGAAGAACATAAATACAGGTAATGCTAATTATTTAACGGTGTTAAATTAACAGATCGCTTTATGTGAATAATATGGAATGTGTTGGCTCTATTAATCTGCAGTTTAATGCAAATTATTGTGTTGCATGTTAATTATATGTTGACTAGAGTAATGTGCTGTGTGTTAATCAACACTTCAGATTAAACATGATAATGATAAAAACATGAATCTTGGGGCGACCTCTAGATCACCCAGTAGAGCGTGCGGCCCATATAGGCTGAGTCCTTTGCAGCGGCCTGGGTTCAAATCCGACCTGTGGCCCTTTGCTGCGTGTCATCCCCTCTCTCTCCCCACTTTCCTGTCTATCTACTGTTGGTATCTAATAAAGGGAAAAGCCCCAAAAAAAAATTTTAGAAAAAAAAAAAAAATCTTAGAAAAAAAACAAAACATGAACCTTGGTTTGGACTTTCAGGTGTGAAAGCCCCCTTAACCAAGTGCTTGAAAGGCATGCACTAACATTTGAAGGGAAAGGCCAGAGTAGAAGTTCTTCAACAAGAACAAGCAGCAGCATCCCAAACAGGAATGACATTGAATCAAAACAGGAAAGCACGTGTCTCTGTGCTTTTTTAAGAGTTTGACAGCTTGGCAGCCTTGATCGACATGTTCAGAGGTATCTATCATTAGAACGATGGAGCAGATTCTGGGCCAAAAGTAGTTTATTTGAAAAAAAATAATTCAAACTGAAAGTTCAAGTTTTGATATTGAATATAATAAAAAGTGTAGGGGAAGGGCACCCAGATAGCTCAGTTGGTAGAGCGGGTGCCCATGTATGGAGGATTGCTCCTCGACGCAGCGGGCCCGGGTTAGATTCCGACCTGCGGCCCTTTACGGCATGTCATTCCCCCCTCTCTCTCCCCTTTCACGTCTTCGGCTGTCCTGTCAATTAAAGGCCTAAAATGCCCAAAAAATAATCTTTAAAAACGTGTAGGGGAAAAATATTAGGTTTACATATAATTTAAAATGAACTCTTGAATTCTTTTGGATAAATTTAGTTTACATTTTTCATTTCCATATATTAAAATAGCTAATTTAGGCCTACCTGCGCCCTCGAGCCAACAGGTGGTCCCGGTGGATCAGACACGCTGTGTTCAGTGCAATGTGGAAGTGGGGTTGGAAACAGCTTGCTAAACAGAACTTTGTCCACTGCCAATCACAAGAATTGTATATATTAAAATATATATGGAATAAAAACTAATAATTTATTTAAAAGAATTTAGAGTTTAATTAAAGTTATATTTAAACTTAATATTTGCCCCCTAAACTTATTATTTTGAATACATTGTTGTATTTTGAAACTTGAATATTCAGTTTAATTATAATTTTTTGAATTAACAGAACTTTTTTTTTGTTCAATATGTTTTATTAAGTGTTTTCAAAGTAGTATAATACAAAAGGGCAAAGATTATGAGTAGAATAATATGCCAATATGGAGAGAAAAGGAGTAAATAAAAAGGAAGTAAATAAAAACAAAAAACCTTGGGCGTATAAACAATGAAATGTACTGTTATATCACCGATACTCTGCAATAAAAATAAAAACTGAGTTTATCAAGGAAGAGGCGAGTGGCATATTGTGAATCTCACAACTGTTTGAGGTCTCCATCAAATTGGGCAAGATGGTTTAAGAATGGCTGCCAAATCTTGTAGAATTTCTTAAGATTGTCTGTCATGCCATATCGGATTTTCTCCATATGTAATATGAGAGGTAGAGGTGAGTTCTGTTAGCCACGTCTTGAAGAGTGGCACTGCTTCGGACCTCCAGAGCCTTAAAGGGGTGATAGAATGCAAAACCAATTTCACCCTGTCATAGTTGAATAACGACAGTTCGTGGGTATGTATACATACATAGAAGCTAAAAATCCCACTGACACCCCTTTACTATGAAAATCTCATATTTTGAAACTGCCGCTGAAAACGGGCGAATCCCAACAAAGCTAGAAGTTGTCGTCAACCTCCCAAAAACCGGAACCTTTTGTCAGCCCATGGGTGTATTAAGAGAACGGTCACGCCCCAACATTTACATAGGCTACACAGCTGACCTGAGATCAGGTAGTCTTCTGAATCTAGGTCGCGCAGATCTCTGCTATTCAATTACAAAATTCTCTTCTGAAACTTTTTTATGCGAGAAATCAACTATGTTAAGCTCAAATATGGGCCGTTTTACGAAAATGGATGGCTAATTGCAAATGTTGTCCGACTGTGTGTCGGAGTTCAGCGCCGGTGCTGCCTGTGTTGCTGCCTCGCCGCCCAGCCTGCCTTCCTTCACACACCCCGGCCTGCTCTGAGCTCGATAGAGCTCCGTTAGGGCTAGCAGCCGACATCACTCCATACCCGCGCAAAGTCACTGGTTTTTGGATAATGGATTATCAACGCTGGTGCTCTGACGGAGCTCCAGGGCCTGCAGCTCCCCTCTTCCTAATGCCAGGTGTGTGTGAGTGAGAGCGCGGTCAGAGAGCTTGTTACGCCAGCAATCTGTTACCACAGGTTCCAGTTAATCTTATAATGTGTGTAATTATAATGTGTTGAGTTATTTAAACAAACGATCGGTGAAATACACGCCTCTTGTCGGCGAGTCTCATTGATAGAGGCTGCGGCTGGATGGAGCTATAGCTAGAGGAGGCTAGCTATAGCTAGCCTCTTCTTAGAATTCCTCTGGAATTCACAAAAATTCATTAACTTGAAATCTGACAGTTGTTAGCTTTATAAGACATTTAGTTAGCTGTTGTATAACTGGCTTGACGAAATTCAAACTGTAAATATACTCGAATTACGCCGAAAATGAAGCTAACTATCCTTGATTTGTAGCTACACACAGCTAGGATTGAAGGGGCAGTCGCAGCTAACGAAACCCTTACAGCTCACAAATATTCATTAACTTGAAATCGGACACCGTTGTTAGCTTTATAAGACATTTAGTTAGATGTGTAAGTGGCGTGACGAAATTCAAACTGTAAATACACTCGAATTACGACCAAAAATGAAGCTAACTAGCCGCAATATGTACACATAGGATTGTAGGGACAGTTGCAGCTAACGAAACCCTTACAGTTCACAAACATTCATTAAGTTGAAATCGGACACCGTAGTTAGCTTTATAAAACATTTAGTTAGATGTTGTATAATTGGCGTGACGAAATTCAAACTGTAAATACTCGAATTACGACCAAAAATGAAGCTAACTAGCTGTGATTTGTAGCTACACATAGATAGGATTGAAGGGACAGTCGCAGCTAACGAAACACCTAGCTAAACTTCACAAATATTAAGTTGAAATCGGACACCGTTGTTAGCTTTATAAAACATTTAGTTAGATGTATAACTGGCGTGACGAAATTCAAACTGTAAATATACTCGAATTACGACCAAAAATGAAGCTAGCTTACTAGCCGCAATCTTGTACACATAGGATTGTAGGGACTGTTGCAGCTAACGAAACCCTTACAGCTCACAAATATTCATTAACTTGAAATCGGACACCGTTGTTAGCTTTATAAAACATTTAGTTAGATGTGTAACTGGCGTGACGAAATTCAAACTGTAAATATACACGAATTACGACCAAAAATGAAGCTAACTAGCCGCAATCTGTACACAGGATTGTAGGGATAGTTGCAGCTAACGAAACCCTTACAGCTCACAAATATTCATTAACTTGAAATCGGACACCGTAGTTAGCTTTATAAAACATTTAGTTAGATGTTGTATAACTGGCGTGACGGAATTCAAACTGTAAATACTCGAATTACGACCAAAAATGAAGCTAACTAGCCGTGATTTGTAGCTACACATAGATAGGATTGAAGCTAACGAAACACCTAGCTAAACTTCACAAATATTAACTTGAAATCGGACACAGTTGTTAGGTTAATAAGACATTTAGATGTTGTATAGCTAAGTGGCGTGACATTGTATGTAACATGTGGTAAGAGATTGCTGGTGTAACAAGCGCGCTGACCGCGCTCTCACTCTCACACAACGGGCCATTTAGCTAGCAGGAAGAGGGGAGCTGCAGGCCCTGGAGCTCTGTAAGGGCTGCCAGCCTAACGGAGCTCACAGCAGGCATGGGTCTGTGAAGGAAGGCAGGCCGTGCGGCGAGGCAGCAGCACCGCCGCTGAAGTCCGACACACAGTCTTACCATATTTGCAATTAGCCATCAATTCTCGTAAAACGGCCCATATTTGAGCTTTATATAGTTGATTTCTCACATGAAAAAGTCTCAGAAGTGAATTTGGTAATGAAACATTGCAGTGTCTGGAATATGAGATTCTGTCGCTTCTCTAATGTGTGTGTATTGGGAATTCACTCAACCAATCAGCGCGCATCTCTAAGGTCTGCCTATGGCAATTCGCTCAACCAATCAGCGCGCAGCTCATCTAAATATTCACGAGCATACCATATTTGGAAGAAAAGCTCTTGTTTCAAATAGAGCCAAAACACAGGGATGCATAAGGGCCAATAAAATATCAACCAGACCATTTTCAGCCCAACAAATGTTACATACCCCATTAGGAGACCATAAGGAACAGTGTGAAATACTCTATATAATCATTCTATCACCCCTTTAAAATCAGTCTCTTTGCAATTACAGTAACATACCACCAACATAATGGTGTGCTGTACGGAGGAGCTATGAGTCAATAGAGACAGGGAGTAGCCAAACAGTGCCACCTCTGGCTCAGGCTTGAACACACAGTTGTACATTTCAGAAAACCACTGGAATACTCCACACCAGAAGACATACAATTTTGGACATGTCCAGAAGAGGTGGGTTAAGGAACCGTCAGCAGACTTACATCGATCACATAGAGGGGAAACAGTAGGATATATTCTGTGTAGTTTAGAATTGACAAAACTTTTGGCCCAGAATCGGCTCCATAGAGTACAGTAGATTAACTGCGCAGAATAAGATTGCTAGCGTAGCTGTGCTAATTGTGGTTGTGAGCAACGGTGTATGTTGCTGTAACGCGCAGCGCCATCTGGTGTTTACCCAGAGCCTCGGGCAGTTGCATTACTATTGTTGTAATAATGTTTGGACGTGTGCTTCCAACCTTTCAGGGAATCCGGAAAAAACTGCAACATGAAAAACCCATGGTGCAACTGCTGCATGTGGAGATGGTGGCCCTGTTCAGAGAACTACTCGCCAAGTTGAGACCGAAGACCAAGCCGAGTCGAGACTTGTAACTATCTGACAAAAGGCTGTCTTGGCAGATATTGCTACTATGCACTGAACAAGGCCCGTGTGGAAAGGAAGATATGGGTTGACAATGTGTACAGCTCTTTCAGATACATGAGGGCAGCAGAATTCCTTCTAAAAAAAACTTCCTCTGGATAACCACATTATCACTGCGCTCTCTGCTTTGACTACGTATTTGATTCAACATGAAACTGTCTGTTGGGCTTTCATCAGAAGAAATTGGTCAACTAGATGAAGAAGTACGGGCTTACCAAATAGATGTGGACCACTCAGAGCCTCCTCTTCCTCTACTTGACCACTTAAAGCATTCAGAAGCTATGTCCCAATTCACGGGCTGCAGCCTTCGGAGGCTGCATTTCATAAACCGATTAATAATTTTGAGGGCTCCTTCAAATGCGGTCCACAAATGCTGCCTCCTTTTACAGAATTTGGAGGACCCAGCTGTTGTATCCTTCGCAGCCCCAGGATTCCCAGCATTCATTTCAGTATTCAATCAGAAGCACAGGCAAACACAAATGCTAACAACCAATATTTTTTTTTACAATTTTCGTCTGCTATTTCATTATTACATTCACTTCTGAGAATGTTTTAGGTGAGAAATTAACTGTGTAGATGTCTAATATAGACGGTGTTATGAAAATGTACGGCAAATAAAAAATTTGCTCCAAATTTGAGTGTAGAAGCCCCATAAACTGCTTAACGCCAGCTAGCTCTGCAAGAGTAGCTAGAAATCTGGCCTGCCAGTCCTGCTCAAAGACCCCGCTTTGAGCTGACTGGAGCTCTGGGTCTCAGAGACAAGAGATGTTCACATGTAGGCTACATGTAAGGCTGGGATACCCGACCCGCGCCCGACGGGTCCCGACGGTACCCAACGGGCCGGGCCGGGTTCAGACGGATATTTAGAAATGATGGACGGGTTCGGGCCGGGCTCGGACGGTCACATCAGCGCGGTAGCCTAAGGTATTGGACATTTAAAATTTTAAACAGCTTATTATGTAATGGGCCGGTTTAACTTGATGCAAATTTTCGTTTTTGTGATTAAAATAAATTTAAAATATTAACCTAACAGAAACACGTGCATATCAGGAAGACTGCATGCCGCAGCGCATTGAGCGCTCCGAGCACAACGATGGAAGATGTTAAAAAGAAGTTGGCCTCAGGAGATTTTAAAACCACCGAAAATGAAGGAAAGTCTACTGTGTGGAAGTATTTCCACATAGTTGTCTAGGCATATGTTAATTTTATTTCAATTATATGATTTGGCCTCTTGTGTGAGCCTGTGTTAACGTGCGCTTGTTGCGTGTACACGCTCACTGTGCTGATGCGCTCATCTGTTGACATTTCTAAAATAAATCTCTTGATGCCTGTCGGGCTCGGGCCGGGTTCGGTCACGGTTCTGTCGGACGCGGGCCGGGCTCGGACAGAAAAATTCGGCCCGATCCCACCCCTAGCAACACGACGTCATAATCAGCACTATTGCGCTGAGCAGTCTTCTGTTTCCTCCTGTGTTTCCCCTCCCTTTTTGTTTGTCTGTTTGTGAGCGGCACCTTTGTTCTGGGTTTCTGGCTGAGTATAAAATCCTTACCTTCAAGGTTGCTAGGCAACAGGAGTGGCGCTTCGACGCAAACAAGAAATGCTCTGCAGACCAGACCGTGACTGGAACGCTCAGAACCCACTGAAAGCATCTGACGCGCGCATTTTGAAGTACACTGTTTACACAGCGCGACTAAAAGATGTTTTTTTTCTCCAGCCGCACTACATGTATATAGAGAGTAACTGTACTGATGTGATCAAAATCAAAATTTATATTAATGGGCGCCCGGATAGCTCAGTTGGTAGAGCGGGCACCCATATATAGAGGTTTACTCCTTGACGCGTGGGCACGGGTTCGACTCCGATCTGCGGGCCTTTGCTGCATGTCATTCCTCCCTCTCTCTCCCCTCTCATGTCTTCTGCTGTCCTATCAAATGTGTTTTTTCTTTTCAGGTGCCCAAAAACTGTTGTGTACTCATGCTGCACGTCCGTCTCTCTGTCACTCGTCGCTGTCTCACTGACTGACGGAGGTCAGTGTTGATTGTTAATCAGTGAAACTGGCCACACCAGGCATGAGAGCAGCCATAGTGGTGCACAGCACGGAGATCCACTCTACAAAGTCCAGTCTTCTATATTCTATTACAGTGAAACACAAAAGCAGAGGCTATTAATGATCGTTTGAATCAAGCTCATAATTTAGTGCACCTACACCATCGCAACATGTCATGGCAAGGAGGGATTAATGTGGTGGAGGATGAAGAACATGCAAGTAAACTGCAGAAAAAAAAAGTGTGTTTTATGATGAAAAGTGACTGCAGGGTCGGTGCCTCTGGTCAGCTATGCATAATCTTGCCTATGAACTTGTTCTGTAGCCCACTGTATATTCATTATTAAAAAGTGAAAAAAAGGTCTAATGCTACCACTGATAGGGGTATCTGCAATACACAAAACCTTTGCCAAAATAGCGACCTTTTTTAAAACATTGCTGATTCTGTGGTGTTGGCACTTTAAATTTGATGCTTGCAGTGCACCATAGAAGCATCATTCAGTACGTTTACATGCACACCAATATTCCACTATTATTTAGAATATGACAATATTCTGAATTTGATACAGGTCATGTAAACAGCATATTCCGGTTGGATATTCCAACTAAGGCCTTTTTCCGAATATAGCATTTCCCGATTAAGACATGGGATATTCCGTTATTATTTGGGTTTTAGAGGCATTCTTTAGACATGTATACAGCGCATTCAGAATATGCGTCTCAATCGGGGTTTTCACTGCAGGCTTATGGTCAGCTCTGTGCGTTGCTATGGTTTCTGTACACAGACCAACCAACCAACAGTTTGGAAGGCTGCAGACCCGATAAGAAGGAGAAACACAGCTACTTTTAAACAAGACTTGGTTTTTGGATATTCGCACACATCTCTACGCCGACATTGTCAAGAAGCTGGTTGAAGGAATGAAAGAGGGACGCTGTGTTTGCACAGTCCAATAAGTCCGCCGCCGCTGGTAAACTTTGAAAAAATCCTGTTTTGCGGTTACATGTAAACTCTGCCACTCCGATATGCTGCTATTCCCTAACCCTAACCCCTAACCCAAATCGAAATAAAAATTAGACAATTAGACGTCAATGTCGGAATGGATGGTGGAACCCACCGGAATATTATGTGCCTGTAAACGTAGTCAATGAGGCGCGTCAGTTATCGCTTTCAGTGCGTTTGGGGCTTTAGATTTAATGCCTTGAAAAGGAGTGGCTTGGATCAGTTGCAGGACTTTGTTTACAACCCAAAAAGAATGAGAAAATAAGTGATAGTGGCCATTATCGGTTTAGCAGCCATTTAAGGACATATATGTTACTAAATTGTATTTCTATCTTTGTTATTTTATATTTATTCATATTATATTTTATATATATATTTTTAATTCAGTGTTAGAAGGAAGTACTTCATACGTTTCAAATTGTCAACTTGTCACTTTAAAGTTACTGCAGTATTGTTTACAGTTGACATCTAAATGCATACTAAATGCAATTAAAAGTTAGCCTGGAAATCCAGACCCAAATCTGAAAGATTAAGGTTCTGGCATTGAGTAATGAAAATGACCCAACTCGAGGGGTGGCACCAAGCATGTATTTGAAAATCTCATTACAGGCAATTGGATAACACTACGACCAATCACAACAATCCTCGGGGTGACGTAACCACAGCCCCACACGCTTAGCTACCCGCGGAGCTAACTGGTAGATTAAACTGTCGTCATCTGTTTAGCTCGCCTCTGGCCCGCCTATATCAGATACACCGATGGGATTGGTGCAGCACGGCTACAAGGGCATAATTAATGAGCATCATTACTGAATGCCAGAGTGACTCGCTGAGGAACTTCAAATTGTGCTCTCGCGAGAACTCTGGATTTCCAGGATAATTAAAAGTAGCAAGGTGCTTTGTTTTTTTCAAAAATGAAGATGTCCATATGTGTGTATTTTGTTCTTGATTGCAGTCTTAATTTGTTGCTGGACCTGACTTACATGTTATTAAAATAGAGTCAGTGTTAATATGCAGTGTTTTTTTATATTATTATTGCAATATGTTCTATTGCAATGATAAACATGTGGTTGGAAGAAGAAAAAACTGATCCAAAACCAAAACACTTTTGCCAGTTAAATTTACTTTAATCAATGCATATTGAATTACTGGGAAATACTGCAATTCTTCGATATTCCTCCATGACCTTGGCAGGATGGGAGCGCTTGAGGCAGCCCTGTCATACAGCTGTTACGTCTCTGGTCAGCTATGAAGACGGAATTGAACTTCTACTCTGCCTGAGACAGTTTATGAGGTTAAGTTGGACACTGACCTAAATGAGACCTGGGGCACCACTGTCTCAACCTACATAGAGTGAATTCTTAAGCTGAAATTTCCACCACATTTACCGTTGACACCTGCCAGGCTCCAAGAGAGGCCTGGCTGGTACAGTATTATATTTTACCCAATTATCTTCTCAGGAACTAGAAACATTTAAAGTTTAAGAAAGACTACTGCACTCATCCCCAACTGTTCTCCTACCCCCTGCCCTTCTCTCTTTCTCTCTCTCTCCTCCATTCACACTGCTATTCTTAGCTATGCCCAGCTTCTGTGGGGCCCGCCGAGCGGATTTTCTGTGTCCAGCAGAATAAACTCTCATGCTGTATTTCCACAGCCAGTCCTTTCTCCTACTTTTCACAGCTGTCAACAGATTATTATTATTGGGTTTGTTTCGTGCACATTGGACCAAAACTGATCTCAGAGATTTTTCTCACTTATATAATGTTTCATTTCAGCATCCCAGTCGACCTTCAGCACAGCATGCTCCCTGTCCTGTAGGTGGTTAGGACAGGTCTTGGTGGTGATTAATTAAGCAATCACTCACTGGTTTACAGTTGTCAGTATTTTAGGATGTGCTTTATCAGTGGAAAGCTATCAGCACCAGCACCGCCCAAGAGCGTCTGTTAACGCATCATTTTTCTCCATCTGTATAGCGCTGTTTTAATCTCTATAGCAACAAGAAAACAGACAGCCCCACACACGCCAGACCTACCTAATCTAACAGCTTGAACCCACACAAAGCTAGTGAACTCTTAGCAGTGTAAAATGCAGAGGCGCGGGAAGTCATTTTCAGCAGGGGGTGCGGGGGTGCTGGCGGGGGGAGAGGGGGGAGGGTGCGCAGAACAACTCTACCTCTGCCTCCCCCCTCCTCCATGAAGTAGGCTACATACTGCTATGTACTGCACAGCGAACTAAATAGGCACTAAATCACATGCCAATCACTACTGGTCAAAAGATTCCTTTGCGGCGGCCCGGGTTTAAATCCGACCTGCGGCCCTTTGCTGCGTGTCATTCCCTCTCTCTCTCCCCATTTCCTGTCTATCCACTGTCACTATCGAATAAAAAATAATAATAAAAAAAGATGAATGACTAGTCCAGCTGAGCAGGCATCAAGTATGCCTTTCCAGTTCAATAAACCAAGTACTGCCATCTGACTCACACATGATCACAAGACAATTAATTAAATCATACCAAAGCGTTGTATGGCTCAAGACTATGGCGATATAGTATTCACTAAAAATCACCCAAGCAGAAAGCACAATAGTAATTCTGAAACGTGATTGACTGAAGATACATCAATGCCATCACACAACACAGCTGAGCGCAGGTTGCAAAATAACAGTCACTTAGTCAGCTACAACTTCACAAACTGCAAAAGCCAACATATAGGCTACTGCAGTGGTTTTCAACCTTTTTTGAGCCACGGCACAGTTTTTACATTAAAAAAATCCCGCGGCACACCACCAACCGAAAATGACATATTGTAGCCTAATCAGAATCTGCATTTTTCCTTTTTTTAAATGTATCCATCGCTTTTGCAGGCTTACATCAATGATCTCGGCCCTACTGCTTACATCCTGGCACTGCGGGATGCACGAAAGGTGGCAGCAGGGCTCCAGACTAACTTTTTTTCATTAGGAGCATAGTGGCCCCCAACTGAAAATTTTAGGGGCACAACCAAAAGGTGCTGTAGAAATAAAGTTGCCTTGCCTTACAACCTCAGCCTATCAGTCAGTCCCCGGGGCACAGAAACCACTGCTGTGCCTGCTCGGCTCCGAGGAAGTGTAACGTCAACAGCACCGCGACCGCTTTCGGCTCGCCATTAATATCATATCACAGCAAACGCTGTCTGCTTGAAGTTATGAAAAACTGTAACCACACTTGAAACCACTTTATCGGCATTTCCGTGACTCACTGTGACTTCCACAAAACTGCAGAACCGACGTAGTTTGCATCGTCTGCAGCTCTGCGTGTGTGCGAGTGTGTGCGTGTGTGTCAGAGCTCTGCTCTCTGTCTCTGTGTTTCAGAGAGGACAGATAAGCTTGCGCTTACGCGCTCTCAGGTACCGAAATGTCAACATTTAACGTGTAAAAAAAGGGGGCGATTTTACTGGTCGCACATGTGCGACTGGATATAAAATTCAGTCGCACACTCTCAAATTTTGGTTGCAAAATTACTGCCCTGCTGGCAGTAATTCTATTGTCTTAAATCAACAAGGTCATTATTGCGCTATACTGCCACCTACTGACACAGAATAGTATTTAATTTCTCTGCCAGTCATCATATTGAGGCACAGATGCGCAACAACGGAAAATTATTTGCAGTAACTCAATAAAAACAATTTGTTGGACCAATTAAGTAAAATCGGATAATTTCCCACGGCACACAGGACGATCTCTCACGGCACACTAGTGTGCCGCGGCACAGTGGTTGAAAATCACTGGGCTACTGCACTTGACAACTAAGTCTCATACAGGCCTATAGCAGCATCACAAAATTATGATGCAATATGTCTGATATGCATGGCATTTCAATAAACTAAACTGATTCTGAAAGGCTAATATCCCTCTGGGTATAACTTCCTCCCGGACGGTCTCTGTAATCGGTCCCCGTAGTGCAGGGTCTTCAGAGATGATGGTACCTGAGGTGCCATTACTTTGTTCTGTAATGCTGATGACCGGCCTCATCTCTGTCTTTTTCCACAACAACTTTGCTAAAGTTAACGTTAGCCACTGTTAGCTGTGGCTGAGTGTAGCTGGTAGAAGGCAGCGATTCTTCCCAGCTAACGTTGGCTAGCTCCTAGACATCCTTCTCTGTTGTCATTCCCAGCTCTTTTTAAAAAGCTATTTATTCGCGGGACATTTTTTATAGCAGCCGCTTCTTTCTCTCTCTTTTCCACACTTTCACTCGCATATACAACCCAATCTGACCGGGGATCAGTTACAAATTAATTCCACTTTTTCAATCTCAACTCGTTCTTAGAAAGCTGATCTTGGATCAGTGCGATGTAAACAACCTGCTCTATGCCCACCCACCTTTATCTTTAGCCAATCTACACAGTGCATGCGGCCTTCTCCCAATCATTACATTAAACAACTTTTATTTTATTCTGATTGGATAATTATCACCACAATGATTAATGCCCATTGGGTAATACGGGCTTGATCGCAGTTTGCCAACAAGGGGTGCTGCCACCAACAGGGGGTGCTGCAGCATCCCCAGCACCCCTACATCCCGCGCCTATGGTAAAATGTGCTATTTTGCTATCTATATTCAGAATATGTTCATGCTGCCATCAGATGCAGTACTAGTCTGAGTCATTTGCACTGTATGTAGTTCAGTTCAGTACGCACAAAGTCTCAGCGGTAATTGTGAGCAACTAGACAAATTAAGTTATTTATATTTGTCTGTCAATCTCTCCCGTGCTTTCATTCTTTCGGAGGTGGAGGTGTGCAGAGCTCTGTGCTGTTTCCCCAGCTTTGGCTTTCTTACTTTGCTCTTAGTTTAACTTTTAACTTTACTTTCTTCTTTTCTTTCATCACAGGAAGGTGTAGAGTTTAATTCTTTTGAAAACTGGCGTAAGTGGTTAGATCAGGAGCGGAGTGAGTCGGGGAGGGATGCCTACAAGGCCGTAGCCAGACATTATGGCCCCGCAGTCTGGAGGAGGAACGAAGGCTGTTTGGCTTTGCCATGCCTTTGCCATGCCTGTGTGATTTTCAGGCACACACCTTCTGGAAACAGTGCTACGGTGGAAGATGTCCTGAAAGCGGTCGGATGCGCAAATCTTGAGTATGCATGAATAGGGCCGTGCACCTTCTACGAAAGTTGTTGTATCAAACGTTCCCCAGTTTAATAAGAATGAGACTTTGATGTCCGAACTATCCTGTTTCGGGAAGTTCACAAGCGGAGTTAAATCCATTGCCGTCGGGTGTAAGGACCCGGGGCTGAAGCATGGTCTGTCTTTCCGTAGGCAAGTGTTGATGTATTTAAATAGCCCAGCACAAACTCTAAGCGTGAGTAGTTTCAGGGTAAAGTTTGGAGACGGCTCGTATGTTGTGTATGCGAGCACGGACAGTCATATGGACAAAATCAGTCCACGGTACACGCAAACAGTGAGAAAACTGCAGAGCAACAGACTGGGAGAAGAGGAGTGGAGGGATCCGGGGTCAGGATCATGGGCAGCCGGGAGGAAGCAGGAGCAGGAGGCAATTGAGGAGGTGGATGGGACGGAGGAGCTAGCAGCTGGTGAGGAAGTCGAGGGCGTAGATGGGTCTGAGGAGGCCCACCAAAAAGTTGCAACTCCAGGGCCGGAGCTGGCAGAGGATGGAGGGGGGTCTGGCCCCTCACCCCAGGTAGTGGAGTTTAAAAAAGCTGAAGCCTCTAGGACTAGGGCAATCAGGGCTGAGTGGGGGAAGTGAGTCTGTCAAGAAGAAAATAAAAGTGGTTTAGCAGGGCAGCTCCTCTGGGGAAGTGGTACGCCAGGGAAAGTTCCCTCCACAGGGGTGGAGGGCAGTCTGCTAGGGACAGAAGATGGAGGCTCGCCGAGAGGTGGGCAGCAAGCGATGGAGCTGGAAGTATTAACATCTGAGTCTGAGTTTGAAGAGCAGGAGGAGGAGGGAGAAGTGTATACAGTGGACCAGCTCAGCCATTTCCTGATCAACACAAAAAATAGGAAGAATGTGCCACTTCGCACGTTTCTTCCCAGATTCTGTGAAATTTCTCAGATCCGTGAGCCACGCCACTAAATTGGATGACATAGATTTATGGACTCCCAAGATGAAATACAGGTTAAGAAAATGGGCCACTTCTGTGAGAAAGGGCAGGAAATTGCATAAAGTTCAGAATGGATAGTTTGCATAATACACACATGCTGGTGGTTTTATAGGATTCAGGTTTTAAATTTTCACTCTGACATACACATCATTGCATGGTCTGGTTCCTGCATAGAGTCCTGCACAGGCTTAAAATGTTGGCCCTAGCCCGGACCTGGCCCGAGATGTCAGGCCCGAGCCCGACCCTTGACCTACTGCTTATCAGAATTTTTGTCCTGAGCCCGACTGTAGCCCATGTTTTTTTCTCTCCTCCCAATACACAGCCTATAGGCCATAGTTCAGTTTTGTTTATAATGGCAAAGTACTTATATCTCCTTTCGTTTTGTTTCTTCATTAAAAAAGACAGTGAGTAGTTTTCTTTGTTTGATCAATTTAGGCTCTTTTTAAGATTATTTTTGGGGCTTTTCCCTTTAATGACAGTGTATAGACTGGAAAGGGGGAGAGAGATGGGGGATGACACGCAACAAAGGGCAGCGGGTTGGCTTCATACCCGCACCGCTGAAGGACTCAGCCTACATGGGGCGAATGCTCTTACTGGGTGAGCTAGACGCTGAATTTTGATTTGAAAATTGGTCCGAAGCCCGGCCCGAGGGGCATATATAAGTCGGGCCCTCGCGCTGTAATGCAGGGCTTTCCTCCTGCATGTGACTGAGCTACTTCAACCATATTCATCTGCTCGTTCTCTTGCTGTCTGTCCCACGCAATCGGATTAAGACCCGTCGTGATCAAGCTTTTGAGTCAGTTTCACCTAAATTATGGAATGCTCCGCATCCACCCTTATGATCTGCTGTTTCTGTGGCTGTGGATTATTTTAAAAGGCAAAAATTAAGACACACCTTTATACAGGGTTTCTACAGGTTTCACCAAGTCAAATTTAAGACTTTTGAAGGCCTTTTTAAAACCATAATGAATGAAATTTAAGACCTACAGTATATCACGACATCAAAAACAAAGTCAGATGTCAGAGTCTGGAAACATTGTCTGAAACAATTCCCTGATTTTCTCATTGGCATTATAGGATCGGTGTCTAGATTGGCTGCAATATATAAGCTGCATGTTGGTCTCATTTGTAGTCGTAATACAGCAAATTATATTTGGACTAGTGACAGAAATTGACATAGGAAATTTAAGACCTGTTTAAAACCTAGAACACAATACTTCAGCAAATTTAAGACTTTTTAAGGCCTTAAATTTAGATTTGTAAGACCCTGCAGAAACCCTGTTATAGTTGTGTATTTTGGGACAGAAAATAACAAGTAAAAAAAGAATCTGGCATTAGTCTGTAATTTTTCAAGTAAAAATTCCACCTCAAAATACCTACCATATTTTGCCAAACACAGAGGTCATGTGATAATATTAGTTGCGTGCAACTTGGCATCCCTGTGATATGGGGTCCTATTTTTTATTTATTTATTTTGTTTTCTCTGCAGAGGCTGCATTGGCAATTTTAGATTAAGGTTTTGACAGCAGTCAGGCTACACAGCATGGAAACCCATTTGCAGAAGAGTAAGCTCAAATCCATCAGAAGAGCGAAATCTCAAAAGATGAGATGGATGACAGCATATGGTAAGGAACATTTTTCTATCTCTTAACAGACTCAATGGATAATGTCAGTACATTTGAGTAAAATACAGACTTTGCTTATCCCGTGTGAATGCACAGTATGAAATGCAGGCATGTGGGAGGGGTAACACTAGGCCCCCCCTGGTAACACTAGTCTCATGCAAATAGGGCTTTGTCTTGTTTTCCTCTCAATGCATGTGATGGCAGTTGTTTAATGTATTATAATTAAGCTACTACATTATTTTTTAAAGAAGGAATTTATCATTGTTTTTAATTCATTAGTTTGTGTATGATGTTGTAGACTTGTCACTGTCCTTGCCCTCTGTTGCTTGTCATTTTAAGTGAGGTTTTATGTTATGATTATACTGTAATCAGGCTGGCAGGGAATTCATTACGGGCTCTTGAGTAAACAATGGTTACTTCAGAAGCCAATTAACTAAAGCAAACACGCTGCGTCAGTTACCAAGACCACGCTGTCTGCGTTGGCGAGTCCACACTGTGAGAAATAATATTTGCTCCACACGGAGGATGCTAAAAAGAGCAATGTCTGACAAGCACTCCATGTCCCAGCACTAATCACATGGGCTGACTTCCCTTTGATGTGTGTGCTGCTGGGGTGCAATGCTTCAATGTAGGGAGAGAGAGCAGGGGAGGGAGGGAGTTAAGATTGAGTTTATTTGGCAATCATTCCGTTTACTCATAAACAGAAACAGTTTTTTAGACTTTGGTACTTCTGATGTGATTCTCACAGGCTTTCCCTGAGTTCATTTGAAATATGATTTACTTTACTTTTAGAATTGGCTGTGCAACCAGAGTAAACAAGGTCATGTTACTGTACTGTTTGCTGCTGTTGCGCTTGTACACAAGGTTGTTTTATGATCCATCTACCATATCTGTAAAGGAGAGAGACCAAGTAATGACCAAGACCAGAGTGTATCGAGTCTAAGACTTTGAGGGGTTGAGACCAAATCAAGGGCAGGCGGGGCGAGATAGAGTCATGACCAAGACCAGACCAGTGCGAGTTTGCATGACACACATAATAAAATATGGAACATGCAAGGCCTCTCCGTGAACTATCACCTTATCGTGGTGGAGAGGTTTGGGTGTCTCTGTGAACCTGAGGGCTGTGTTGTCTGGAGCTTTGTGCTCCTGGTAGGGTCTCCCAAGGCAAAGTGGTCTCTGGTGAGGGGCCAGACAAAGAATGGTTCAAAAACCCCATGATAGAACGAGGAAGGGATGGAGTGACCCTGCCCGGAGGAAGCCCGGGGCCCCCGTCTGGAGCCAGGCCCAGACGGAGGGCTCTACGGCGAGCGCCTGGTGGCCGGGTTTGCCACGGAGCCCGGCCGGGCACAGCCCGAACAAGCTACGTGGCACCTCTGTCTCCATCCCATGGGCCCACCACCTGTGGGAGGAACCGCTGGGGTCGGGTGCGCTGCCACATGTGTGGCAGTGAAGGTCAGGGGCCTCGACGGACCAGACCCGGGCAGCAGACGCTGGCTTTGGGGACGTGGAACGTCACCTCTCTGTGGGGGAAGGAGCCGGAACTGGTGCGGGAGGTGGAGCGCTACCGGTTAGATCTGGTGGGGCTTACCTCAACGCATAGTCTCGGTTCTGGAACCGTACTCCTGGATAGGGGTTGGACTCTTTTCTTCTCCGGAGTTGCTCAGGGTGTGCGGCGCCGGGCGGGTGTGGGGGATACTAACAAGCCCCCCGGCTAAGCGCCGCTACGTTGGAGTTTACCCCGGTGGGACGAGAGGGTCGCCTCCCTACGCCTGCGGGTGGTGGGGGGGAAAACTCTGACTGTTGTTTGTGCATATGCACCAAACAGGAGTTCGGAGTATTCGGCCTTCTTGGAGACCATGAGTGGAGTCCTGCATGGGGCGCCAGTGGGGGGACTCCATTGTTCTGCTGGGGGGACTTCAACGCGCACGTGGGCAATGATGGAGACACATGGAGAGGCGTGATTGGGAGGAACGGCCTCCCTGATCTAAACCAGAGTGGTTGTTTGTTGTTGGACTTCTGTGCTATTCATGGATTGTCTATAACAAACACCATGTTCGATTTATAGGGATGCTCATAAATGTACCTGGTACCAGAGCACCCTAGGCCCAGAAGGTCAATGATCGATTTTATAATCGTTTCATCTGATCTGAGGCCGTATGTTTTGGACACTCGGGTGAAGAGAGGGGCAGAGCTGTCAACTGATCACCATCTGGTGGTGAGTTGGGTCAGGGGGTGGGGGGAAGACTCTGGACAGACCTGGTAAGCCCAAACGTGTAGTGCGGGTAAATTGGGAACGTCTGGAGGAGGCCCCTGTCCAACGGACTTTCAACTCGCACCTCCAGCGGAGCTTTTCGTGCATCCCTGTGGAGGCTGGGGGGCATTGAACCCGAGTGGACAATGTTCAAAGTTTCCATTGCTGAAGCTGCGGCGGGGAGCTGTGGTCTTAGAGTCTTAGGTGCCTCAAGGGGCGGTAACCCAAGAACACCGTGGTGGACACCGGTGGTCAGGGAAGCCGTCCGACTGAAGAAGGAGTCTTTCCGGGATATGTTATCCCAGAGGACTCCGGAGGCAGTTGCAGGGTACCGAAGGGCCCGAAGGGCTGCAGCCTCTGCCGTGAAAGAGGCAAAGCAGCGGGTGTGGGAGAAGTTCGGAGAAGACATGGAGAAGGACTGTCGGTCGGCACCAAAGTGCTTCTGGAAAACTGTTCGCCACCTCAGGAGGGGGAAGCGGGGAACCATCCAAGCTGTGTACAGTAAGGATGGGACACTGTTGACCTCAACTGAGGAGGTAATAGGGCGGTGGAAGGAGCACTTTGAGGAACTCCTGAATCCGACTAATACGCCCTCTATGTTAGAGGCAGAGCTGGAGGATGACGGGGGATTGTCGTCGATTTCCCAGGCGGAGGTCACTGATGTAGTCAAACAACTACACAGTGGCAAAGCCCCTGGGATTGATGAGATCCGTCCGGAAATGCTCAAGGCTCTGGGTGTGGAGGGGCTGTCCTGGTTGACACGTCTCTTCAACATCGCGTGGAGGTCTGGAACAGTGCCAAAGGAGTGGCAGACTGGGGTGGTGGTTCCCCTTTTTAAAAAAGGGGGGACCAGAGGGTGTGTGCCAATTACAGGGGTATCACACTTCTCAGCCTCCCTGGTAAAGTCTACTCCAAGGTGCTGGAAAGGAGGGTTCGGCCGATAGTCGAACCTCAGATTGAAAGAGGAACAATGCAGATTCCGTCCTGGTCGTGGAACAACGGACCAGCTCTTTACTCTCGCAAGGATCCTGGAGGGGGCCTGGGAGTATGCCCAACCGGTCTACATGTGTTTTGTGGATTTGGAGAAGGCGTATGACCGGGTCCCCCGGGAGATACTGTGGGAGGTGCTGCGGGAGTATGGGGTGAGGGGGTCTCTACTCAGGGCCATCCAATCTCTGTACGACCAAAGTGAGAGTTGTGTCCGGGTTCTCGGCAGTAAGTCGGACTTATTTCGGGTGAGGGTTGGCCTCCGCCAGGGCTGCGCTTTGTCACCAATCCTGTTTGTAATATTTATGGACAGGATATCGAGGCGTAGTCGGGATGGGGAGGGGTTGCAGTTCGGTGGGCTGGGGATCTCATCGCTGCTCTTTGCAGATGATGTGGTCCTGATGGCATCATCGGCCTGTGACCTTCAGCACTCACTGGATCGGTTCGCAGCCGAGTGTGAAGCGGTTGGGATGAGGATCAGCACCTCTAAATCGGAGGCCATGGTTCTCAGCAGGAAACCGATGGAATGCCTTCTCCAGGTAGGGAATGAGTCCTTAACCCAAGTGAAGGAGTTCAAGTACCTTGGGGTTTTGTTCGCGAGTGAGGGGACAATGGAGCGGGAGATTGGTCGGAGAATCGGCGCAGCGGGTGCGGTATTACATTCCATCTATCGCACCGTTGTGACGAAAAGAGAGCTGAGCCAGAAGGCAAAGCTCTCGATCTACCGGTCAGTTTTTGTTCCTACCCTCACCTATGGTCATGAAGGCTGGGTCATGACTGAAAGAACGAGATCCAGGGTACAAGCAGCCGATCTCCCTTAGAGATAGGGTGAGAAGCTCAGTCATCCGTGAGGAGCTCGGAGTAGAGCCGCTGCTCCTTTGCGTCGAAAGGAGCCAGTTGAGGTGGTTCGGGCATCTGGTAAGGATGCCCCCTGGGCGCCTCCCTAGGGAGGTGTTCCAGGCACGTCCAGCTGGGCGGAGGCCTCGGGGAAGACCCAGGACTAGGTGGAGGGATTATATCTCCAACCTGGCCTGGGAACGCCTCGGGATCCCCCAGTCGGAGCTGGTTAATGTTGCTCGGGAAAGGGAAGTTTGGGGCCCCCTGCTGGAGCAGCTCCCCCCGCGACCCGACACCGGATAAGCGGACGAAGATGGATGGATGGATGGATGGAACATGCAAGGCATAGGTACTAGGGGTATGACGAGACACCCAGCTCACGAGACGAAACACGAGATTGGGTTCACAAGATCGAGATGAGACTTTAACTCTATTTTGAAGGAAAACTTCAATGAAAAAATAAGACTGGAAAATAGTCCTCAATGAAAGTCACAAAATGAAAACAAAGCACTGAAAGGTTTTGCCACAAACTCAAATGACTGGCTTCTCTCCTGTATAACTAACAGTTACACTCTTACTTATTCCATATGTATGGTGGAGAGAGTCTCTTCACTCAGAGAACCAAGGTTACAACGTAACATAATGGGTTTTCTGGCAGTAGTTGAGACCAAATGTTTTGTACTTGAATTTGTCATTGTACAGAAGACAGAGAGAACTAAAGCTTTTTTCACTATTGTTTCACATTGACTACATTCTAAAGCACAAATAAATTACCATCAAACACTCAACAGATGATTTTTGTGAATACAGATACTCTTTACTCCTCTGCATTTTATTAATTGCAGCAGTAAACAAGGAAGTAGGCTACTCTAGTATCGCTTTATGACATAGGACGAAAGGAGAACATTTCTCTTTGTTTAATATTATTAAAAGTGAAGTTTTAGAGAGCGGCGGTTCTCTCTAACGTTCTAACAGTGGGTTTTACAGGCAGCTTTTTTTCCCCGCTATCGCTCTGCAAAAGTAAACTCAGTCAACTTTGGAGAATGGCCGGGGGATCTTCTATGCTAATGTCAAGGCTGCTGCTCTGAACTTGTGAACGGATATCGCAAGACACTTTTTACCTCGACGAGAAATCTCGTCATGTTAAATCTCGCAAGATGATCTCGTCACACCTCTAATAGGCACTCCTCAAATTGATTTAAACGATCCATATTCCCATAAGTGTATGTACTGTATACGTGTTTCATGAGAAATGTCTTGATAAAATAATCAAAAGGCATTGCAGAGGTGAATTTTATGTGTAGGCATTTCCCTTTGTTTTCTATGTGAAAACAAATACAAACAAAGACTAAAGAGCTGAAATTAACTTCCACCATTTAACCATCTTTATTCAACATTTCTTTCCCATGTTTTACGATCCACCTAGTCTTGCATAGCCAGACTTATCTCAACAGCACTGTGTCAGCGCTGGAATATGGTCTGGCTTATCATTTTGGCATAAGGAAAAAATGCTGTGGGTTGTTTGTATTTCTTTTAACCAAACACAATCATCTTGGGAGCGCAGATGCAGCCATGGTGTCCTTGCAAAATCATCATTAACGGAGATAGCAGAAGGGGCCTGACATCCAGGCTTTTTTTTCCAGCACTGTACATCCAGACTACAATCTACTTAACTTTATTTAGCCACATTCCATCACTGAAGATTTTGCTATAGCTACAGCTTCATGTTCACTTTCTTGGAGTCTGTCAATTAACATTGACAAAAATTTGAAATGAGTCAAGTTATTGGTTGCATTTGAAACAGGAAGTTGCACATGCAATCACAGTAATGATGTTAACAAAACAATCAGACAGCGTTAAAATATGCAGTCCTTCCAGAGAAGAGTTTTTTTGTGATTGTTGCGGGCAAAAATCCTTGATTGTGTGGCGCGTTTTCTTAAAAAATGCGATGGAATATGCGGGATATTTATGCAATTTTATGCGATGAAATTGTGGGAACTTGCAAAAATTACGGTTTGATGAAAAAGAGAAGAAAAAGTGATTCCCCCAACACCCTGCTTTTTTAAAACTTAATTTCCAAAATTAGTTTACAGATATTCAGTCATTGCAATATGTAAACAAATAAGATACAAAAAATAAATACAAATAATATATTAAAGTAAAAATAAAAGTAATAGTCTAAGCAGAGGGAAATAAAAGATACAAAAGAGACAGACTTTCAAAAATCGTTAATAATATATACAGCAGGAGCACTTAAACAAAGACATTTGAGTAGACACCAGATATTAAGATATCTTTCTTATTGGATACCAACTTAAGAGACTCAAAGTACATGTCAAATTCAACCTCCAATTACGTCACTTCATAGCGTTCCCATGGCAACAGGGGAAAATGGCTGCTCTTGAGTGAAGGAAACAAGAAACAATTTTTTCAACTTTCTGCTAAGATATATGTGACTTTTTTGCAACGAAAATGCAGACTTTGGCTGATTATGCATTGAATTATGCGATCGCATAATCGCGTTTTGCTGGAGGGACTGAATATGGTTGATTCCCAGACAAGGTTAAGAACTTTAAAAAGTGGTCTTGAGACTGGTCAGAGATTACATATTTCCCAAATTATGTTTAATCTATGCCTCTTAAAGCCAATTTCTGAGCCTAATAGCTGATTTTATATAACTTTTTTTATATAACTTTTTTTTATATATAACTCAGTCAACATTGATTCAAGTGATATACATTTGTGGTACAAAGGCTCACTATTATGACAATGATTCAAAAAAAGGAAAAATAAAAGAGTGTCAGCACGTCTAGATTTGATTTACCACCTATCAAACACGTCAACAGTGAGATTGTATTTTCCCTCTTGACCAGGCCTGGTGAAGTGGCTTTATGGAAGACCTGTCAGTTTGCGGCCCTGGATGACAAGCCTGTCTCTGTTGTTATGGACACTAGCTTCTGGGTTTGTTCGAACACCTTATGCTTTACACACTCCTCTGACATTTGCCCACTGGAGATACAGTATAACAGTACCCATATTCAGAAACTCCTAAAAAATGAAAGAATAACATGGTGGTATGGCTATGGACTCCAGTGGTGACCCAGTTTCGTTGCAAAATAGTTTTAAAATGTGATGTAAGAAATTAGGCTTCTCAAACCACTCCTGCAGCAGAATCCAAATGGATTTTAATTTGACTGTTCTCTCACTGTATAGCCCATTTATTGTTTGTTGATATGTTTTATAGATGGTTAATTGACTGCAGTTGTACTGATGTATCTTGTGTGTGTGTATTATGTGAAACTATAACATACATATATATATATATATATATATATATATATATATATATATATATATATATATATATATATATATATTCAATTCAATTCAATTTTATTTATAGTATCAAATCATAACATAGGTTATCTCGAGACACTTTACAGATAGAGTAGGTCTAGACCACACTCTATAATTTACAAAGCCCCAACAATTCCAACAATTACAGTAATTCCCTCAAGAGCAAGCAGTGCGACAGTGGCGAGGAAAAACTCCCTCTTGGGAAGAAACCTCGGACAGACCCAGGCTCTTGGTAGGCGGTGTCTGACGGGCCGGTTGGGGGTGTGATGAACAGTGGCAATAATAGTCAAATTAATAATGGAACAGTGACTGGATGTAGCGGGAAGCTGCAGGGTTCAGCAGGAAGCAGCAGGGTTCAGCAGGACGCAGCATGACATTGCAGGGCACCGTTGAGCTCAGCAGGGAGTGCAGCAGGACCACGGCGACAGCTGGAACCAGCATCTTGGTGCCAACGTTCTCCAAGGAAATACGCTGGGGGAAAAAACATAAGGACTCCGGGGAGTAAACTCCCCAGAAGCTAGGATTAGTAACAAGCATTTCTGGGACGGGATACACGCAAATAGTAATAGTAATAGTAATAGAGAGGGAGAGGAGAGAGCAGCTCAGTGTGTCAAAGGAAGGAAGTCCCCTGGCAGTCTAAAACTATAACAGCGTAACTATAACAGCGTAACTAAGAGAGACAGGTCATAATAATAATATATGTATATATATATATACTAGGGGTGGAGCCGAACCCGAATACGGTATTCGGAAAGGCACAAATAACGTGTTTTTTACGAATACTTATTTCGAACAAATACTTTTAAAAATATTTGTATTCGGGAACAAGAAAAACTTTATATCAAAAAGCTGCGTTTCCTCATGAGACGGCAGTGCATGCCCGAATGAGTGAGTGACGTTCAGGAGTTGGAGGAGGTGACTGACACAGGCTGCTCCACACAGCAACAGAGAGGGCTCGGCTGAGCGAAAAAACACTTAACTGCATCACTATTTTTGTTGAATAGATTTTTTGTAGCTTAACTGGGTTCCGGTTGCAGTTTATAACTTTCGGGAAGCGGAGTTTGATCGGGAGAGTATTCCGTTACGCTGCGTTATTGACGTCTGCAGTCGGGTGCTCTCATGTTCGCTCTGTTTACGTAGCTCTGTTAGCTTGGTCATTCAGACAATAGTCTGTTGACAGAGTAACGTTAACGTTCGGTTAAAAAGGTAAAATGATTGTGTAGTTGTGTCAACTTGTATGCACTTGTGGGAGTTATATGGTACGTTTAAGTTACTCTGTCTTTTGCAGACAGCAAAATGTAGGCTATAGGCTAGGCTAGTTAACCTTAGCATAGCTACCCGTCACTCATTAACTAGGGATGCACCGATCCGACTTTTTCAGTCCCGATACCGATGCCAGGGCTTTGTGTATCTGTCGATACCCGATACCGATCCGATACCGTTGCTGAATTACCGGTAATAATAAAGTGTATACCTTCCACCTTATACCTTCCTTCCACCATTTGGAAGACACTAAAGGCACCAGACCTTCCTAACAAAACATTATTTTCCTAACTAAGACAAAATAACATAGATGTAATGTATTGAATTTGTTATTTAAAAAACAATTGTGCATTCAAATCGAAAATATAATGTAATTAAACTTCTTAAAATAAATTTAAATAAATAATAATGGGCCACCTTTATATAGGTTTATAATGGCTTATTCTACTGTCAGGAGTACATAGAATTTTATTACTAAAGGGTTTTGCTCCACAACATTATACAATAACTTCATATGAAGGAGAATCCATCAAACAGTTACAGAAGCTAAACTATTTGTGAGTAAAATAAACTCAAATCGAATGAATACACATACAAACAACTTTAACATTGTTTCCCTTTCAAAACTAAATAGCTGTAAGCTAGTACTGTGTAAACACTACCTTGGCCACAGGTAAGTTAGGTTGTTGTGTGGTTGTAGAGGGCGAGTGAACGGAGCTCCGCTGTCAGCCTCCTTCGCTGTTTGAATAACGTTAGCAGGTTGGCGGACGTATTTCAGCGAGGCAAGACATCTTAAATTCAGTGTTTTAATCATTGCTTCTTTCTCAACGGTCTGTAGCGGGACCGGAGGTGGATTGCGTTCATAATGTTGCTCCGCTGCATGCTTGAAGTGACAGGTCTAACGTTAGCACGGCCGAGTAACGTTAGAGCGACGGGCAACAACAGCGGCTAAATTATGTCCAATTTGTTAGAAAGAAAAAACTTGGGAACAACAGACGGCTCCTCTCTTGAGCACACGTTGTTCTGGTGTATCTCCGGTCTTTCTTCATCCTCTAGCTAACTTTCTTCTCGGTTCTTGAATGTGCAGTAGCGACCGGAGCCTCTCCCAGCTTAACAGACATTTATGCTACCTGGCTAGCTAGCTAGGCTAGCAGCTGTAATGTTACCCAGCATGCCATTCGGCGGTGTAGCTACATTTGTAAATGTAAAATTATTAGTGTTAGAAACTGTTTAAGTCTCAAATTGTTATATGCTATGGTGTTTTATCCTTTTAAAGAGAGTTAGTTGTGGGTTATTAATTGTTGTGTTATGAAGTTACTACCATGAGTGAAAAGGCTACGCAGTTAACAGGGGTCCCGGAGCTGCGACGGAGTGAAAAAAAAAAAAAAACTGGATCGGCCAAGGATCTGTTAATTTTTCCGATCCACCGATCCAGCTATTTTGTCAATATCGGGGCCGATACCCGATCCAAATATCAGATCAGTGCACCCCTATCATTAACTTAACTGAAACTCCCCACATGGATTTGGGCAACCAAATAGAAATAGAGTGTGGCTGCTGCTGAGCCATCTCTTGGTCCTCCACCAGCCAAAAAAACTTGTTCTGTGTGGAAGCATTTTACAGTCATTGCTGCAGATAAAACCAAAGTGATATGTAATGTGTGCAAAAGTCAAATAAGCAGAGGCAGAGATATCAAACATCTGTCAACATCTGCTATGCATAATCGCATGCACTTAAAGCATCCTCTCCTCCTGGTACTGTCTGCCAACCCCCCCCCCACAAGCACAAATCCCCCCACCAGCACCAAATCATCATCACAGCCATGTTCTGCCCCTGCAAGTCAGTTTCAATCACCTATATTAGCTGGCATAATTATTATAATGGATATAATTAAAGCATACTTACACTTTAACATAAATTAGAAGTGTAATGCAAAAAAACTGGAATTTTACGTCTATTTTGAATTTTACTCGAATACAAATACAAATACAAATACTTTTCCCCCCTCAACAAATACAAATACAGATACAAATACCGGCTGCTTTGCACACCCCTAATGTATACACTACTGGTCAAAAGTTTTAGAACACCCCAATTTTTCCAGGTTTTTATTGAAATTCATGCAGTTCATTGTCTTATTGTACTCTGAAATGAAAGAATAGAACAAATAAATAATTGAAGTTAAAAAAGAAATCATGGAATCAATTTATAAACCAAAATGTATTAAAAAATGTTGACTCATCAAAGTAGCCCCCTTTGGCAGATATAGCAGCTGAACACACTCGTGGCATTCTTTCTACAATATTCTTCAGAAAGTTCTTCCCAACTCCTTTGCAGAAGTTCCTATAAATGTGTGGCACTTGTAGGTTGCTTTGCTTTCACTTTTCTGTCCAGTTCATCCCAAACCAGCTCAATGGGGTTTAAGTCTGGTGACTGTGCTGGCCACTCCATGTTTTTAAGCTTACTATCTTGTTCTTTTTTGCTAAGGTAGTTCTGGCATAGCTTGGACTTATGTTTTGGGTCATTATCTTGCTGTAGGATGAACCCCTGACCAACTAGGCCCATACCAGAGGGTACTGCATGGCGCTGCAAAATGCTGTGGTAGCCGTTTTAGTTCAGGGTGCCTTTCACTCTGTACAAATCACCGACCCTGGATCCATCATGCTTCCTTCTCCATGTTTGACAGTTGATGTCACATACTGAGGAACCATCCTTTCGCCTACTCGACGGCGTACAAAAATCCTGCATGATGAATCGAGAAATTTTGATTCATCAGTCCATAACACCTTCTTCCAGTCTTCAGTAGTCCATTGACGATGTTTCTTGGCCCAGGCAAGCCTGTTTTTCTTATTCTGACGTCTTAGCGATGGCTTTCTTGCTGCAACTCAACCTATCAAACCTGCAGCTCCAAGTCTTCTCTTTCCAGTTGAAACTGAGACTTACTTATTACGACCACTATTAAGCTGTGCTTGAAGCTGTCCTGTGAGCCGCCTATCACGCAAGCTGTTGACTCTCAGAAACTTGTCTTCTGATTCTGTTGTGGCTTTGGGTCTGCCTGACCTCTTCCTGTCAGAGTTTCCACCAGTTTCTAAGTTTTGATGGTGAAGAATACTGTACTCACTGACACCTTGACTTTCTTTGCAATTTCTCTGTAGGAAAGACCAACATTCTTAAGTGTTATGATGGTCTGTCTGTCTTTTTCCCGCCATTTTTATAGCAACACACTACTTTCTGCAGTACAATACTGTTCAAATAATGCTCACGAGGGTACGGTACCACAGTGTGTTCCAACAATGCTGTTATACAAACAGAGGGGGTTGTAAGTAATCCAGACCAGTTGGAACACCTGTGGGAATTGGTAGCACCAACTTTCAAAGCTTGATCAACCTCCATTGCTGCAGAACAACTTTACGTTGTTTACCCATTTCTTGTTCCCTGAAAAAGGCCTTTCTGTAAAATGTACATTATTTTTCAGTTTTGGGTAACCTTACTTTTTTTTTAACCTCAGGCAGTTCACCACTTACCTTTGTACCATTTCAAGCTATTCATTGGACTTGAACTGCTAAAATTTCAATAAAAAACAAAAAAAATTGGGGTGTTCTAAAACTTTTTACCAGTAGTGTATATATATATATATATATATATATATGTATATATATATATATAAAAAAATATACAGGGATGTGCACAGACATTTTGGGCAGCAGGGGCTCAAGTTAAAAAAAAGGCTTAATAGTTAATAAAAAAATATTTATTTTAAATTTAATCAAAACATTATAGTAACACAACTCTGACTACCTTACCAAATCTTTTTATTTTTGTTATGTGTGCAAACAGGAATATATATAGGCTATTTTTTATTATTTACAAAATAAACAAGCATCCTTTTCTCTTGAGGAAGAAAAAGGGCAGGTGCCCAAGCCCCTTTTGATGGCTATTTGTGTATGTGCCTGTATATGTGTATATGTATATATATTTCCCCACACAGATTTTATCCTGTCGGTCTGGGGATTGAACCGACCATCTCCCAGTCATAAGCTAGCTTCTTTAACCTTTAGGCCACCACTGCCCCATCCCCGGGGGATTTGCCACTGTGGAGTTGTTTGACTACCTCAGCGACTTCCACCAGGGAAATTGACAACAATCCCCCATCAGCCTCCAGCTCTGCCTCAAACATAGAGGAGGTATTAGTTGGATTCAGGAGTTCCTCAAAGTGCTCATTCCACCGCCTTATTACCTCCTCAGTTGAGGTCAACAGCGTCCCATCCTTACTGTACACAGCTTCGGTGGTTCCCCGCTTCCCCCTCCTGAGGTGGAAAACGGTTTTCCAGAAGCACCTTGGTGCCGACCGAAAGTCCTTCTCCTGTCTTCTCCGAACTTCTCCCACAACCGCTGCTCTTTCACCACAGAGGCTGCAGCCCTTCGGTACCCTGCAACTGCCTCTGGAGTCCTCTGGGATAACATATCCCGGAAAGATTCCTTCTTCAGTTGGACGGCTTCCCTGACCACCGGTGTCCACCACGGTGTTCGTGGGTTACCGCCCCTTGAGGCACCTAAGACCACAGCTTCCTGCCGCAGATTCAGCTATGGAAACTTTGAACATTGCCCACTCAGGTTCAATACCCCCAGCCTCCACAGGGATGCACGAAAAGCTCAGCTGGAGGTGTGAGTTGAAAGTCTGTTGGACAGGGGCCTCCTCCAGACGTTCCCAGTTTACCTGCACTACCCGTTTGGGCTTACCAGATCTGTCCAGAGTCTTCCCTCACCCCCAGACCCAGCTCACCACCAGATGGTGATCGGTTGACAGCTCCGCCCCTCTCTTCAAAACATACGGCCTCAGATCTGATGAAACGATTATAAAATCGATCATTGACCTTCGGCCTAGGGTGCTCTGGTACCAAGTACACTTATGAACATTCCTATGTTCAAACATGGTGTTCATGTTGACTAGCACAGAAGTCCACCAACGAACGACCACTCGGGTTTAGATCAGGGAGGCTGTTCCTCCCAATCACGCCTCTCCAGGTGTCTCCATTATTGCCCACGTGCCCATTTAAGTCCCCCAGCAGAACTATGGAGTCCCCCACTGGAGCCCCATGCAGGACTCCATACAAGTTCTCCAAGAAGGCCGAATACTCCAAGCTTTTCTTTGGTGCATATGCATAAACAACAGTCAGAGTAGTGTTGGGCAGTATGACCAAAAACGGTTTCACGGTATATGACGGAATTTTTTTTTCATGCATAATCAGGTGTTCACAGCATTTTCTACTGAAATTGAATTACTGCAGTATATTGACTTAGGATGGTCTAATTTACTGTCAAGATAACTGAATATTGTAGAATAATTCCAAACTAGTAGTAATACAGGTTTGCATGGCCCCAGAAAATGATGCTGTTTACAAAGAAGAGCCACACATGATTCTAATGAAGTGAGGAATCAGAATGCAAAGACAATTGCAGTCAAAATGCAGAACTTTCACGTGCAAATTTCACAAACATCTTCTATAAAACCAATACAAAAAGTAGTACAACTTGCAATAATTATACTTTTGCTTCAAGTTCAAGCCCAGGTACATTACACAGTATTAAAGTATATCTAAAAAGGAAATATACTGTAAAACAAGTGTAACTTAGTGAAGAGACAATTTGCATTAATATGGGCTTTGAGGTATATTCACATTCAAATAAATAGTAAAACAAAGTGAACTGAACAGCATGCAAAGGCAACTTACATAATAAATACAAAAAGGTGTGCAACTTGCATTAGTTCAAGCCCAGGTACATTAAACATGTATTCAAGTAAATCTAAAAAGAAAACATGCATTGCTTTGAGATCTATATACACATTCAAACAAATAAAATAGTAAAACAAAATTATGCATCTTTCATTTACTTCCTTCAAAGGTATTGCTTCTAAACCAGTATTGAACATATAAAAGAAATATAAAGTGCAAATTGGCTCGCAGGATTATCCTGTATAATAATAACAATAATCACACATTTCAACATTTACAAATTTGGAGCCAGGAAAACCAGATGGTCCACAGCATCTGATTTGAGTGCGGCCCTGTGACAAGTGACAATGTTGCATAGCAACACTCTGGTGGCAGAGATGCATAAATACTGCTGAGCTAGCTTGCCAATGTGAGGTAAATTTGTCTGATGGCATCTCCACCAGTCTAAAGGGTCTGCATCACTGTTAACCTCTGTCGTCTGTAAGCAGACTGTCAGTTCCATTCTGATGCTTTCCTCTTGTTGACAGTGTGCTGCTACTGCTTTGAAAAAGCTGGCCAAAGTCTTTCTTTTTTTTTTCTCAGGAGGAGGAACAGGCTCTGCTTCTGCTGCTGCACCAGTCCGCAGCCAGTGAGAGAGTGTCCTGTTGAGCCTTTATTAGTGACAATATCTCTTTGACTGCTCTGGATAGAACCTGCTCCACCTTTTCTTTATTCATATACTTGGTTCCAAAACGTGGATCAAGAAGAGACGCAATGTCAAGCAGGTCATCTGTGACCTGATCGTAATAGTTGTCATTCAAGTAGGCTAGAATGTGTCTCTTCAAATCCTTCGTCCTTCACATCCTTCACGTATTGCTCTCCTGACAAGGCATCTGTGAATTCCTGGAGTGGGCTCAACACCTTGTTGACAGCCTCTAGGACATCCACATCTTGCCAGCTAAGGACCAAGTGGCTTGATTTCTTGTCAGCTTTTAGAACCTGTCTAATACCCCTCTCTTTCTCAAGTACTATTTGAATCCTCATTTGACGTGATCCCCACCTGGTAGGCGTCTCAGTTGTGAGCACATGCTTTGGAAGACCCAGATCATTCTGAACAATGGCCAGGTCCCTCCTTTTCTAAGAGTATGAGAAGGCTGACACAATTGTTTTGCAGACACCTACTGCACGTTGTATGCGGTCATCTTTCACACATCTCTCTGTAAAAACGACAAATAATTATATTAGTTCACTTATCCTAATGTTAATTTAAAACATTGATTTTACTATAGCTCCAAACCAAATTATTCCAATAAACCCACATGAAGCAAGTTGAAAATAATCTCATATCAGGCATTGATGATGATGATGATGATGATGATGATGATGATGATAATAATAATAATAATAATAATAAAATAATAATAATAACAATGATGATGATGAAAAGAGATAACAGAAAACTCCTTATTAATATAATTGTACAGCTATCAATTATAGTTCCCTATTAATATAATAACTATTGCTTACCTATGGCTAGGTGAAGCCTGTGCCCAAAGCACTGGAGTCAGTTGTTCAGTTTGATAGCCTTCTTGATGTTGGCTCCATTGTCTGTAGTGATGGCCACTAGCTTTCTGCTCTGAAAGCCCACAGGAATAGAGTGCCTCTTGCAGGACTGCTGCAAGTAACTCTCCAGTATGGTCATCAGTAGCTTGTTTGCAAACAATGACTTTGCAACACTCATTCGTCACTTATAAAGTGAACTGTAAGGCTAAGGTAGGGCTCCATAGTGCGACTGGACCACATAGCAGTCATGGACGGTCGCCAGGTTGGTTTCGAGCTTAGCTCTGTTCTTTTGGTACAAGTTGGGGATAGCAACTTGGCTAAATATTTTCTGCTCAGTATTTTCATACCTGGGATCTAGCATCTTGATCATCTGCTTGGAGCCTGCTTTTTCAACTGTGTTAAGTGGGACCATGTCTTGGGCTAGGTGGATAGTGATAGAGTTCGTAATCTTGATCCACCGTTTTCTTTTCCTGTCATAGGGACTCCCTCTAGCAAACGCGTCTTGAAGTGACATTTGGCTCGACTTTTCTTTTGCTTTCCCTGTGTTACCTGCTGATGTGGAGGGCGCAGACCTTAACTTCATACATTCTTGCGGCTAGGGTGGTGGAGCAAATTGCTCATGTTGCCACCTCGGCGACAACTTTAGTGGCTCGAACTCAGAACCTTTATTGCCGTAGGCAGGTGCTGATCTCAGGGAGATATTATTTGGGTGATGACACAACTAGCCTCACGGCAATTGTCAAGGCAAACTATTGGCAGGGTTGCATGAAAATGCAGAATTTTAAACTACTGTAAGAAATTAATTTCTCACTGGAACATTCAGAGAATTTGTGTTTGTTAAGACAACATAGATATGCCTGTAATTTATTTTCAGAAAGATCAAATGGTGAGAATAAATTGAGGAACTAAAGTGAGATTCTGGTCAGACTGGTGGGTCAGTAATAGTGACGTGGTGGAACGGATATGGTGGACCTTGTTAGTGACGTATGAATTTGTGATGACGTTACATAAACGTGCAAGCCAAGGAGGGGTTTCCTCTTATGGGAGGGGGTGTTACGTACCATGTTTCGTTTTTTTGTGTTTTCCTTTTGTTTGCCACTCTCTCCAGGTGTGCGTGTTGCGTCACTCGCGTAGCTGAAGCTGTTCAGCGCTCATCAGGGGAGGCGTTAAATAGCTGTGCCGAGCCAGTGACAGAGAGAATGGGGCTTCAGTGGAGGCCAGTGTGAGCCAGAGCGCAGTAACCACAGCGAGTGTGTGGACCTGAAGAAGCCTGTGTGGAACCAGAACCAGAGCCAGTGGGCCAGTGGTGTTGTGTTTGTTGCAGTTACAATCGTCTTCATTTGGAGATCGTTTTGTGTTTAGTTCTTTAGTTGGTATAATAAATCCTTTAAGTTAACTTTGAAGCGTTTCCGCCTTTCCTTTTTCATTCTCCCAGGTTTATTTTTTAACTGTTTGAGTCCTACACCCCTAGACACAATAGGGACGTAACATAAGTTCATGCAGCCATGCATACAGATTCATTCTATGACAACAACCGAGCATGTACACACTCTAACGTAACTAATACCAATCGATCTAACAAAACATGTTCAACATACGGACCAGCACCACAAAGGCAGGATGATAAAATGTGTTTTCACTCACCAAGGCTGAGGGCTCTCTAAGAGAAAGGCGACGCAGCGGTTCTTCATCTGGGCAAACTTGACTTATTTTGTAAGCTAACCACTCCACGTTTAACCGCGGTTACTTTTACCAGCAGTTTGAGTGATGACAATATCCCGAGGCTGGTGGGCACCAAGGCATTTTAATTCCAGTTTCTCCTCCAAAGGGTTCAAACCTGTGCTCGAGTATAAAATCCACTTCAGTCATTTTTCAAGTTAGCTAGCGACGATAACACAATCTCACAAGTTTCGCCGATGCAGACTGCAGCAATCTTGCTTAATACTGGACCAATTTCAAATTATTGTTCCCATCAGTCACTTAGACACAAAACATAGGAAACTAGGGTCCAGGTTGAAATAAACGGTAGCTACCCTTTAAATTCTGTACTTGAGTAAATGTACTTAGTTACTTTCCTCCATTGAATAGTGACTTGTCTTTTAGGCATTTGGAGACAATTATCCACACGCATACCTGACAGCAGTGTATTACCACCTCAGAAGGCAAACCACAACCAGTTTGGGTCTTTGACCCTCATTATCTGTCTTTTTCATGATAATAAATGAATCATATTTACTGAAGGTGTAAAGACAAACAGTGACAAGAGGCTATTATTTAGTTTGTGTATCTGGACAAGTATATTTTTCTTGTGTGTCACCTGTGTTGCTCTCACTTTCATCCAAAAAAAACAGAGCAGACAACCTTGAGTTCACTTTAATTAGATTTAACATGTGTTCTGACAGAGAACAATACATCTCATCACATTTGCATGACAATGTCCTCTTATTGTGCTTTTGCTTGATTCATTTTTAAAAGCTAAAGCACCAGTGAATGATATTCAAAATTAATCACTGACACAGCACTTTCTTTTTTCACTCTTTTTTTCCTAAAAATTCAACCCCAAATGGCCCACATGGAGAGTTATTCAGAAGTATCATTAACCCTCCTGACTCTTCATTGTGTTGTTTTCCCTTTGGGAAATGGAATCCGAACTCATTTTGATAAAGAACAGCAATGGTTCCTTTGTTTGGGCCCCAGATGGAGAGCAGCTGATACTTGATTGTGTGAATGTAGTTGTGCCCCAAACTCTCAAGTAAATAGGACTGGATAACAGTCACATCTCTTCAGCTCTCTAGAGCCTTTTTCTCTCTCCACGTGCCACTAAACCTAAATAAGGAGCAACAATTTACACTGGAGTGAGGAACTTGACACACTTGATGCTTCAGCCTCGTTTTGGTGGTAGACCATCCTCCACTACCTGCTCAGGGTCCCTATTTTATAACCCTTTAAAAACACCACTTCCCACGCAAATCAGTATCTATTAGGGCTATCAAAATTAACGTGAAAATAACGAGTTAACACAAATTCCTTTTAATGCTAGAAATATTTTTGATGCACGATAAACACACACATTCTGTGATTTGGGCTGTAGCCCCTTCATAGTTTGGGTAATCAGTAAGCAATGCAGCAGTAACATTGTGGATGGATAGCAGCAGCAAACCTCCTTGAGCAGAAATGGATAAGAAGATGGTCTTAGGAATGGCAAGTTCAGTTTCAAAGCCCTTCCAGAAGTCTAAAGTTATTTGCATAAATGTCTATGTGAATTGAGTTACCGTCGGAGTAAGTCAAGTCTCAAATACCACTTGCTGGCCAACCATACGGCTGATGCAGAGAACCCTCCTCCCCCTCGCCAAAGGCCGGCCACACTGGATAGTTTGCAACAGAGACGTAAGAAGTGTAAGAAGTACAAAGAAGTACAAAGAAGTAAGAAATCTAATTTTAGTGGGACACTTCATTGTGTTAGTATTACCAAGTAATGTTACATTCAGGTCAATGTAATATTCCTATCTGTTGTTGCTTGATGGGCTTGAGTTTGCCATATTATGCTATCAGCATATTTTCTGAGCATACAGTACTTTTGTGGTTATTTTGGAGAATATTGTGTGTTTAATTTAGAGTTAAAGTGATGGTTCGGAGTAATTTCACCCTAGGGTCCTTTGCACCATGACCTCGAGCCAAACAACCCCCCCAGAAGCTTTTTTCACCTGGGTCTAACATTGGGAGAGTTAGCGTAGAGTAGCGTTATCAGCTGAATAGCTTATTAGCGCAGGGGCTAATGGACCCACGTTTGTATCTCGTTAATGACCCCACTAATAATGCCCGAAATGATACCAAACTTCTACATTAGTACAAATAGGTTATGTACTCATAAAATGATGGATTGGAAAGTTTGTAAGTACACCAGAAGTTTATGAACACTTGCCTGCTCTCTTCTGCTCTCTGTTGCTGCTGCTGCTGCTACCTGCAGTTAGACGAGTGCTTAGGGTCGTCTACAAATTACTACACCGAAAAGAGATACAACAAAAATATTTATTAATTTAATGATTAAATAAGGTAATGTCTCCAAACTTATCTCAGTTATTACTTGTCTCCTGCTAGTTATACTACAGCACTTACTTTAAAAAAAAAGTTAAATTAAAAAATATTTTTGTTGCATCTCTTTTCGGTGTTGTAATTTGTAGACGGCCCTAAGCACTCGTCTTACTGCCGGCAGCAGCAACAACAGCAGAGAGCAGAAGCCAGCAGGCAAGTGTTCATAAACTTCTGGTGTACTTACAATCTTTCCAATCCATCGTTTTATGAGTACATAACCTATATGTACTACTGTAGACGTTTGGTATCATTTCGGGCATTATTAGTGGGGTCATTTACGAGATACAAACGTGGGTCCATTAGCCCCTGCGCTAAGCTATTCAGCTGATAACGCTACTCTACGCTAACTCTCCCAATGTTACCGGGATTTCCACTGGATGCGTAACGGCTGCGGACCGGCTCCACTGTGTGTCTGCTGCATGCTCCGCCGTCCGTCAATACCCACCGGGTCCGGATTTGTTGCGGAACGGCTGCGGCCGTGACTGACAGCTGCAGTCACGAGGACCCACAATTTCTCGCGAATTCAGGTAGAATAGAACCACAAACCAACAACAGTTTGTTTCCTTCCACAGGAGTAGAGGGGAAACAGCTCTGTGCTGTGTTTTCAAGGTGTATTGCAGGGAAATATGATCCGCCGTGAGCACGGTGTATTTTATTTTGAAAATTAACCGGATATTTATTTTGTTTCGGTGCTCGACTTCCTGTCTCGCACTATCTGCCGTGTGCTGAATTGCTGCGGAGCTCTCCGTCGTCCGTCAAAAATAGAAGCTCTGCGTATCTGCTGGGACGGAGTAGAGATGCAGACGTTCCGCAGTCAGTGGAAATACACAGATTGACTTTAATGGAAACCTAATGACTCCGTCGACGTTCCGGAGACGTTCCGCAGACGTTCCGCATCCAGTGGAAATTTAGACCCAGGTGAAAAAAGGCTTCTCGGGGGTGTTTCGCTCGAGGTCATGGTGCAAAGGACCCTAGGGTGAAATTACTCCGAACCATCACTTTAACTATGGACAATCATGCATTTAATCGAGATTAAATGTTTTAATCGATTGACAGCCCTAGTATCCATAAAATCAAAGTGGAAGCTGAGTTCCCCTATAACTATTGTAACCCTTTTGGTGTAACGTTACCTTATTCTTCCAAAAATACAATCCAGAAAGAGCCAGCTAATGCATATTTCTCTAGCTAATTGACATCCAGTTGCCTACAAAATTATTCATTTGCGAGCTGTATTAATGTTCATGAATTTGCTCCTCCTAGGTAATGCCTATAAGTGTGCCTCTGCTTATTGGAGAAGACTGCAGTTTGGGCTTTTAGCCCCATGTAGTCCTACTGAGCAAGAAATGATAAGCATTTAAACATAATAATAAATAATAATAAAAAAAACTTTAAACAACCCACGATAGCCAGCTCTCCGCTGTATTATTAGGTATACAGCGACAGCTAGTGGGTGTTTGGTGTTTGTGGAGTCTGAAATATTAGTAACACCTAACGTCTTTGGAAGGAACTGAGTGAGGAAGATTAGAGCAAACACATTTTATACACTACTCTGTCAGTAAAATCACATTATGTAAATTATAGTCCACACAGCATTCTGGGATGGTTTATTGGCATTTCTTTAAAGCAATCACAATCGTCTTGGGTGGTGCTAAGCGCCGGACAGAGCCACGTTGCCGCTGCAAAATAGCCTTGGGAAGAAACTTTTTGGTTTTGGTGTAATGTGTACGTTCAAAAGTTGTTTTAGTTGTGGATTTACACTGCAGAGATCTGAGGAGCAGTTAACTATAGTCCTCACAAATCCATAATAATAAAATTACAACACAACGTAAGTGAAAGGTAACGGACATCCGGGCGAAAAGAGTGACATATAGCGAAATATCCAGTGGCACCTAACCTCTTTGACGGCACTCTAGCAATCCTGGAAGTGGAACATCGTGGATATAGACTATCTATAGGGACTAACCAGCCCAAACAAATCGTTTTACAACAGTATCCTGCCTGTTTTTTTCATGTGTAAGAAGCGTTTATTTGTCTTCACTTGGTATCACAACAGAGACTGGCTGGAATACAGTGTCAAGTCCAAAGCAGGACCCCGGGGCTGAACCCTCTTGAAGTTGGACTGGCACAGCGTGGTTTCTCCAACTCTGGGCCCAAAACAGCACAGAAATCCAACAGGACAGCTCGAGGCAGTCGGAATTGGCATATAAGCCACTTGTCCATGTTTGCCAGCAAGTCTTCTTGCTGTCGGTCTCTATTTGCCACCTCTTCCAATAGTGCAGAACCAGCCATTGCGTCATTACGCATGTCACACCTTTTCATACCCATCAATTTGATTGTATCTTAAAAGCTAAAGGTGTCGGAGTGAATCTAATTGTAAATGACAAATAGCCTACTTCTGCAAGGAGCATGTAATTAGTAAAACTTTATTTCTTATGCACCTTTCACAATGGTTAAAACATGCTTTAGCCCTACAATAAAACAAACTTTTAAAAACAAAAATAAAACAATCTATAAGACATCAAAATAAACACTGTATAAAACACTATGATACTGTATATGATGACCATATTAAAACGACGTGCTCCCCCCAACGGAGGCATCAAAACAGCATCAGTGTAAACATTATTTGTCTTGTTTACCGTATTGTTTATGAGAATACATTCATGTCGCCATTTCTCTTTTCACCCATTTCTGTTCGTACGCCTGGGTCAGAGTGTCTGTGAAAGACCACACATTTTCCCGTCAAGTTTGCTTTTTTGAAATTTGAATTCTTGCATAGAGAGCGGCATACGTCTTATTTTGTGCGTACACCACATTTATAAATCAGGCCCCAGGGGCCCAGAGTCTAACCCTGATCTCTGAGTTGATTTACCCTGAGATGGGAAACTCTGAGTTTTCGGTTCCAGAACAGCTGATTCGAGTTGGTTCAATCAACTCGGAGTAGGCTGACTCAGAGTTAAGCCCGTGCACCACCACAATAAAAAGGCAGCATGAATGGAATGAACTACGGTTATTGGTTGAATATGCGGTAAAGTTGCAGTGATTGGTCAAAATTGCGAGTTGCACAGAATTCATGGTTGAACTTGCGTGAATTGAATTCCTGGAGGGACTGGACAGGATTTTAGGATTTAAGAATAATAGGCTGAATCTCAGTTTTCTTATTTGATCCTCGCTTGAACCGGAAGTTCATTAATTAGCGAATTAGCGTTAGAGGAAATGACTTAACGTTATGGAGTTTTTGGAATATTTCAAGCCATTTACCTTAGCAGAGTGTCTATTTGGACCCCCGGTACGAATAGCCTCAGCCACACAGCTGAGCTATTCACACCCTGTGACATAACAAAAAAAAAAAGTTGCTCCAGCAGCAAGTGGTCAACAGTTGTACTACAATACACTAGAACTGCTAGATGAGAACAGTGAGCTATGGCCCAGGAGTCTGGGGTTCGATTCCTCAGTGAAGAGATCTTGTTCCTTTCATTGTGGATTGGATCATTTGCATGCCATTGCGCAAGTCAGGGCCCGCTCCCCAGGTCAAGAACCACGCAAGTGTATGTATCAACATCTCTCTGAAGTGTGCGAAAAATATTGGACACTGCAACGATTTTATTTAGGCCACAGAGCAATATTCCAAAAAGGTGTAATACATGAGTAGTATGGATAACTGTGTACGAATATCATCCACTTCTAATGTATACGCTGGTACGAATAGCATACATTGATAATCATATCCTGTAACAAAAAATGCGTTGCGCATGCCCAGAAAATTGGCGGACAGACGCTTTTATCCAAAGTGACATACATATAAAAACACCAATTTATGTAAAATTATAATTACTTAAGTAAAGAATAGATGTAAATACAAATAAAGATGTTAATACGAAATAAACCCTATGTTGCTGCGGCAACGGTTAAAGATACAGTCTGTGAGACTGTGACAAACAGCAATCATAAAAATAAGATTGATCTTATGATATCTCTGTCTGCATCAGTCATTAAAAGAACATTGAGGATTCTGGAAGGTGTTGCTACTAATAGAATCTGCGAACATGCAGACCAGGGGTGACTACACTTTTTCAGCTTGCGAGCTACTTTTAAAATGACCAAGTCAAAATGATCTACCTTCTATAAAAATGCAAAAACATATATTTATTTATACATATATTTATAAATATATTGAAAATCATTTATATGTACAATATAAGTTGGTGTACCTTACATAACTGCATGAACCCATATTGTAACTGCCTCTGTCACCAGTTTATTTTCTGTATTAGCACTTTTTATTATTTTGTTTCTTCTGAATTGTATGTTTACAGTAAGACTGAACTAATTATTGGTTCCACCCGAGTGTTTCACCCGAGCGCCTTTTAGCGACGCACCGAGGAAACTTTACCGCAAAAAGAGTCTTCCTTTTCCACTGTGTCGCGCATAAGTTTACAAAGAAAATAGACAGAAGAAGATACAGGACATTTAAAAGGATGTTTAGCACCTCTTTGTGATAAGCAGCAATGAGGTTTGTTGACTGTTTATTTTGCTGTGAGGGTGTTTGTGTTTATGTGTGCCATTTTTGGTGTATAATATATATGAAGTGTCTAGCTGTATGGGCTTGATTATAACACAAGATGTGTGAGACATGTATATAGCATTATTTTGTTAATTTATTTTTCTTTCTTTAAACCAGTTCTCACGGGTTGACCAGCATTAAAGCCATGTATTCTAATCAAGACCTCTTGCCTCATGCCTCTCACTGGAGGAGCTACACATATTGTACAATACAACTCAGCATACAATTTTTACTCTGATGACTTGCACTGAATGGAATCAGCCAGGGATGCATAGTCCGGACAGTAGCTTCTGATAGCCAGCCTCAAGCACATTTCTAAATGATCATCAGTCATGGTGGAACGGTATTTGGACTTAATAATCTTCATGTGGGAAAAGGCTGACTCACATAAATAAGTGGAGCTGAATAATGCAGTCAAGGAGGTAGCACATTTCCTCATGTTGGGGTACTTTTCCTCTGTGAGGAAGTTCCAAAACTGTCCATGAGCCCTGGACTCAATGAGCTCAATGTCAGCTTGTAGTGTCAGGATCTCATCCTCCACTCCAGACCAGTTCAGGTGAAACAGTGTTACAATTTTTGAATGTAGCGACTGGCTCCAATAAGTCTGACAGACAGTTTTCAATCTGCTCTGTGTAGCGTCCACTGTCAAGTTGCGCACACGCCTTCCCTTCTGTCTCCAGTGATACGAGGTTCTGAAAGTTTGCCAAATCATGGCGCTGCAGCTTTGAGCTTTGAATGCATTAACTGAGCTGATCATATTGACCACTGTTTTGTCTTTTCCTTGCAGCTCAACATTAAGGTCATTCAACATATTGGTCAGATGGGTTACAAATGCTAAGTCTAATAGCCACTGATCGTCATTTAGTTAAATGTATTCTGCATGTTTAGATACAAGGAAAAACTCTTTAATCTCCGGACAGAGCTCTGGAAATCTTTGCAGGAACTTCCCTCGACTACGCCATCTTACGTCAGTGTGTAGCAACAATTCAGTGTGGTCGCAGTCTGCCTTCTCCAGATGCACACGGAACAGCCGTCTTTGAAGAGATCTGGCGCGAATAGAACAGGCGATCTTCGTTGCCACATCCATTATCTCTTTCATGTGGAGCATTGTTGGTGTATTATGCAGTGGTAATTGAGGAAGTCGGGGAAGGCATCATCCTCCTTGCACTTGGCAATAAATCCATTCAACCATCGCGGGCGCACCGTCCGTGGTGATGGACACCAATTTGCACACTGGGAGCTGAGTTTTCTCAATAAAGTTTTTGAAAGACTGAAAAATGTCCTCTCCCCGCGTGTGTTCTTTCATGGGCAGTGCTGTTAACAGCTTCTCTTTGGCAGTCATATCGGTAAACACCATATGAATAAAAATGCACAACTGGGCTGTGTCACTTACAGTACGTCTGTAGACTCGTCTAATTGCAGCGAGAAACGAATGCCTCTTTTATCATCTCTCCGCCTTGGAAGGATTTCTTGTGTTTAACGATGACGTGACTCACCCGGAACGATGCTGCGGTGGCAGTCTTCGCTTTTGTGGTAAGCTGTGAGAAAAAGGCCTGCTGTCCGGACATCTGGGATTTTAGTTCTTTCACCTTTCTCCTTCTCAGTTTGCTTTTCGGAGGGAAGTCAGTGTCGTATCTTTTATGAACAGTCCGAAAATGCCGCTCCACATTTCCCTTCTATTCCCTTCCCTTCTTCTGGTAGCTTTGCAATAGGACATTGTGAAAAAAAGTCCTCTTCCCATTCTGTATGGAAGTGGTAGGTTTTTGGCTTCTTACTTAGCCCAGCTCCCCCACTCATTTTTATACCCTTTTTAAGTAGAAATTACTTAGGCTAACTGGGCAACTCACTAGCTTGCTGGAATTTTGCCGCTGCTGTATGCACATGTGTGCTGATCCGTATGTCAGAAAAGATCAGACGTTAGATTGGTTGTCCTGTATGTCAATCAAGTGAAAATATCCTAGTGAGGATGGATGATAGGCTGACATTATTTTTTTTTTTAATGCCAGGAGATCTACCCACACTACCTTTGCGATCGACCGGTAGATCGCGATCGACGTAATGGGCAGCCCTGATCCAGACCAATATGAAAGGAGCTAGGTAAGGGGTTAGCTCAGTGGACTAATGTGTGGAAGAACTGTGTTCGTCTCTGTCAGAGGCATTTTGGCTTTGTGTTTGGGATGTTAGATAATACAGGCATATCTCGGAGTCCTGTCATAGGAATCTCCCAAGAAAGTGTTTGTTCTCCAGTGCGCTGTCATGAACTTCTGGGTACAGGGCAAATACACTATGTGGGACTACAAAAAGGTCAATAAAATGATTATACAATAACTTGGCCAGAATTAATATTGTTGTTGTGTCCTTACTGAGACTATTTTGTGTGTTTTGGTGAGTAGGTGCGTTTGGAGGACTATGACTGGATTCTTCTGCCGATATGCAGACATGCAAACTGGTTCCTTGTTGCTGCCAGAGTGAAACTACGACAGATGTACATCTTGTACTCCATACCCAGTGTCGCAAGAGTACTTCTTACACTGGCGGTACGTTAACTCATCAAATATTTACCACCATTTATTAGATATATAGATATCAGCGATCCTGCCGGATATTGCGTTTGTTTTTGTTTGTGTTGATGTTCAAATTTCTTAGCAGATGTTTTTTCCAATGTAACTAACTTTATATTTGGCCTGAGAACTAAAGACACATGAGAGAAATAACTCTCCCCTACATTCAGTGTTCTCTAAAAAAAAAGTGTAGCTATCTGCTACAGAATGTTTTGAGTCCAGTGTATGGTGCCTGGGCTACAGTGCATGTAGGGAATGGAAAGTTAGCAGATCATGAGGAAATATTAAAGGGATTACCCACTAGTGACGTCAACATCATGAATACTTTTGATTTATGGTGACTGTGCCATCAGACTACATCCCCTTTCTTCCAGATGAAATGCAACATGAGATGCAACTCAAGCAAACAACACATTTCATAAATACGCTGTAAGGGCTGCTTTACTCCATCTTTTTTCTTTGCTGTGACCATGGTGGACACTGATTCTGTTGCATGATTTTCTGGTGTTATGACACTTAAGTTATTCTTTATTATCCATTGGGGCGGGTGAACACATACTCTCACATGCACATTTGGAGGAGTGACCCTGTCAGGGGTCCATACACACGGGGGAACACCTGCACACTGTTGGGGACCAAGAAGCTGGTTAAACAGTGATTTGGCTCAGATTGAGATGAAGGCAAGACAAAGGATCTTGGCCTACATGTGAATCCCAAAGCCAGTTTCACCAAACGGAGGAAGGATAAAAGCTGTCGGTGCGTGTGTTTTCTTCGTCTTCACTTGCAACTCCGTTGCTGAAAGGAGGCGCGCAAGCGCTTGTGCTGAACTTCCATTTTCTGGAGAAAGTGGATTTTATTTCCGTGGATCCTTGAAAACGCACCAGTGTTTCCATATAAGTCGACTAAACTCGACCCTTTCTGCTTTTTGGAGGGAAGTTTCTCCGTGGCTGCTGACGAGCGCCAAGGGATTCGTTCTGTTTCATTTCTGTGGAAATCTATGGACAGAAACAAACGGACTGAACACACCGTAAAAAGGCTGACGTCTGGGCAGAGATAAGTAGTGTGTTTATTAATGAGCAAAGGGTTCGCTACCACTTGTTGCCATTAAGGTGATCCTATTTAATCATGTACTGGTCCATATGTGATTATTAATCTGTTCTGTGAATGTGTAACTGATCCCTATACTGTTTGATTTTGGTTGTGTTAAGTAGCTGGTTTAAAACTGTAAGCGCTACCTGCTAAATTACTCCTTTCATGGAGTTTAGTTACTGTCTGCGATAGAATCGCGAAAATCAGCTGTTAGCCACTGAACTGGCCGTTATCAATATTGTAGCGAGCTACGTGGAAGAAGTTGAAGAGCCAGAAATATAGAACTGTGGAAGTTTATTCAACCGCAACCACAGATGGAGCAAGAGGATGGTATGGTGCGAGTCTGTCTTGGTGTAGCACCACCATTCGTCCTGGCAAGGCATGCGCAACCGGTACACCACCTCTGACAGCTGACTCCAATCTCGCCGGGCCCCTGCCAGTGACTGCAAAGCTTAGGAGAAACCCCCTTCTTACGGACAGGGCAATAAACCCATACTTTGTCCCCTGGCTTGAAGACTTTTACCCGACAACGTGTGTCATAGGCCCTTTTCTGCCGCACCCCTGAGTCGGCTTGGGCCTGGCGGCTGTAGTCGTGTACCACCTGTAGGCGTTCTTTCAGCCTACGGTAGTAGTCCATTTCCTTCCCTCCAGCAATCTCAGGCTCAGGAGGAGCCCCAAACACCAAGTCCACCGGTGTACGCAGTTCACGGCCAAACATGAGGGCAGCAGGTGTGCACTGACTGGACTCCTGGACAGCAGTCCGGTAGGACCACAAGACCAGGGGCAGGTGGCGATCCCAGTCCCGCTGATGTTGGCTGGTGAGGATGGCGAGCTGAGTGGCTAGGGTACGGTTAAACCGTTCCACCAGCCCATCACTTTGAAGGTGGAGAGGTGTAGTCCTCGTCTTGCTCACCCCTAACCTGTGGCAGACCTCACGGAAAACATGGGACTCAAAGTTCCTCCCTTGATCACTGTGGAGCTCAGCGGGGACACCGAAGCGAGTGAACATCTCCTCAACCAGCTTCTCCGCTGTCATGGTGTAGTAGGCCACAACCCGCTCCCCATCTCCTGGCTGTTGGTAGAGAACAGCACCAATCCCCACATTGCTGGCATCGGTGTCCACAATGAAGGGTTGCTGGGCGTTGGGGTATGCCAGGATGGGGGCTTCGGTGAGGGACGCCCTGAGTCGAGTGAAGGCTGTACCACATGCGTCATCCCAGATGAACTGGCGGCCCAGGTCAGTCAGGCGGTTGAGTGGGCTGGCAATGGTGGCAAAGTCTCGGACAAAACGGCGGTAGTATGATGCCAGACCCAGGAAGCTCTTTAGTTCGCTGGCATTGGCAGGGGTTGGCCAATCCCGGACGGCAGCCACCTTTTCCGGGTCAGTGGCTACACCAGAAGCGTTGATCACATGACCCAGAAACTTTGTCTCCCTTGTCAGCAGGCAACACTTTGTAAGGTTTAGCCGCAGCCCGGCCTGACGGATAGCAGTAAAGACCTCATGCAGGTTGGACAGTGCTTTGTCGAAATTGTTGGCGTGCACCAGCAGATCATCGAGGTACACGACACAACGACTCCGGGGCATGTCTGCCAGCACCCTCTCCATCAGTCGTTCAAATGTAGCCGGGGCATTGCAGAGCCCGAACGGCATGACGCGGAACTGCCACAGTCCTTGCCCAATGGGGAAGGCAGTCTTTGGTCTTGCTTCTGGGGCCAGTTCTACCTGCCAGTAGCCACTGCGCAGGTCGAGGGAGCTGAACCAGCTGGACCCTGCGATGTAGTCCAGAGCATCATCGATGCGAGGAAGTGGGTAAGAGTCCTTCTTGGTGACGCTATTAAGGCGTCGGTAGTCCACACAGAACCGCCAACTTCCGTTCTTCTTCCTCACTAGGACAACTGGCGCTGCCCATGGACTGTTGGAGGGCTCAATTATCCCAGCGGCAGCCATCTCCCAGATCTTATCCTCTGCCACCTGACGCCTAGTGAGGGCCAGCCGGTGGGGGCGCAGTCGGATGGGCTGGGCATCACGGGTCTCAATAGCATGCTGGACCAGCCCTGTCTGCCTGCAGTCTTCATCCCTGGCAGCAAAGATATCCATATAGTCATCAAGCTGTGGCTGGGCAGGGCCGCTGATGGTGGGAGTGCTGATGACAGGCACGCTGGTAGTGGTCGTGCTGGTAGTTGGCGTGCTGGTGGTGGCCGTGTTGATGGTGGGCGATGGCACACAGAGGCTTGGTGCCCGTTTGACAGCGGCTGCCGGATGATCGGCCCGTTGGGCTCTGGGCCTCTTCTTCCCCCGACCGCACCGAAGTGCAATGGTCTCTGTGCCAAGAGTGATGACAGCCCTTGCAACATTGACACAGGCACCCCAGCTGGCCAACAAGTCCAGCCCAATAATGCATGGGTCCTGGATGTAGGCTAGCCAGAACTTGTGTGACAGCTCCTGGTTCCCAGCTCGGACTTGCAGTAGCTTTGTTCCACTCATGCCAGCAGTTTCCCCTGTCACCGTCATTAGCTTGATATCTGTTGGTGACCATGCCACAGGAAGTGGGCCAGTAGTACCTGGAAGGACGCCCGGTCGCACCAGGGAAATGGTGGACCCCGTGTCAACTAGGGCCCAGCAGGGTTGGTTATCCAGATGGCAGTGCAGGTACAGCCCTTTGGCATGGCCTAAACGGCCAACCAGCGTGCATCGGCCTTGGAGGGGGGGTAGAAGCTGGAGTGGTGGTCCCCTCATTAGACCACTCCGCTGTAGTTTTCCGCTGGCTGGGTGGCAGTGGATTTTGGAGTTGGTGCTGGGCAGTTGCGAGCTCTGTGGCCAGGCTCGCCACACCGGTAACAACAGTCGGTCTTTCGGGGTGGGCGACGTCTTTGTGGTGGTGGGCGAGCAAGGCAGACATCTTCAGCCTCCTCCTCACAGTCAGCCATCCTTATGTGTGGTTGGAAGGTGGAGGTTTTCTGCTGGGCAGGCCGTGCAGAGAGTATCACCTCAGCTTGTTCAGCTTCGCAGATGGCTTCGTTGAGGGTCATGGGCCGGGCGAGGCGAACATGCAGGCACAGCCGCTCCAGCATGAGACCTTGCAGGAAGGCATGAAGAGCCAGTTCCTCTTGAGCTGCTGCATTGAACTGTGGGTATCCTTGTTGAGTGTGTAGCCGAACATCTGCAGCAAAGGTGCCCAGGCTCTCCCCCTCTTGGCGGCGGCGATTGGCTAGTTGCTCTCTGCTCTGCTCAGTGAAAAGTCTCTGCCCAAATCGCCTCTCCAGTGCTGTTGTCAGGGCTTGAAGGTCCCGTTGCTCTGCTGGGGCTAGGTCAAGGAGCACCTGCAGCGCCTTTCCTTCCAATGCGAGCGCCAGATGTACAGCAGCTTCCTCATCACCCCAACCGCTATGCCATGTTGCTAGTCTGACTTGGGAGAGGAATGGCTTTAAGGGTGTCATCCCGTTGTACTTGGGCAGCTTGGCTGGGGTCTTGGGCACAGCTGCGGGGTAAAGTACACTTTGTAAGGGGGCAGGTGGTGATGGCTCATAGACAGCGGTGGCAGTGACGGGCAGTAGATTGGCATCGGTCATCTGCAACAGAGTATCACTGACAGGGGCACTTCCAACCTGTAGGGGGCGATGGCATGACATGCTGACACTGCCAGGGCGTGTAGTGGTGCTCGCGGCCTCGAGGGGGCGATGGCGTGGCGTGCTGAAACCTTCAGAGCGTGTAGTGGTATTCCCGGCCTCCAGAGAGCGCTGGTGTGCCGCGCTGAAACCGTCCGGGCGTGTAGCAGAAGTCCCGGCCTCTAGGGGGCGTTGGCGCGCCGCGCTGGAGCCGTCTGGGTGTGCGATGATACTCCCAGCCTCCAGGGGGCGATGCCGCGGCACGCTGGAGCCGTCTGGGCGTGCGATGATACTCCCGGCCTCCAGGGGGCGATGTCACGGCACGCTGGAGCCGTCTGGGCGTGCGATGATACTCCTGGCCTCCAGGGGGCGATGTCGCGGCACGCTGGAACCGTCTGGGCGTGCGATGATGCTCCCGGCCTCCAGGGGGCGATGTCGCGGCACGCTGGAGCAGTCAGGGAGGGTCGGGAAGAGCCTTTCCTGGTCAGCGTTGAGGCGGTCCAGGCTGCGATGGGTCAGCTTGATTGCTCTCTCCATCGACTGGATTTCAGCTTCCATTTGTTGTACCATTTCTTCATCGGTTTCTTCCATTTTCAAAACGTGCTCAATCCCACTTCTGACACCAATGTAGCGAGCTACGTGGAAGAAGTTGAAGAGCCAGAAATATAGAACTGTGGAAGTTTATTCAACCGCTATACATACGCGATACATAGAGGTCATTAACCTAACCCAGTGTTTCAGTCATGGTAACAAATGTAACAAAGGTAATGTAAATAAACATGAGCACATTATCAGGACTAAAACCTAGGTAACGTAAATGCATAACAAAAATACTAACATAATTTACCCACTTAAACTAAACACTTAAACAACACTAATAACCTAGTCCCATGATGCTTTGCACTGCCGTGCAGAACAGTCAACACAATGGCCGTTACAATATCTAAAGATCTAAGTGTTTCTTTTCTTTACTCTTTTACTCTTTCTTCTTTTACTAACACACACGACACAGGCTAGCCGCGTAGCTCCTGAGCTAACGGGGCTAGTTTCACACGTGGAATCTCCTTACGTTCGTACAGAGCTAACACAGGAACTAGCTACCATACCGGCTAAGCGTGCGCGTTGCCTAGCAACCCCCCGGCTTCTTCAGCCCCTGCCCGTGCACGCAGCACCACTACCGCCCTCTTGAGGCTAAATAGTTTGTGCAGCTCACAGGAGTAGCCATTTTTGGAGTTGTTTTTGGTGTTACACTTCGACACCGCCCCCTCCTTTTTCACTCACTCTCTCTCAAACACACACTCACACACAGACACAGACATGTCCATGTTGCTTTTGTTGTTGCTTTGTTTTTGGTTGTGATATTGTAAAAAGGTATAGAAGTTTATTATGGAAGGATTATTGATTAGCTACTGATAATTGTGACGTTAATAAATCTTATTATACTTAATTAGCCGTTGCTTGTGATTATTTGTGTACTTGTTGTAACAATTGCTGGTCGATCAGGTCCGTTGCTTGGATTCACCCCTTCCTTTATTTCCTTTTTAAGGGATTACCACAGAAATGAGACTGTTCCACAGCTTGATTATTGGTCCCTGACTTGCAGGGTGGTGCCCTGTTTTGATTGTTTTTCGATTTGATAAAGTTATTAATAACCATATTCATAACTTTATTAATATTGATAAAACATCTTTGATAATTTGCCAATGATCAAATCTGTACCCTACAAGAATCCGACAACACATAATGCAGTGCCTAGGGAGCTCAGGAGCACCCCATCCGTGGATGAGGACGTATGTGAATGCTGCTACACAATCATTACTCCACGCACATTTTTCCTTCACATAGCAGTCAGGAATCAAATTACTTTGGGTAGTCATTCAGTCAAGATGCCCCTCAACCTTCTCTTTTTATGGCACCTTGTGATGAGCACATTTTGATGAGGAACCGTGTTGTCAGGCCTCACGTGGTCTATGATGGGCAATTTACCAAAAAACTCTTTGTACCTCTGGAGCCCCATGCTTTATTGTGTTGTACACAAGGTCTGAGAGGTGTAAGTCCAATGGCAACACTATTGCTCATTTCTTTGGGATAAATAAAAAATTCATGAAGGAGAGAGGGTCCAGAACAGGGGAGTGTCTTGACGGATGGACCTTACAGAAAATCCCTGTCACCAGACAGAAGGATGGGTCAAGCTGCGGCTGTTTGTCCTGATGGAAAGTATTGTCTTTTGTGGACGTAAAGACCAGGGATGGGCTATATAGATTAATAGATTATTAATTAATCTTGCAGCACATAAACATGGTGATAGATTTGTTTTGTGTGTGTGTGTGTGTGTGTGTGTGTTCAACTTGTAATACCAAATCACCCATGCCCACGCTAAATCTCTGAATACACACACGGGCCATCAAATTATTTATTTATTTATTTAGTTTTTCAAAATGTGTTATTTTCTTTCAGAATGCAGAAGCCCTGCTGAAAGATGCTGACCTGACCGTAGTCCAGCAGGAGCACATGGGGGATCTCGGGAAGTATATTAAGAAGCGGCTAATTGAGGCAGTACCAAATTAAAAAATTGAGGATATATTTTCAACTGCCCCTGAGTTTATGTAATTTATTTTTGTGTTTTTAATTACATGTTTCAAATTTCATGGTTGAATTTAATAAAGTGGTTTTAACATAATAGTTTGGTTGAGGAATTAAAATATTTTGAGTAGAAAGCTTCTACATGGTCATGTAGAAAATGTCTTATAATAAGTAGATCATGACTCCGTAAATGAGAATGGTGTGCATCATAAAAGAGAAATTTCCATTGCAGATTTTGCATTAAAATTATGGTAAAATAAGTAGGTGCTGTAATAGGTTATTTTGTAACGTGCACCATCTATGGGTGGAAGCCAAGCAACTTATGAGTTCAGCATGTTGTAACTCATGAAAAGGTAATGTCAACAATAACAAGCTTCGATATTGTGATTACTATATGACTTGTTATGGGGAGAAATGCGTGTCTCTGCGCAGCTGTAGCCGGCTCCTCTACAGAAAACAACCCTTGGAACTAGCCTGCCTTTGATCAAGCTACCACATGACCACGCATTAGCCTAATAGTAGCCCATACTAATATAACATAATATTCCTCTTTAAAACCATTTATTTATTTTTAACTTGTTTACCATCAAGCCACAAAAACAACTTAAAACATAATGACTAATTTTGAAAAAGTGTCCCCATATAAAAGAAATACAATGCTTTTGTAACAAATAAATGTTTTAGGTTATAGTCACTGTTTTAGAAGTAGAAATAAAAAATAACTTTAATTTAAAGCAAATTTACATGACGGGACAGGCACTAAACAAAAGTACCAAATAGCTGTAACTTAAAGCACACTTACAAGACAACATATGCACTAAACAAAAGTACCAAATTTATTTTTCCTGGTATCACTGGGCCCCACAAACTCTTGGCATATGTTGTAGCTTTCTCATACAGCTCAAGATAGGTCTTGTCATTTCTCTTTCCATGAGAAGATCGGACACAATCGACTGCAGCCTGCATTCCAGAGACAGTCTGGATCTTCTTTTGCAGTGAAATGTTAAGGCACTCAAGCTCTCCAACAACAGCAGAAGCAAGTGTGAGGTCCAACACAGTCTTACCTTTGCTGAAGAAGGAGTTTTAGTTAATTTCCGCCCAGTATTTCCGCTATGTTTGCACACATGGCGGGTGTCAACAAAGACAGATGTAAGTGGACGAACAAGGAGACAAGAGACTTTTTTAATTTAATTTACGTGCAAAATATAACAGCTATTTTAGATAGCAAGATAAGCAAAAATCTAAGAAATGCCATCATTTATCAGGAACTCACAAAGGAAATGGCCAAAGGTTACAACAAGCCATGGGACGTCCTCCGGAGTAAATGGAAGGCGCTCAAACAGCGATACATGTCTCAAAAAAGAGAGTTGTTTTGTAGCGGTGCCGGAGGGAAAATAAAAGGCAAGTTCCACTTTTTTGATGAGATGGATCAGATCCTCGGCCAAAGGCCCATCGTAGCTTCCTTGGCTTCTAATATTAACAGAACAGGTAAAATATCATGTTATCGTTCTCATTTACTTTGAGGAATGCGTTAAGCATTGATACGGACTGTATCTGCATGATCATAGCAATGTGTTGATAGTGTCATTGTTTTCTTATTATAGCTTGATATGTTGCTATCAGCTGGCACATAAGCAGTATTACAACTTGTGCAATATTGATCATTTGTTGGTAGATGGCGCGACCCATTTTATCTAGCAAAACTTTGTTCGCAAATGTTTGCTTGAATGTTGTGCGATTCAGTACGAAAATGAATGGAAACACCTTAAAATGTCTCAAATCAATTTGATATACCAATTTGACCGCAAAACAGCATGTGACGTCAATACGCACAGGTTTTTATTCGCTTTAAAGCTGTTGGATGGAAACAACCTTTTACCAGTTTTATTCACGAGTTTTTTTTACAGAACTTCAGATAATTCGATTGACAAGTGGACGGAAACTTAGCTAGAGATGACAACCCCTCATCCCTTGTCTGTGCAGGAGCTTGTCCCAAGCTGTGAGGCCACAGCAACATCAAATCCTGCTCCTCTTCCAGAGCCCATCAGTAGACCACCATTGCGGGCCCCATGTGGAATCAAGAGCAATGCTCTGCCAAATTTTCAGAGGACCACCAAAGGAAGATATGGCAGGATTTCTGGGACCTTACATATAAAGAAAAGAGAGCCGTTGTATTTCATTGTGTCAGCCAGGTCACAAGGGAAAAAGGTCTGTGCAAACCCAAGTAGGCGAAGCAGGTCTTTCATCTATAGACTGAAAGATGCAGGCGGAAACCCACAGCAAGTATGCAAACTCTTCTTCCTTTCTAAACTAGGCTATCATCCGACAAATGATAGCATAGTGTCTGTCAGTGATGGGCAAAGAACTAACGTCAGCCCTAGCCCCACCTGCTGACCAGAGAGGGAGACATGAGCCCGCAAACAAGCTCGACCTGGAACCCTTGTATGCTCATATCAAGTCTTTTAATCCAACCGTCAGCCACTACAGCAGGGAGCATGCACCCTGCTGACACCTATGACACCTATCAAAAAGCAGTAAGCTCTAAGGACATCAGTTTGGCCAAACTCGGAGAGGAGGAGTGCGAAAGCTGAAACACCAGAAGGAAGCCCCAGAAAACTGTCCGCAGTGTGACAAGTGGAGAAAACATAAGGCCAAAGCTGTTGAAACTAGGCTACACTACCGATGCAGATCGAGACTGGCCCGATAGTACGTCAGTCAGAAGTGTAGACCTGCAGAAAGTGATAATGCTTCCTAGAATGCCTGGTGTGAAATCTGTGCTCTTCAACAGGCGTATCTGTGTTTACCACGAGACATTTGCATCAGTGGGAGGAAAAACCAACAAAAAGAAAAACATCTGACTGTGAAATTTGACTAATATTGCCACTGTTCATCATATCCCCAACCGGCCCGTCAGACACCGCCTACCAAGAGCCTGGGTCTGTCCGAGGTTTCTTCCCAAGAGGGAGTTTTTCCTCGTCACTGTCGCACTGCTTGCTCTTGAGGGAATTACTGTAATTGTTGGAATTGTTGGGGCTTTGTAAATTATAGAGTGCGGTATAGATCTACTCTATCTGTAATCGAGATAACTCTTGTTATGATTTGATACTATAAATAAAATTTAATTGAATTGAAAATCTGTTGTCTGGCACGAGGGCGGAGTGCAAAGGAGATCACATTTGCATATCAGGTGGCACTAGAAAAAGAGAGGGACTGCAAACATATCATCTACTGGGTTGACAACTGCAGTGCCCAACACAAGAACTGGTGCCTTCTTTTGTCTTTTATGTCCTTTGTCAACTCCAATCTTGTAGCAACTGAAGATGTCACCCTAAAATTCTTTGAGCCTGGTCACACTTTCATGAGTGTGCATCATGGCATGGAACAAGAGATGAGACGCAGACCAGGAGGAGTGGTGTATGATTTTGAGGATTTTGTGTCAGTTGTCAAAAACTCAAATTCTAAGAAGATGGAGGTCAGGGAACTCAAAAACGAGGCCATCAGGGACTAGGTGAATGTCCATTCCATGGCAAAGCTAAAGAAAATGTCCAGACTGGCGGACCTGAAAGTGACCCAACTGCGACGTGGGTCAAGGTCCATCTGGGTCAAGATATCTCATAGGGCAGAAGAGTTCATGGAGGTGGACTTCCTGCAAAAGAAGTTCAAAACCTGCATACCCTTTACCTTGAGATCTCAGGACCTGGGTGTTGAGGAGGTGAAGAAGGGGATTTTGCAGAATCTTGTAGACTTCCTTGACACATGCATCGCAACCACACATGAGGTAACCGAGATGGTACCTCTACCTGTTCTGGCCAACCATAATGCTAGGCCTTGAAAATGCATGGTTGATCTACCACCCGGACTGTAAACTACTTGGTGTCCACAAGCCACTTAAACAAAGGAGCTTCCAGGCAGAGGTTGCAACTAGCCTTGTTCTTCTGCGATCACAAAGGGGTCGCCCATTACCTAATGCCACATCTCCGCCACCACCACCCAAGAGAGTTTGTGTTGGAGTTCCAGGTGATATTCGCGTAGACCAGGTTGCACACTGGCCTGTGAAATGTGACAAGCGTGGCCGTTGCAAATTCTGCAAAATCAATGCAACCACCACCTTCTATGAGAAATGCGATGTGCGTTTGAGGAAAGACATTTTTCATATGTTACGATTTAGCCTAAGCTAAACTTCCACAAATGCTGACGATTCAAACATTGTGCTGAGGATACAGCTCTTTTGGTTTTTACACTTATTTGCACTAAGTCTGTTGCTTTGTCTTTACAGTAACAGCAACTTGTTGAGAAGACCTCAATTATGAGGCAGTCTTATTTATTTTTAGTTTGCACATTTCTTGTTGGATCTAAAAAAAAATTGTGATGTCAAAGGTATGAAGTAAAGTTAGGTATGTTGTGGAACTGCAAATAAAAAGACAAATCTGTGAAACTCAGCAAAAAGACTGTTGAGCTGATTTATTTTCAAATGAGGAAAAATATTACCAAAAACGCCCAATGTAACAGATAAGTAACATTTCAGATCTTTGACACTAGAGGAGGGTATTTAAAATTTCTTTCTCAGAAATGTGTTCTATGTGGTCTTTTTAGATCTGGTCTATGCCTCCATGATTTTCCTTCAAGGGGAAATAGGTCTGGGTTCTTATGGGTAAAACAGAGTGCTGTGACTCATTTCCAAATACTTCTGTGGCTTTTCTCTGTTCACTAGTCTACGGACAGAGAAACTACATGTGTATGGTCTGCTCACATGTGCCACCTGGTCATTGTTGGGGCGCACTGCAGCTGCTACTGGAAAAAATATTTCACCACCCTCCTACTTCCGGTCCATGGGACCTATCTTTCGAAAAAATATAAACGGGAGTAAATGTGGAAAGACAAATTATTTTTTGATCCTGTTTGAATTGAGCCATGAATTGCACATATGATGTTCATCAGTTTAATATATAATATAAATACTTATAAATACGTAATTAGTAGTGCTGTCAGTTAAACGCGTTAACGGCATTAACGCAACCCATTTTAGCGGTGTAAATTTTTTTATTGCAAGATTAACGTTCTTTTTGGCCTAGCAAACTTTGTAGTTTTTTTCACATGCTGTTGCAACAACTAGTAACGTTAGAAAAACTACAACACCACACCGGATCTAGCTAGACTGGAAACTAAACAACAGGCACGCCGCACACACTTGTTTGGGCTTGCGAGCCAGCTAACGTTACGTTTTGAGTGGATGGCGAGAGCAAGATATGCCGAAATGAATGCCAATAAGACTCTGAATGGAAAGTTTACTTTTAAAAAGTTGCCAAATGGTTCCATTGACAAGTCCAAAGTGATGTGTGTGTTTTGTCGTTGTGAACTGAGCAATCATCGCAGCACGTCCAGTCTGAAATACCACTTGATGGCCGAGCACACAGCTGATGGCCGAGCACACAGCTGATGGCCAAGCACACAGCTGATGCCAATTCTCCGCCCCCTCGTCAAAGCCAGACGACAAAAGCACAAAGCAAGCCGATCCACTTTTCCATGTTGATAAGAGCATTAAAATGAGAAAAAATAATGGGACAAAAAGAAATCAAGGGACATTTAGAATAGATAAAAATGTGTGATTAATTGCGATTAATTGCGAGTTAACTATGACATTAATGCAATTAATAATTAATTAAATATTTGAATCGTTTGACAGCACTAGTAATTAGACTACACACTTGAAAGTCGCATGGATGACGTCTTACTCAAATGAGCAGAGGATCTTGCTTGCTCTTTTGCTTCTCTGCTGAAAACCCTTCACTGGATAAAACACATCAGGTAAGATAACGTTACATGTGTTGTGGAACAGCGCTAAGCTAGCTAGCTAGCGAGCAAGTTGAGCCTCAAGCTAGGTGACGTATATTGTGCGAGACGAGATTCACTGAGCGACAAACCTACGGCTACACTGAGACTTTCTTCGTTTGAAAAATCATCTTTTAAATTGACGAACATCATATTTGAAATCCATGGCTCAATTCAAACGGGATCAAAAAATAATTTGCCTCTCCCCGTTCACTACCGTTCATATTTTTTCCAAATTAAGGTCCCATGAGGTCCACCGGAAGGGGCGTGACTTCGCCTCTCTATACTTCAATCACGTGAAATGAATCACTACATGTAACCGCTTTCACATACATTTTTATAAATAAATTGACCCACATACATATACATATTTAACATAAATGTATTGATTAATGCAAGTGTTTCCTTGTTCCAGTGTAAATGTAGTGAATACTGACACAAAGACAAGTTTTAGATTTACCAGCTTTAAAGACGAATAACGCTTGAAAGATCATTGCAGTTGTCTGTCTGCATCACTCCTGACTCATTCCTCTCTAATCAGTTTTGTAAAGTTGCCGAGCAGTGCGACGTGATGCTGGGTGCGGCTTTCTGTTACTGCAAATGAGTGTGACTAAATCACTGTTTCCTATTCTGCTCTAAGACTGGAACTGCATTGTTTTCTCAGCCATGGATAATGTGTTTGACAGTGAGGCAAATAATAAAAGCATCTACCTGTTGCCTCCCAATTTCCCATCCTCTAACTCTCTGTGTGGAACAGGAAATGGGATAAATGAATGCTGATTATTTTCACTCCAGCAAATCCAAAATCACCCAGTAAATGCTCACTTTGGTGTACTTTTTCTCTCTATTACACAATCAGTGCTATTTTTGAGAAAGATGGAAATCTTTGCTTTCTTTCTGCTTTCTTAGTCTGAAACACCAGTATGCCATGCAGGGTAAGTGGTAAATGAGTGAGGTACTGAGAAAAGAATACAAATTCTGGCTTACAGCCGTGCAGCAGAAAAGGAGAGAGACAGAGATAGAGAGAGAGAAGACAAGCACAACAACTCCTTAACCTATTCATGACCACTTTTTAATAAATAATAAGACAAACATTATTTGTTTAATTACTATTGTAAGAGTCCAACTCTGTCTCCTAAGAATCATGGCTGTGTGGCAGTGGGTTTTCCATGAGCAGATAAGTGACCATGGCCACTCTCAATAAGGGCTAGGACTAGGCTCTTTGCATTGAGATCTCCTCACAGTCCATTTAAAGGGCAAACAAATTCAAAACCAGACCAGAAAGCTGTGTTATGATAAGACTTCAAAGTGCTCATATTATGCTCATTTTCAAGTTCATGTATTTAGAGGTTGTACCAGAATAGATTTACATGGTTTCATTTAAAAAAAAACACTATATTTTTGTTGTACTGCACATTGCTACAGCTCCTCTTTTCACCCTGTGTGTTGAGCTTTCTGTTTTAGCTACAAAGTGAGACATCACACTTCTGTACCATCTTTGTTGGGAGTCGCACATGCACAGTACCTAGGTAAGGACTACTAGCCAGTCAGAAGCAGAGTATGAGGGCGTGCCCTGACAGTACCTAGGTAAGGACTACTAGCCAGTCAGAAGCAGAGTATGAGGGCGTGCCCTGACAGTACCTAGGTAAGGACTACTAGCCAGTCAGAAGCAGAGTATGAGGGCGTGCCATGCTAGCAGCTAGGCGAGCATTATAACGTGTGTTCCAAAGTGACCACGTTTGTCTCTGAAGTAAAGGCTGGACTACAATAGAGCTGTTTGGAGTAGTTTGTGAACAGTGTTTTCTGTTGGAGATGGTAAGTCCCTTTGGGGGGGGGGACTTTGGGCTTTTTCACTTTGTAAACCTATAACATGCACAAAAAAGATATATGACACAATAAAGGAAAGGGAAAAAGCCAAAAAGCATAATATGAACACTTTAATATGTATCAAATAGCAGATGTGGAAGAGAAATCAGTGGAAGATGGAATAAAAGATATCAAAGAATAACAATGCAGTAACATCAAGGCCTATTTTCCATGCAGCCAGGTGACACCAGGCATATGCTCCAACAGATGGAGGTCCCATGGTGACTTTTACTCTGAGATATTTCCACTTGCCTCAGGTTTTCTTAGCATTACTGATTACCTGTTGAATAGCAGAGATTTTTGCATGTGCCGACTGATAAAGTGAAAATCAAGGGCTGCCTCTTACTTTCCACAGAGAGAGGCTGCTCGCCCTCAGCGTTTTCTGCAAAATACCAGACATACAGCAGCAGTAAATTAAACAGGAGCTATTTAAAATTCATGACGTTGTGGAGGAGGGAAGTGAACAAATGCAGCCATTAAGACATTTGTTGCAGTGTTCGCTGGTCCACAGGGGGTAAAAGAATGGGGGGGAAAGAACTGTGTGGCTGTTGAACAAGAGGATGCCAACTGTTCTATGTGAGATTGGGATAACCATTTAAGAATGATAGATAAGAGATTTCTGCAGGATGCATCTGCTCCGTTAAAAGGGGAATTTATCTGTAAGTGTTTCTGGAAGCGGAAAAGCATTAGTTGAAGATCCCTGCTGTTAAACGACAAGTGTGCAGTGTGCTTTTGTTTTAACTTTAATGACTGACGGGTCACAGGAAAGCTTAAAGTGGAATGTCATTAAGAAATCCCTGAGAAGCTGAAGTGGAAGGAGAGTGAGGCATGAGGTGACAAGAAAGTTGCCCACACACACACACACTTTCTTCACTCTGACAGGAAATCTTTTGCCTCGCTCAACGTGTGGTTTCTGAGTGCCGGTGATGGAAACAGGCGTTGTACAGCATAAAGACAGCCAGTGTACGTCTCTGCCTGGGAGGGAGGGATGATGTGCACTTTTCCATGAGTTAGTGTTTTCTGTTGGGGCCAAATAGTTTTCTCAGGCCTGTCACTTAGATCAAAGTAGGCCAGTGCCTGACCTGCCTCATGCAGCCTTGCTGCCAGTTGAGCGCAAACAATCTGACTGCTTTATATTATTGCATTGCATATATGCACACTATATATATATATATATATATATATATATATATATTGTGTGCATAAATATGTACTATATACTGTGCTGAAGTTGCATTAAAAGCATGCAGAAAGAGAAAAAGTACCAGGTCTCAATATGAAATGACAAATACAGGTGTATAAAGTCTACAAGAAGGGTTCAACTGCTGCCCACACATTTTAGGTAAGACAAAATAGCTTAATATTCTTTCTTGTGTGTCAGTTGTGGAAGAAATACTTACTCGCTAACTGAAAGTGCAGTTGATATTAGCCTGTTGGTAAAAAATACAAATAAGATATAGAGATGAAAAAAATATATAAAGGAGGACATCTACTGTAACCAAGTTTAAAAAGTTTAACCCTAAACAACATTAATGGATGTCCTCCATTAGGAATATGATGACATGAGACAGGAGACCAGGCATTTCATACACCACCATCTGAGTTTGAGTTTAGTTTAATTATGAAAGGGGACAGCGCAAATTAATGAAACACATGATTTCCCATGGGTTAAAAAGGCCCAGAATTTGCCAAAAAGGCTATTTTTCATCTATAGTCCCCTCTGCAAGAATTCCTTGACTATAGAACACTGCTGGGGGTATTTTAGTATGCATCTACTGCAGCAAGCCAAGACTTATGCTCCATTACCTCTCCATTGGCAATACTGAATGCCCGGGAGTAGTCTCCCAGCAGCAGGACAAAGGGTTTAGCATTCATCGTCTGGACTTTTTAAAGATAATTTGGCATGTCTTCTATCTATCTATCTCTTGGTAATATTATAAATTGCAGGTGATGACAGTGAGAGGACATAAATGTATTGGAAATGGGGCAGCCCAGTCTCATGCCAGGTCGTTATATAGTCACGTTATTGTAATCTATTAAGTCGTGGACAGGTTACGTAAATGCCGTTTTTTTCGTGTGGCCATTACGAAATTCAAAGCAATGCATTTTAATGGGAAGCATATTTCGTGATTCCAGAACGAAAGCGAGTAGCGAGTAGTTGATAAGGCGAAAGTCCGCGTAGGGAGGTTAGTCGGGGTGGTGGATGGGTCATAAAACACAGGACTTTCACGCCGGAGACCGGGGATCGCGCCCCGTGTGTGGCAGTACCTTTGTCCCGCGTGTTGCAGTTCCTTTGTCGGCGTGTCCCGCGTGTGACGGTTCCTTACCCCGTTCTTTTTTTTTTCTAACCCCAACCGTCTCGTTATTGTGGCGTTTCATTTCCCGTGTCTTGCGAGTGGCGTGTGGCGCCGCATTTCCCCGATCGCGAGTGGCGGCCCGTGCCGTTGTTTTGGCCGGCGTGTGGCGCCACATTTCCCGTAGTCGCGTCAGCATTTCCCGATCGCGAGTGGCGGCCCGTGCCGTTGTTTTGGCCGGCGTGTGGCGCCTCATTTCCCCGTAGTCGCGTCAGCATTTCCCCGATCGCGAGTGGCGGCCCGTGCCGTTGTTTTGGCCGGCGTGTGGCGCCTCATTTCCCCGTAGTCGCGTCCCCCAGAGCAGGTTCGAAAAGCGTGACCTGTACACGTTCAAAAGTTGTTGCATATACACGAAAAAAACGTCAAAATCGTAACCTGTCCACGACTTAATAGATTACAATAACGTAACTATTACACGACCTGGCATGAGACCGGGTTGAACGGGGAGTAGTACAGATTTTTTCTTTAAATGGGCCCTGACCTGACGACGACGATGACGAAGTGTTGTGCCCCAATTCCATACTACATACTAATTGTATACAGTACTATATACTAATCTTCATGACATACCGTTTTTGCAGCGCATTGGGGTCATTTTTGGATTTATTACAAAATATATTACATATTGGACCTTGATTCAAAAACAATAACTTCAACACCTGACATAATTGTTATCTCCGTTTTTGTAAGTCCTTTCTCCTATTTACTTCAATCATGGTCTGCCATCATCTTAATCACTGCTATAAAAAAAAGAAAAAAAAGACCTAGTCCTGGTCCTCTGACATCTAATCCACTTTGCACGATAAGAAGCAGTGTCTTTCATGTAATCTGCAACTTGGTCAAGAGGCCAAAAACAGTTGCCAACTTAAAGTGAAATGGATAAATTGGTATGGTCAGTGGTGCTTCAAATAGGCAAAGGAAAAAACACCTTATTTTTATCATACCGCCCATGGCTCCTGCACCTGTACTCACCCTCTGTCAAAGACCCTCTGTACAGTCCGTTGCAGCTGACTGACTGCAACAGAGTATACAATAATAATAATAATTTATATGGAAATTAAAATGTTTTCACTCTGTTGTTAGAATACACATTACACACAGTCCTGAATTACACACACATGCTCAGTACCTATACATGCACTAATGGAGTGATGTCAGAGTCAGGGTCCTGCAGCTGTCAATGGACAGGCGCTTCGAGCATTTGGGGGTTCGGTGCCTTGCTCAAGAGCACCTTGGCAGTACCCGGGAGGTGAACTGGCACCTCTCCAGCTACCAGTCCACCACCATACTTTGGTCCGTATGGGGACTTGAACCAGCAACCCTCTGGTTTCCCACCCAACTCCCTACAGACTGAGCTACTGCCACCCCAAAAGGAGTTTATAATGTGAAAAATCACCAATAAAGGATTCTAAACCAATTATTACACAACTGAATGTTTCAGCAGGAATGTGATCCAAAATTGGAGGGAAATTAACTACATCTGCAGCCAAGATTACAGGTTTCTTTGACGTTATCTACTAACGTCAGAGTGGTGTGTATGTAATGTAACGCACTGCAGTAGTGTGCCTGGAGCAGATGAACATAAATAGAAACCGCCTGGGTATAACATGATACAGAGCCGAGAGAAGAAAAAACTGTTAAAAATAGAGCGTTCAGAACAGTGGCAAATCAGAGGTTTTGGCTCACAGGCAGCGCCACCTTAACCTAATGTTAGGCCCCGGGGCTGAGAGGTTTTGTAGGCCCCCCATCCCCTCGATTTAGAGTCTAATTTTAAAAAAGTGTAATATCTAGGTAATCTACATCATAAAATCCATTAGTTTCTTTCAAGACATACAACAGTGAGTTTTTCCTCTTTGAGCCAGAAAACACCATAATACTGTTATTAACATATCACTGAGCCCACTTGAGCATAAACACAAGACACTTTATTTAACAACCACACACAGCAACTTATGGTGATAATAAAACCAAAATGTGTGAAAGTATGATTTCAAACGATATTATGAAAAACATCACCAACCATCACCTGTCTGCACAAACATTGATAATAACTGATAACAGCATAAGCAAAGAACAGCAACAGATCAAAGTAGGAGCCTCTTCTCTGGCCTCAGCGGGCCCTGTGAACCAATCACATGCACCTGCACAGACACACAAACACACTCTATTCAGCACCATGGATAGCAACATGGCCTAATGCCAGGTACCAAAAAGATGAAGAAAGTTTGAAGTATGAATGTGCATTTCTCTTAAAACAATGCACAACTACAACAATTGCACAAGCTATAAATACTGCACTTTCTTACCTTTTTAGAAGTGCTTTCGTCTGGTCTTCTTTGAAGAAAAGGCCCTAATTATGTCCTTAAAATCCAAATCACAAAGGATGTCATGCTCAATAGACATCAGTGTGAGATGACTGACTCGGTCTTGCTGCGTGCTTGATCGCAGTCTGTTTTTCACCAAGCCCAGTTTGGAGAAGGACCGTTCTCTGCTCTCATTTGAAATGCATTTTTGAGAAAAATCTTCACTGCTGTTTATATTGGTGTTCTGATGCCGAAACGTCAGCATCTTTATTTTGACGGGACTCCGGTCCCATTCCCACCCAATAAGCCCGCACTTTTGTGTCAATATTGTTTCCCCAGCGACTCCCCCAGTGACTGACTCATCTCCCCCTAACTGGTTTGCGGCCTGGTCCTCTGTCTGGGGCTCGTGTGCTCCCCCTCGTCCTCCCCTCCATTGCTGCAGGCGGTCCCCTGCACGGCCTGCGCCTCCTCCACTACCTCCGGTGTATGTGATAGCGATCTTCCTCCAGGTGCTGGGTCCATCTTCAGTAGCAGCTGGTTTAAAAAATCTGGTGAGCTTTGGGATGCTCTTTAGTAGATCTTTTTCGCGCAACTCCTTGTTAATAAGTTTTATTTCTTTTCTGGGCACCACTCTCAAATGTCCTCCCCGACATTTTCCACTTAATGTCACTCAATCATAGAGGGACATACGGTGGCCGACAGGGGCAAACGCCCTGCAACTTCAGAAAACACATGCAAATAGACAAAACACAAGCAAATTAAGAAAACAACTACATTAATTTGACAACACATGTGCAGCATTCAGCAAACGCGCTGCATATACACACAACACAACCAAATATACAAACGCGCTGCATATACACACAACACAACCAAATATACAAACGCGCTGCAATTAAAAACGATGCAAAAAGGAAAGCAAACCCCGAAAAAAGAAGCAATGCAAAAAGAAAAACAACTTCATTAATTTGACAACACATGCACAGCATTCAGCAAACGCGATGCAAATACACAACACAACCAAATACATAAACGCGATGCGAATAAAAAACGATGCAGAAAGAAAAGCACACAAACCCCGAAAACACATGCAAAAGAAAAACGCTGCATCCAGAATCCACAACGGAAGTTCTCCAGACCTCGGGAGGGAGCAGCTAAGTGGAACAGCTGGATTTTCGACCCCTTTTCTGCCTTTTTATTAGAGTCGGGTATGACTGCATAGTAAAAAGAGAACTCCTGTCTCATGCCCTTATTAATAACATAATATAATATTAGTAATATACAGTCTCTGCTCCCGTCTCAGCCGGGAGGCTGGTGCCGTGCTTCGACCTTTCAAAATAAAAGCTCGCGTTTGGTCGGCTCGTCTTCCTTTGGTGTTTTGGATGTTTTTGAACTAAACAGTACGGCAATCATGCTAATGAATACAATAACTTTTTCAGGGATGTATTACTTACAACACAATGGAGCAAGCAAAGCAGTTTTGTCTTTATGTGCAGGCCGGATTCAGGCTATTCAGTTTGATAAATTCCACGGTAAATTGACTGGTTTACTAAACAGGGGGGGACTATTTTAAATAGTCTATTTTTTGTATTTCAAGAGTGTATTGCTCAATATGAATACTGATTGGTCACTTATTTTGTTGTATCAAATTAATGAAGTTGTTTTCTTAATTTGCTTGTGTTTTGTCTATTTGCATGTGTTTTCTGAAGTTGCAGGGCGTTTGCCCCTGTCGGCCACCGTAAGGACACACCCCAAAACTAACTATAGACATTCTGATAGGTAAGCCCACGGGCCATAGGCTATGGGGCTACGTGGGTCACTCCTAATTTGGATCAATCAGCAGCCAAGACACCGAAGGGATTTTTGCAGTTCCTCTGGCTGCAGTTCCTGTAACTCCTTCAGCTCCTTCTTCAGGGCAGGGTCTTTTCCCTTTTCCCTTTCCCGCATAGTGGTGGTTAGATGGCTGTGATTATAATAACTAAAGGTCAGTTCCTATGGCCACTTGGCCAGTGTGAATGCAAATGTCAAAAACGGTTTTGGGGTAGAGTAGTTAGTAGAACTGTTTAGAAGTGGACTGTTCCTATATAAAGGATATTGTGGACCAGTTGTAGACAGTACAGGGGCTTCTTGCTGAGGCAGGTGAAAAGGAAATTGCAGTAGTCTAGCCAGGGTAATATAAAAGTGTGAATGATCATTTCTAGTTGCCAAAATCTCCAGCTGCTAAAATATCTTCCCGGGCTTGTGAATGGTTTCATACTGCCCACCAGATCAGTGAGGTCTTGCAGGTAAATAGGAAAGAAGCAGCTCAAAATTGAGGGCCAAGTTGAATACACAGAATAGGGGATGATGCTAGCCCTGACATTTCTAATCTTTTTCACAAAGAAAGAGAGAAAGTCACTGCATTCCTATTTTAAAAAGGCTGCCACATCAGAAGACGCAGTAGTGACAATGTTGATGATATCAAACAGAACTTTAGGGTTGCATTTACTGGAGGAAATGAGGTTAGCAAAATAATGCATGCACTCGCCTCCTTAACCATATTGTTAAACTCAGTTAAGAGGATTTTGTGATAGAGATGTTAAACATGGAGCTTGGTGGATTTCCACTGTTGTTCAACCCTCCGACATTTATGCCGGAAATAACGAATGGAGTCATTTAACCAGGGGGATGAGTTGACAGAGGAAACAAGTCTCCTTTTATCCTTGGAGCCACTTTATACAAAAAGCAATGTGTGTTAAAGGAGTGGATCCGACAGTTAATGTCAGCGGGAGAACACAACACTGTGCTTGGGTCAACAGCTGCACAATCACGATTTCAACCAAGTGTAAAAACAAGATCCAAGGTATGACCTTAAATGTCATACTGCACTACTGCCACTGATTTTATGTGTCTGGACAATTGTTACTTCATCTTAATTTGTTAGCCTACTTGGTGATTTAAACATGTAGATAACCCCCTGACCATCTTATGACCTCTGACATTGTCCCTCTATTTCTTTAAACCTTAGTTAGCACAACATGGATCCCACCATCATACCACCATGAATGAAGATTAATAGGTTTTTTTCCCACTAGTTTATGGCTGGCAATAAAATTATGCACGTGCTTAATGTGTGTATTTTACATAATTGTATATTGCTATTTCTTTAAGCCACTGTCTTCAATTAGTTTTGTGACATTACAGTAGGCTATCATACTTAAAAACAAAATTAAAGTATCATACTATAAAACACATTTACAATATCTGTTAAACTGTAAGATTATAATATATTATATTACATTACATTAGATTAAAATATTATTTACAAGTATATTGTAATGTATTGTAAACACATTAAAATAGAGCAGTTATACTGTAAAGCACACTTATGGTTGGCTTTTTTACTTTAAAAAAGTATTACAGTAAATGTAATGTAAACTGTTAATTGTGGTAACTTACTGCAAAAATACAATAAAATGTCTAAATCATTGGAGACCTTTGGCATAGCCACTTAGGGAAAGGGAAAGAGGGCTAAGTAATAAATACATTAGAAATACATACAGTTTAGAAATTACATAAAATGACATTATTTAATATTGTAAGTGGCTTTTTCTTTTGCGGGGTGCAAATGTTCCAGTTTCTTCCTGAGACTATTTTGCAGAGCCACCATCTTTGTGACCGAAGCTTAGCGCCGCCCAAGACAATTGTGATTGGTTCAAGGAAATGCAAACTAGCCAGTGTTTTTTTCTCCAATCCTGGAATGTATGTGTAGAGGAGCCACACCTTACTCCGCAGCTGTGGAGATAAGTCTGGCAATTCAAGACATTGGCATTATTGACACTATGGGTAATACAAACGGCCACAGCCATGCTATGGTTTTATCTCCATCTATACTGTTTTATCTGTTCATGGCAAACTGTGGGAGTGGAAACAATCTTGTGCTCATGTAAAATGTTTACAGTAGATGCAACATCTAAAAATTAACCATACACACACACACACACACACACACACACACACATGTACGCACACACACACACACACACACACACACACACACACACAAAGTTTTAGCCTTGAACCTACACATTCTTACTGTATATATATCTGGACAGTGAAAATATTTTCCTCTTCTTCTTGATTTGCCAAAGCCAACATTTTACAAAATAAGGCCAAAGCAAGACTCCTATCTGAAGTCACACCCAAACATAAAACCTAGATATATGCAGATATGGTGCTTTTCACAATCCTCTCTACAAATATCTTTAACTATCACACATTGCAAATTAAGGAGATATTCAATTGGTAATTTGAATTAGAGCTGGGCAAAATATCGATATTATATCGCTATTGTGATATAAAACTAGATATCGTCTTAGATTTTGGATATCGTAATATGGTAATATGGCATAAGTGTTTATTTTCCTGGTTTTAAAGGCTGCGTTACAGTAAAGTGATGTCCTTTTCTGAACTTACCAGACTGCTGTAACTGTTCTATTATTTGCCTTTTTTTCCCACTTAGTCATTATATCCACATTACTGCTGATTATTTATCAAAAATCTCATTGTGTAAATATTTTGTGAAAGCACCAATAGTCAACACTACAAAATCGTTGCGGTATCGATATCGAGGTCTTTGGTCAAAAATATTGTGATGTTTGATTTTCTCCATATCGCCCAGCCCTAGTTTGAATCCATTATTTCACTGTTATGTCTTTAAATAACCCTGTCTCTAGAGGGGAGACATACTGTATTACTAGGTTACTCTACCTAATACATTTCGAAAGGAAACCTAATTTCTGCCTGAATAATATTTACTTGCAAAGTATTTTCAATTGTGAAATTTGCTGAAAGGGGGGTGGTCAGGGTGGGTGGAGGACACACAGAGGGCAGGAATTTCACTGACAAAAATGTGCTTGTGGAGTACCTGGGTTAACTCACCTGGTAGAGCGTGCGCCCATATAGAGGCTCAGTCCTTACGCAGCGGCCGTGGGTTTGATTCCGACCTGCAGCCCTTTGCTGCATTTCATACCCCATCTCTCTCCCCTTTCACGTGTAAAGCTGTCCTGTCAAAAATAAAGGCCTAAAATGCCACAAAAAAGTTGCTTGTGAACATAATTTAAGCAGTATGAAAGAGGATTTAGGGCCAATGTAAAAACATTATTTGAGTTCTGAGTTTAAGGTCAGAACACAATTAGTTTTTTTTTACATGTGGCCCTAATACTGTACCGTAAAGCAGCAATTAGGTTTCCCAAGAAAATATACCTGACCAAACAAGTAGAAGTAGTAATAGTATTTGTAGTAATATAATCAGTGCTTGAAATGGAATTGTTGCCTTGGCTGCACCCGCCATATAGGCTTGCTGGTCTGGTGTGCATGATTTGGTGACCGCCAGGGCTACCATGCTCGTGTTGGGCGGTGGCACAGTAGCCTACTCCAGCAACCAGGGTTATGTTTATCCAATACAATTATCTGTGTTAACAAGGACAATTTAAGGGGTAATTTAAGATATGTGTTCACACAGAGACACAGTTAAGAAGGTGTTTAGGGTTACCTACTCACCACAGGAGGTGGCGGAACGCAATAAGAAATAAGGGTACTCATGTGAACGTAAATCAGATGTGCCGGTACTTAGTATAAATATTAATTTAATTGTGCTTGTCCATGAACAGTGGACACATCCACAAAACAAGCATCAGTATTTTATCAGTCTCACATTGCCAGACCAATCTCCACAGCGCTGCGGAGGAAGGTCTGATAACAGGAGCATCTAGATAGGAGAAAAAACGGTCAAGGGTTGTTTGCATTGCATCAAAACTTGCCATTTTCAGCTTGTAACGTTGCTCAGAGGTTCTGGTTAATGTTCCTCGATGCGACCGGAGTTTAATGCAAACACAAACAAAGCAGAAGGTGAGGGACATCTGGTGGAACTTCTGGCGCCGCCGTAACTATCCGGTACACGAACAGTCGGCAATCCAGAGTAGTATTTTATGTGGGGATTCTCTTGAACAAACGCCACCCTGGGGTCACAAGCAAACCAGCTCCCGTCTCTACAACTTGATCAAAAAAAGTCTCTTTATATATTAGAATCAACAATGCAATATCAAATGCACATATACTTTATAGCTGATCTCTCTCACACACAGACTTTTCATTCTGTCTGTATAGAGTCCCTTGATACAATGGTAATTATTTTGCCATGCTGTAGTATAGTTTGGAGGAGCTGATTGATTTTTCGTTTTCACACTTCTGAGAGCATAACTTGCTTGTCTCCACTTTCCCTGCCTTTCACAGAGCCATATTGCCAGTAAGGCTGGAAGAGAAACTTTTGAGCCTGCTTACATATTCTTCCAGTGTTTGTGGAGTTAGGTGTGATGAATGGCGACTCAGATGTACCACCTATCTGTGTTCACCCTCCACAACAGGGGAGCATTATCACTCTGTTCCTAGCAGGTTGAACACACTTCCAGTTTGTTCCAAACATCATTTTGCAAGCCAAACACACTCAGTTCCATCAGATAATGGGGCTGTTTTGTATATGAGGTATGGAATATCAAGGTGGATCATTACTTCTGCATATTAATAATCTTCGACGGAGTCCTTTAGAAGTGGAAAGCATTGATAACCTGTTGTTGTTGTATTTTAAACACAGTAAATTCACCTTGTAATAAGCATTATTTGGTCATAACCAAAATTGATTTGTTTATATGAAACATTTCAGATTAGTTTATATATGAATAATGATCCTGATTGTTGTACAAGCCACTGGACATTATTTCCATAATTTGACATTAAGAATTTTCAAAATAAAAATTTAAATACATTAAAAAGTGAATAAATAGTACTCATTAGCTTGTTAATGAATATCAAAATATTTCAAAACAGTTAGCAATTAGGTAAAGGATGATTCTTTATGAATCCACTTAACCTTTGAGTTTTTGTTTAAATTGTCTTTACTTCCTCATTAGTGAGATTTCCATCCAAATTGAGTGCAAATTCTAACAACATTTTCACACAATCAGCCAAAGAAAATGCTAATTGATGCATGTTTCCATCCAATGAAATTAAACAGTTTGTGGTGCCATTAAACCATTGCAGAAGAAGACACAACACAATGACATAATTAAAAGGGTTCCAGGCTTCATGTATGGGCTTCATGTACGTCATGATTAATTTGCCACGTCTGTTTCCACTGCATTTTGTTGACAAATTTTGTTAACCTCCTAAAGTGTTAACCACCTAAAGTGTAAAAACCTTTCTGCGATATTTCAACCTTTTTTCTAATGTCCATTCCAGTTAATCCGTGTGCAAATTGAAAATGTGCATCCCTTATGGTTTGGGGTCCCGAAGAGATTACAACTGCAATTGAGTATAAGAGATATACGATATAGCAAAGTATGTGTTAGATTATAATGCAATGTGAATTCTGAACTGTTCACTTATTTTGCCTTACTTTAGTTACTGTATGGAAGTGTGGGGGAGCACATATGCAACTAACATAGAGCCATTGTTCATTTTACAGAAATGAGCAGTACGAATTTTACATAAAGTGCATTTTGGAGAACACAAAATTTGTTTATCAAATCAGGATTAATGAAACTTAAAGAAATTGTTGAATTCCAGACCCTGTTGGTGATGTTTAAGGCAAAAAGCAGAGTACTACCAAAAATATACAAGAAATGTTTTTTAGTTCAGAAAATGATGACCACAAAAGAAAATTAATATTAAACATCAGTATGCACGAAAAAACTTAAAGCAAATGTGTATTTCAGTATGTGGTGTCAAACAGTGGAATTCATTGGATAATGATTTCAAAGGTAATACCAATATATTTCAGTTCAAGAAAATGTATAGAACAAAAAAGTTGCCAGATAAATTTATTTTCTTGAAATTATAATTTTTTATATTTATGAATTTTTTTTCTTTTCTTTCTTTCTTCCTTTTCTTTTCTGTTCTCTCTCTCTAACTTTTCTATGTAAAATCAACTGTTAATTGACCGACAGTCTATCTATTTATGTTTGTTGTAGCTGAGAAAGGGGCTGGAAAAATAAGATTTTGTCTTCATCCAGCACCTTTCTGATCATGGATAATGTTATTTGTGGTTTCAATTATAACCATGAGCGGACTAAAAACATTGTGAAAGTGAAACTGGGTTTGCACGTTTGATGAAGTTACTTATGTTTGGTGTCAATTAAAGCCCAGAGAAAAAACTGCAAAACTGCAACAAGGGACCACAGTCTCCAGGACCCAAAATGTAATATTTTGGTCTCTGGAGAGGTTTTAAATACGGGGGTGTCCTGGTGACTGATTTGTTACGGCGCATACTGCAATGTTTTAGCTGGGGACCTTTGTAGCTTTACTATCGCTTTCAATTAATAACTAGAACTGCAAGCAGTTATGACGGGGTCCAAGCCTCTCGGTGCCAGTCGCCCCCGACGACCTGGGGAGCGTGCCAAAGTGGACCCAAAGCGTGACGGTGGGGATGCAAACGTCACTAAATATCGAGAGGTGTGAGCTGCAAGGTCTGCGGTACATTGCCACTGCAAATCTCCCATTAACATTGATTGAGTAAGGGCCAAAACTGGTTTAGTTGACTATGGCTACGTTCACACCGCAAGTTGTAATGCTTAATTCAGATTTTTTGCTCAGATCTAATTTTTTGTTTGGCTTTTTGTGCTGACGTTTACGGTAAGCGTATTATCTCACTTCCGGTATTCCCATTTTACGGATGCTAGTTTGCTACTCCAGCAAAAACTTACTCAACTGTGCTTTATTGTTTAATTTAGTGGCTATTTGCCTGGATTGCATTTAAACTACACTAGTTATGCCTAAGCACTGATAGTTCTCTTCTCTTACAGTGACTTCCTCGCTGATCTCACAGTTGTTAAAACGCTGTTAGCTACTTTAGCTTAGCCATTAGCAATGGCTAATTCCTCTCCCTTTCCTGCTCTGTGTGTCAAATGTTTAGCTATTCCTCTGCCTCCTTTAGTGATAAAGATACATGTAATAAATGTAGTTTATCCGCTGCTCTGGAGGGGAGGCTTAGGGAGTTTGAGGCACGGCTCCACACCATGGAATCAAAATCGTATGCTTCTGTAGCTAGCCAGCACCCCGGAGCTGGTGCGGGCCAACATACTGTAGCTTCTGTTAGCAGTCCCCCGGCAGGCCCCGAGCAGCCGGGCAAGTGGGTGACTGTCCAAGGGAAGCGTAGTGCTAGCTCTAAACGGGTAGTGCACATGACAGCGGTCGCTCTAAACCGGAGCATCTTCGCCTCTCTAACAATTTCTCCCTACTCAGTGATACGCCCGCTGAGAAGCGAACTCTGGTTATTGGGAGCTCTATACTGCGAAATGTGAAGTTGGCGGCTCCAGCGGCTGCGGGCTTGTGTGTCCCTGGGGCCAAAGCGGGCGATGTGGAATCCTATCTAAAGCTGCTGGCTAACCGTGAATACATTAATACCTGGGTGGTAATGCAAATCGGAGATCAATGAATGTTAAGTCACTTTGTTCATATGCAAAGACAATGTCGGACTCAGTAGTTTTCTCTGGACCCCTGCTAAACCTGATCAGCGATGACATGTACTCCCGCATGTCATCCTTCCACCGCTGGTTAATGATGTGGGCTATGTAGATAACTGGAGGGCGTTCTGGGGAAAGCCTGGTCTGATTAGGAGAGACGGCATTCATCCCACTCTGGACGGAGCCGCTCTCATATAAAAAAATCTGACCGAGTCTATTTTCGGTCAGAAACCATGACAACCCAAGTTTGATATTAGTAATCAGAGGTTACCCACTCACCCACTCATAGTCCCATAAACACGGTGTCTGTCCCCCGACTCAGATCGGTTAAATCACTAGACTCGATAATAAAGCCGTAAAGTTTCAACTCAGGACAGCGCCACTTCTCACAAATACAGATAGGATTGGAGATGAGAAATTTAACTGACAACTAACTACCGCTGACCTGATGGAGCACCACGACCAGCAGCTCGCGGTGCTCTGTATCCAGCGCACAGTCACCTATTCTGGGGTAACTAGACCACCAACTACCGCTGACCTAACGAGCACCACGACCGTGCGCTGTATCTAGCGCGCAGTATTCTGGGGTATCAACCGCTTCGTGGGAAATTAAGAACTCTCTTGGGTTTTGGGAAGGGAACAAATTCCACCACCCTGTCCAAACTTTTAGGATACCGGGTATCGGATTTGCACAACTCTTCGGCGTGTTTCTCTCACTCAAAAGCTTGACAGACCTCCTGCGCCTAGTTACGGTTGCTACAATGTCGGAGTGGGGGTGTGTCGGAATGGATGGCGGAACCCTAGTCTATCACTCTGCCTTGAGATTCATAACCGGTCATGCCTATGGTACACATCATTATAAATCATATGAAAGTATTGGGTGGTCTTCTCTCCAAGAAAGATGTGACACTGGTATCTCTTTATCTATAAGGCTCTAACTGGAAAACTGCCATCTCAATCAACTACATCATCATCATCTACAGAACTTCTCTGTTACTCAAAGGGACATTATCAGACTCGCTCTGCTGACTGGCTTTTGCTTCATGTTCCACGAGCTGGGTCTGAACTTCAGCGCACCGGACTCCTGGACACTTACAACACTTTCTTAAAATCAATACAATTGTGCCTCTTGGACAATTTAGAAATCTGGTTTTAAACCTGCAAACTTCTACTTGTAACTGCTTTACATAATTGTATTTTCTTTTGCATCCCTATTATCCTAATGTATTGATCAAATAATTTTCCAATTCAGAATGTTTTTATTTCTTTCTATATTTGTTATGATTGTACTTTCTGTGTTGTTCTGTTTTTGTCTTTGTAATCTGACTCAATGACAATGAAAATGAGGGTCGCCCCTCAATGATCTCTTGAGGATAAATAAAGGTTGAATAAATGAATACTGTGTATTGCATACCAATTTCAAACCCAGCTGTGGCCCCCTGTTACAGTCTGAATTTGACACATTTGCACTTTAATTTTGTCCAGCAGACAGAGGACTTCCGCCTGCTGAATGTATGCCAAAGGGATCCTCAGATCATAAAAGAAAGGTTGAAATATGATGAGTCTGTAAGAAAAAAATTCATTGATGCATAATTTAAGTTTGGAGTGTGCCGAAGGATCTTTAAAGTGTTGATTTACTTCATATTTCATTGGAGGAATTGGATGTGTCCCTGCTGAATGGAAAGAAATGAAAATTCGGATAAAATGTAGTGCACATAAAACACTCTAACTCAGGGTTTCTGCTTGTTTCACCAAGTCACAGTTAAGACTTTTTAAGACCATTATGAATAAGACCTTTATCAAAACATAAAAAAGTCAGATGTCAGAGTCCGAAAACATTGTCTGAAACAATTCCCGGATTTCCCCATTGGCATTATAGGACTGGTGTCTAGATTTGGCTGCAAAATAAGTTGCATGTTGGTCTAATTTGTAGTCCTAATACAGCAAATTATATTTAGACTAGCGACAGAAAGAACTACAACACCACAGAAAGCATTAGAGGTAGCATTACATTGACATAGGAAAATTAAGACCTGTTGAAAATTCTTAAGACCTAGAACACAATACTTAAGCGAATTTCAGACTTTTTAAGGCCTAACATTTTTTATTTTTAAATTTTAGACTTTTTAAACTGCGGAACCCTGCTCAATGACAAATGCAGTTTTAAAGTCGAGCACAATACCTCTGGAATAACCTTCCGTTATATGTCAGAGAAGCCAGCTCTATCACCACTTTTAAATCAAAACTCAAAACATTTATTTTTTCCAAACATTATTATTATGACTTCCTCTATCTTCTGTTTCTACCCTTGTACCACTTTTAATTCACTTTTATGTGTATATATGTATATATATATATATATATAAATATATATATGTATATATGTATATATATATAAATATATATATATATATATATATACCCACAATGATTTTAAATGTATTTTTTGTATTTTAATCCTAACTTTTACTGAATTTCCTGTTGTACAATGTTTTGAGACCATGTTTTATGGTGATATTGCACTGTTGAGCCTAGGAGCACAACAATTGCATAAAACAACTTTGATTTTTACATATGCAATTTGGAGTGTTTTGCTGTGTTTAGTTTGCCAGTATTATACTGTAGGTAAAGGAAGATACAGTGAGCTTGGAGCTAGGGTTATTTGTTTAACTAATGAAATAAAATAGACAAATAACTGTAAATTAATGACATGCAGCAAAGGGAAGTGGGGTAGACTCGAAGCTGCGGCTGCTTACAAGGAGTAAATCTCTATGTGTGTGTGTGTGTGTGTGTGTGTGTGTGTGTGTGTGTGTGTGTGTGTGCGTGCATGCTTGCGTACTTGAATAACAACTGGGGATGCACTAATCCAACTTTTTAGTTCCAAGACCGACCGATATATGGGCTTTTGGTCAGTCTTCCAGGTTCCCTTTTTGAATGACGAATACCAGAGTTATTTCCTGTTACAGAAGGAGTAGAATAAAAATGCTAGTTTGCTGTAGTCGTAGTAGTTGGCTATAGTCTTTAGTGTTTTGAAGTGCAACTTTTTGGCCCAGACACAGGCGATGTAAGGCAACAGTTGGCCTTTGTTGCCACTAGTTTTTTTTTCATTGCTTTCCTAACTTTGTGAAACAAAATGTAACAAATAAATACAACGTATTGAACTGTTATTTATTATTAAAATAATAAATCATAATTCAATTGTAATTGAATAAATCAGCCCAATTGTCACAGGTACCCAAGAAGGCTATTTGAGCCTGTATCGGCCAGTACTGATATCTGATATTTGTATCTGATCTGTGCATCCCTTAATTACAACAGCAACAAACAACAACAAAAAAGACTTACATCTCTTGGTCTGAAGCCATGCAAACACTTTTGGTTTTAATTGGCCAGGTTTTGATCAAAATATTATATTTATAATTAAGTTTATTGTTTTTCAAGCAAGGAAAAATGACAGTTCTCTGGATAATCCCCAGAACACACTCAGTGCGTTTATATTTGGGTTAAGGCAATGCCCCTGTTTCAGAAACGTCATGTAAAAGGCTTACTCCCGCGAAAATCGGAGTTCTGATACCTCGGTTAACAGACTTAGCAGTGATGTTTTTGTTTTAATCCATGTTTTGGGGATCCTAAACACATTTTTGTACTATACCTGTCCGTGCTGCACTCATTAAGATCTCATCTGAACAGATTTATGTCATTCAAACAACTCTAAGTTGTAGTTTAAAACTTTTACAGCCAACTTTAAAAAATCTCTTTTTATTCGGACTCAAGTCCATAATTACAGGTAAAGGTCCCATGAGGTTTCATGAGGTTTTTTAACATTAATATGCATTCCCCTGCCTGCCTATGGTCCCCCAGTGGCTAGAAATGGTTATAGGTGTAAACCGAGCCCTGGGTATCCTGCTCTGCCTTTGAGAAAATGAAAGCTCAGGTGGGCCGATCTGGATTCAGATACAGTATTAGGGGACCACTAAGGCCTATATAAAAGAGACTTCAGATACAGTATTAGGGGACCACTAAGGTCTATATAAAAGAGACTTCAGATACAGTATTAGGGCACCACTAAGGCCTATATAAAAGAGACTTCAGATACAGTATTAGGGGACCACTAAGGCCTATATAAAAGAGACTTCAGATACAGTATTAGGGGACCACTAAGGTCTATATAAAAGAGACTTCAGATACAGTATTAGGGGACCACTAAGGCCTATATAAAAGAGACTTCAGATACAGTATTAGGGGACCACTAAGGCCTATATAAAAGCATCCAAAAAGCACCATGTCATGGGACCTTTAAAGGGTAACTTCTGTTTTTTTCTAAGTGACTGATGGGAACAACAATCTTTGAAATTGCTCCAGTATGAAAGGTACACTGTGTAGTGTTTTAAGTATTTTATTAGCTAAAATCAATGTCTTCATTCATAATATGTCATCACTGGTGTAAAATTACCTCTGCCAATGATCTGACTTATCCTCATAAGCGAATAACTTCTTATCTGTATTTACATTGGACGGGCAAGTCCAAGGAGGCTTCCGCCATTTTGAAAAACTATAATCGCTGAGAGGGACATAAAGGACCAGCCGACCTGTCTAGCTAATCCACAACGCATTTTCGTTCAGAGCCAGCGTCACGTGACTGAAACCAGCTGAAACGGAGAAGGAGATCAGTGAGAGGCGCTTGTCACTGCCCTGGCAAATTTGAAAGCCTGCACTGCACTTTAGTTCATAATGGAGGATCATACTTATGCCGAGCCATAGGAGAAGGAATCCTCCTTGCCAAAAAAAATGGAATTAAAAAGGGAATTAAAAAGGCAACGTGACCGGTGATTTCAAAAAATGAGGGTAAACATCGGGGTAGACTTTCCCAGGTGGAAAGACCTAAGGAGAAAGACTTTCAAAGGGACGCTGAAGTTGCCGGCTTTCTTCTTGACAGATGTTAAAATTAATTAATGTCTAAATTACAAACTTTTCTTCATTGCTTGGTTGTGTAATTCATTATATAGGCAGCATAACAGTAGAACATGTATAGTTCAAAGCTAAACAGCCTCGTTGGTGAATAGCAATGTTTGATGGAATAAGGGTTGTATTCCATGCCCACTAGCTACCTCCATCAGTAGCCTACTTTTCATGATGGTCTTACGCCTGCCATCAAGTTGTAATATTAATTTTGTCTCAAGGGGCATTTCTATTTTCCTTATTCATGCTAAGAGTGCTCCTGAATGCAAACCCAGGTGTGTTGACAACAACCCCACCCGCGAATGGGGGATGGGTTGGCTATTGAGTAAAGTGTAACAGCCCGGTCTCATGGCAGTTCATGATATGGTCACGTTATTGAATCTATTAAGTCATGGACAGGACATGTAAATGTTGTTTTTTTCGTGTGGTGATTACATATTTTAAAGCAATGTATTTCAATGGGAAGCATATTTTGTGATCACAGAACGATGACGGTAGCGAGTAGTATTGATAAGGCGAAAGTCCGAGGGAGGATGGGTCAAACAACACAGGACTTTAAATCCGGAGACTGCGGATCGCGTCCCGTGTGTGACGGTTCCTTTCCCCGTTCATCTTTTCCTAACCACAACCGTCCTGTTGTTGTGGCATTTCATTTCCCCTTTCTTGTGTGCCCCTGCGCCCGGGGATCGCGTCCCACGAGTGGCGGCCTGTTCCGTTGTTGTGGCCGGCGTATGGCGTTTTGTTTCCCCGTTGTTGTGTGGATGCGCCTGGGGATTGCATCCCGCATGTGGCGGTCCGTCCTGTTGTTGTGGCCAGCGTGTGGCGCTTCATTTCCCCGTTGTTGTGTCCCCCAGAGCAGGTTCAAAAATCGTGACCTACACAAATTAATAAATCAAAATAACGTGACTATTTCACAATCTGGTATGAGACCGGGTTGAGTGTAAAGTGGAGAAGGTGCTAAAAACAAGGTTGTAAGACATTTTGTAGCCTAGAAGTGTCATAATTTTGTATGTTCTGTTTCCTGTTTTATTTTTGTAGTCTGTCTTTTCACTGTTCACATTGTTCGGTGTTGCTTCATGTCAAGTTGTTTGCTGTCGTCGTGGCTTTTGTCTACATGCCTGTTTGGATTATTTTAGTTTTCCTGCCTGCCAACCTCTGGACACTTTTTGTTGTAAGTTTTGTTTAATAAATTCCTTCTAATCTGCATTTGGGTCCAAGCCTTGTCAATCCCTTGGCAATCCGTGACAGAATGATCCCACCACAAATGGACCCAGCAGTGTTCGAGCCTCTCCTTCACCCGTTGGACTCTGAGGGTGAATTCATGATTTAATTTTTTCATGGTCTGAATGAGGAGGACCCTTCCCTTGCTAGGCGCATCATGGAGGCTCGCTGGCAGGCTACTAAAAGAGAGTTTGGCTTCCCTGTCTCCAGGGCTGTTTGTCCTCCAGGGCCTCAGCTTACCAGCCCTCCTGTCTCCAAGCCTGTCAGCCTTCGAGAGCTTAATGACTCACCCACCAGCCTGCCTGTTTCTCGGCCTACTAGCTTCATAGCTACAGGTTCTCTGCTCCTGACCCAGCCTGCCTCCTTGCCTGCTTCCCCAGAACTTTTTTCTGTATGCTCAACTACTACCTGTTTAGCGGGCACCCCCAACAGCAAGCAGTCCTTTGAGGGGACCCGCCTGGCTATGTTCTCTGGGACTCGTGGAGGCCGTAGACGGAGTAAGGGAAAACATGGCTCCCAGCGCCATTCCCTGCATCAACTTCTCGTTGGACTTGAGCTGCCCAGCGGACCTGAGCCTGAGCTGACCTGTGTACCTGAGTCTGAGCTGACCAGTGTACCAGAGCCTGAGCTGACCAGTGTACCTGAGTCTGAGCTGACCAGTGTACCTGAGCCTGAGCTGACCTGTGTACCTGAGCCTGAGCTGACCAGTGTACCTGAGCATGAGCTGACCTGTGTACCTGAGCCTGAGCTGACCAGTGTACCTGAGCCTGAGCTGACCAGTGCACCTGAGTCTGAGCTGACCAGTGTACCTGAGCCAGAGCTGACCAGTGTACAGTACAGGCCAAAAGTTTGGACACACCTTCTCATTCAAATGTGTTTCCTTTTTATTTTCATCACTATTTACATTGTAGATTCTCACTGAAGGCATCAAAACTATGAATGAACACATATGGAATTATGTACTTAACAAAAAAGTGTGAAATAACTGAAAACATGTCTTATATTTTAGATTCTTTAAAGTAGCCACCATTTGCTTTTTTATTAATAAGGGAAATAATTCCACTAATTAACCCTGACAAAGCACACCTGTGAAGGTAAAACCATTTCAGGTGACTACCTCATGAAGCTCATTGAGAGAACACCAAGGGTTTGCAGAGTTATCATAAAAAGCAAAGGGGGGCTACTTTTGAAGAATCTAACATATAAGACATGTTTTCAGTTATTTCACACTTTTTTTTTAAGTACATAATTCCATATGTGTTCATTCATAGTTTTGATGCCTTCAGGGAGAATCTACAATGTAAATAGTCATGAAAATAAAGAAACACATTGAATGAGAAGGTGTGTCCAAACTTTTGGCCTGTACTGTACCTGAGTCTGAGCTGACCAGTGTACCTGAGCCTGAGCTGACCTGTGTACAGCCTGAGCTGACCAGTGTACCTGAGCCTGAGCTGACCTGTGTACCTGAGCCTGAGCTGACCTGTGTACCTGAGCCTGAGCTGACCAGTGTTCCAGAGCCGACCAGTGTGCTAGAACCTCCGCTGACGTGCAGCCGCCCAGAACCTCCGCTGACGTGCAGCCGCCCGGAGTCTACGTCGACTAACCTCCCAGAGTCTATGTCGCCTGACCTCCCAGAGTCTATGTCGCCTGACCTCCCAGAGTCTACGTCGCCTGACCTCCCAGAGTCTACGTCGCCTGACCTCCCAGAGTCTATGTCGCCTGACCTCCCAGAGTCTACGTCGACAGACCTCCCAGAGTGTTCGCTTACGGGCAAGCCAGTGACTTTGCCGGTCTCCAGCACCCCAGAGACTTTCTCCGGCGCCCCAGAGACTGTGCCGGTCTCCAGCATCCCAGAGACTTTGTCTGCAGTCCGGCCGACTCCTGCCCCCCGTGTTTTGTTGGCGGTCCGGCCGACTCCTGATCCTGTTGCCTTTTCGGCGGTCAAAGGCCTAGACTTGTCGGAAAATTCATAGTTGCTGCTAGCCATATAGATTGTACAAACCTCTGTCGCTTCTCTTCTCTGCCTTTGGAAACCTTCAATTCGTCTCTTGTAGCTGCTGGGCGTCTTTGTTGTCGTGGTTGTGACTCTCGTTCTCCTTCTCCTCTTCCTCTTCCTACTCCTCGCCAGGCTCCCACCAATCCACTGCCTCTCTGTCCTCGTCCTCTCACTCTCCCTCTGCCTCTCCTTACCCGAATCACCAGGCCTCTGAATCACCCGATGAGGATATCTAAAAATAAACTAATAAAGAATGTATCACTACTAATTAGCATAGTTCATGCTGTTTACATACTGTAACATTCATTTGTTCGTTGTGTGTCAAGTTGCTAGCTGATGCTATAGGCTATGATATAGTAGGCCTAATGGCAGACTACCAAAAAAAAACATAATTCACTTCACAAATCTTGCTCGAGGAGTAATTATTTATACATGCTCACACTAATGATTCAATGTAGTTTGCAGTTTGTTTGAAATAAGGAACCTCATCACCCGAAAGAAAACTCAATAAAGTGCTATTGGAAGACATAGCTTCTTGGTACATAACGGCTACCGTAATTGCAACACGCATTTGAAAAAGTGAGGCGCTAGATTAGAGAAATTCCTACACAGTGTACCTTTAAGCGAGAAACAAGCTACAATGTAAGTGGATAGGACAATTGTCCAACTTGTATTTACCTTCACAGAAGTGCTCGTTTTTGCTACTGACAGGCTCAGATTAATATTCTAAGTGTCTGACAACATTATGGAAAGGATTTCTAAGGATGTCGACCTTTCTGTTAAAGAGTAAGATCCTTTTTTTTTAAACACAAAAACATTGCATTCGCTAAAACCACCAGACGCCATGTAAATAAACAGTAATTTTAGCATCATAAAATACACTTTATTCAAAGTCGACAGAAACAAAATACTATGATATAAATAACTATGAAAAGCCGTTTTGGGTAGTCTTTCCACTTTTCCAACCATCACAACTCTAGTTTTGGTTGAAATAAACACATAGTTTACAGATGTACATGTGAAAATATGTTGGCTCCATACATGCTAAAAGTTTTTTTTTTTTTTTTATGGAGTCTAGTGAGTTTAGCGCTAGCAACTTCAGAGCTGTTTCTGGTAGGGTGACCAGACGTCCCGAAAAATTCGGGACAGTCCCGACATCCAAGCAGTTGTCCCGAATGACTCGGCTATAGCTAAACACATCTGCTGCGGTCGCACAAAAGCAGAAGCACCTGTCACAAACATACTGGCACCTCTCGTGTCTGACTTCTCCCAGAGCCTTGAGTCAAAAGACATGGATTTTCCATTGCAACTGATGCCTCTAATAAAGGCAATGTGAAAACATTCCCCATCTCTGTGAATGAAGATTCTGTAACCCCGAACAAGGCATCCAAAACAGGGTTCTGGATTTCTTTGAACAGGCAGCCAAGAGCGCAGATGCTGTCACAGCAACCTTACTGCAGAAGATAGCGGAACACAAACTCAGCATCTATAACGTCTCGGCCTTCTCAGGTGACAGTGCAGCTGTGAATTACGGCAGAAAACACTCCATTTATCAAAACCTAAAACAACACAAAAGCAAGATCCTGCCTGCCAACTGCCCAGCTCACGTAATACACAGTAAAACGTGCCAGCAATGTACTGAAAACAGATGTCGAGTCTATAGTGATTAAATCATTCAATCATTTCAGCTGTTCTGCCAAGAGAGTTGCCACCCTCAAAGAAATGTTTGAATTTGCTGACATGGAGTACCTTACCTTGTTGCGCCATGTCCCGACACGCTGGTTGAGCCTAATCCCTGCAATTGACTTATCAACACCTGGCCAGCTGTGCAGAGCTACTTCTTGTCGCTGGGAGGCGAAGAGTGCCCCCGTGTCATCTGGGATGCGCTCCGGGGTAACGAGCATAGAGAGGAAGACAAATGCAGCGAGCTGGAGGCCACTCTCTTCTTCTTGCAAAATATTCTTAAGATTCAGCTGTGCTGAGTCTTGAGAGTGACAGTCTCACCTCAGTTGAAGTGTATGCGCTGATGAACGGCCTCCGAACCAAACTCCAGCAGCGCAAAAAGATGCTTTCTTCGGAGCAAAAGTTGACCATGTCTTCGCCTCCTGTTACTCTGAGGGTTGAAATGCTCCATTGAGAATTCATCAGCTTCTATGATACCGTGGAGCAATACCTTGAGAAATGGTCCAACTTCTCCAAAACTGGGCACCTGTTCAACATCCAGTGTTTCAACCTCAAGGAAAAACAAGACATCAGCTACCGGCAATTGACCACAGCTATATCCACCCTTCAGATGGATGAGGATCTCGACATGCATGAGCTATGAATTGTGCTCTGAAAGATGTCTTGCCAAATCTGGCGACACACAGTCACCCTGTAGGTGAGCTTTGGGCCCAAGCGCTGAAGAGCAAGTCTGCGTTCCCTCAGTATGCCAAACTGCTGTCCTTCGTCCTGAGCATCCCCGTGAGCAACGCTTACTCAGAGCGGGTGTTTTCCATCATGAAAGGTGCCTGGTCTTATGAGAAACAGATGCTCATTTAACCTGGTCCGCAGCAAAATTAAAATAAAAATTAATTTACAAATGAGCTGTGCAGAACATTTTAGGAGGTATTGTATAGCTTTAGTGCATTTAAACTTTTGTTGTTTTTGTTATTTTATACGCACAAAGAAAATACAACCTTTTTGTCCCCTTTTTATGTCATAGAGTAAATGAAGAGAGCGCAAGTTGCAGCAATGAGGCCAGGGAAAGTGCACGTGCAGGCAGCCACGAGAAGGAGTGATTGGATTGGATGTTGCCCCCCCGTCTCGTCCCGAATTTTACCCATTCTCATCTGGTCACCCTGGTTTCTGGTAAAAAACAGAAAGGTCTCAAAGATGTTTTACAGGTCTATCTCTGATGGGACCCTTTCCATAATGTTGTCAGACACCTATTGTAGAATATTAATCTGAATCTGTCAGCGGCAAAACAAGCACTTTTGTGAAGGTAAATACAAGCTGGGACAACTGTCCTATTAACTTACATTGTAACTTGTTTCGCCGCTGCCGACTGCAGCGATCTTGCTTAATACTGACCAATGTCAAAGATTGTTGTTCCCATCAGTCACTTAGACACAAAAACCTAGGAAAATAAGGTCCAGGTTGAAAAACAAAACGTTACCCTTGGAGTGCAGGAGACTGCTGTGAAGAGGGTGAAAAAATGACATTCGGGGAGCTTTTCATGGAGCTTTTGTTGCTTCAACGGTTTATCATTACAGTTAATCCCACGGCAAGACCACCAGCAGCATGCTACTACTAATGATAGCCTCTGTTGACGCTGTCATGCACGCACAAGACTTCACGGTGGAAGAGCTGAAGGCCACTGATCTGTGTGCTCTGTAAAAAAATGACTGTTTTTATTTGGGTTTTATCTACCTGGGCGGTGTGCCAAAATAGAACCTATGTATGGGAAAAAGTTCTTTAGTGTCCAGGGTATACGTGCATGTATATACCTTAACCGGGGTAAACTCGGGTTACGCGTCTGTGCATGCTTTGTAGGTTATAACTGCCCATCCCCACTCAGCTGCAGTGATTTTTGACCTGGGAATAGAAGAGAGCAGCTGGAAGCAACGGCACAAAAAACAACAGTAAAAACACAAGATAAGTAAGGCATAGAGAATGTACGAAATGTATTGCGCTGAAAAGTCATCCATGTTCTCCACACTTTCCAAGCTGTTGTGATTTTGACAAAGGTCAACCAGAAGAAAAAGCCTTGATACGACCAGTTGTACGTTGGCAGAGTGCCACCTACTGTATTTCAATCAGGAGAGACTTGTTTGCAGATATGCAAAAGGTTTAATGTACAACAGCATGTAGTGTACAATGTTTTGGAGAGTGAACTCCATCGTTATTAATACATTTAATATATTAATACATTTAATGTAGGGGTAGGGAACCAAGATGTAACCCCCCGATGGAATCCAGACACCGGTGGTGGCGGAGAAAGCTGGAAACTAGACCGAGAAGGCATCGGAGCGACAGCCGGAGAAACCACTTGGGAGGCGGAAGGGGAGGAGGAGGGACGACGTCTTCCTGAAATGACAGCTGATAGCACAGGGAGAGAAGCAGCTTTTAAAACACTGATGTAACGCTGTGATTGGCCTATGGGATCCTTGCCGATCCTGATTGGATTATCAGAGGGTGAACGCCTCCAGCCCTGATTCGCTTAAGAGGGACTGATTACTTGTTAGGTCTTCCTTTAAGAATTTGCGCTGAGCTTCATTTCAATCAGGAGAGACTTGTTTGCAGATATGCAAAAGGTTTAATGTACAACAGCATGTAGTGTATAATGTTTTGGAGATTGAACTCCATCGTTATTAATACATTTAGTATATTAATAAATTTAATGTAGGGATAGGGAACCAAGATGTAACCCCCAAAACTTGACTGAAATTGGAACATGAAGGAAATGAACCCGAAAATTAAAAAGATACTTTAATTTATAAATGATGTTGCTTACCTCCGGGTGACACGGATCTGAAACAGAAAGCAAATGCAGTGATCCGTACCCGAAACAGCATGCAAAATACTGCCCGTATTTCGTCATCGCCGACTCAGCCAGTATAGCTCTACTCGGCATTCCTGCCGGTGCGGCGACTTACTGGAATGAAACATAGCTTCCGAATTGGTTTTACTTGAATTTATTTATGAACAGAATGTTTCCGTCGAAGTGACGGCTAAACTATAGAATTACACCACCACCACCGGTTATATGCTGTTACGGCAACTTGGCCGGTAAACATGAAGAAACGAGGCCTTTCCGCCGTTTGTGGCAATGTAGCCGTGAACATTACCCATCTTCTTGTATTACATATAGTTCTATATGAACGGGATTGTCCCGTGAATGCGAGACATGCCACCCGTGGCCCAAATGAAAACATCACCACAGGTTACACATTTTACCGGATTACGGCTTTAAGGATTGTTGATTGGTGAGGACGATGTTGGCATCAGGACTAATGTAAGAAGAGTAAGCCAAAGAAGTCCACCAACCCAGCCTTTGCAGCGAGGTCCGAGACATCCTTTGATATGCCACTATGTTAGCGCCCCTATCGTGAATGAATGCCCCCAATATGCTGCGGTGAAGTGCCAAATTGAAGAGACTCGCTCCAGATGTTGCCTAAACCTTTAGACAAGGGACAATTCCCCGGAATAATGAACAGAGGCGCGAGGGAGTTAGGAGGCCTTACTGTAATAGTTCAACCTGAAATAAAAGTGTACGTAGCCTACTAAAATGTCTTTGGAGCTTAGACTCCATTATTATAAAATAAGTTTTAAAGGGTGAGGAAGCCGAGACAATCCCCCCAAAAAAACGTACACTAATGAGTGACAGAAGAAAGAAAACATATATACTTACCTAGCTGCAATAATGATCTGTAATTAGAAAAGCAAAATGAAATCAGCCAGCGACATACTACCCATATTTTGGATATCGGCAACTCAGGCCAGCATCGGCAGCTCAGCCGGCATCGGCAACTCGAGCCGGCATCGGCAACTTAAGCCGGGATACACGGCATCTCCGCCGGTACGGCAACTTAGGCCGGGACAACACGGCATCTCCGCCGGTACGGCAACTCAGGCCGGGACAACACGGCATCTCCGCCGGTACGGCAACTCAGGCCGGGACAACACGGCATCTCCGCCGGTACGGCATCTCAGGCCAGGACAACACAGGATCTCCATCTGGAAATAGAAAACAAATGCAGTAATCTGTCCCCGAACACATGGGAAATACTTCCAGCAACTAAATCTCGGCCTCTCCGCCATACGCTGCTCGGGCCAGCAAACGCAATCAAATAAAATCCCACCCATCGATCAGCCTCTGCACGTCGCACTGCATCCTGCCCAGTATAATGAACATAGAAAATGCCATAATGACGAAATACTCCATAGTGTAGTGATAACCCCCAAAACGAGAGCGAACCAATACCCAGCGAACGCAAGCTGACGGTTCAATAGAACGCAAGGCGATTTACACCCTTTGCTATATCCATCATTACGGCTAGCTACATGAGCTCGAAAGGGGAGGCATGAGAGCGGCGTGCGCAGTCCTGTGGATCTGCGCCATGAATGTATGAAGAGAACTGGATACAGTGGTCGGCGGGAGCCCCGTACGTTCCAATGAGAGTGCACAAAAGCGCATTAAGACAACGTGGAGCCCGGCTCTTAGCCCGGTAGAAACATGTTCGTTCATGAACTTATCTCTCGTGGCTTTTACAAGTGGCGAACTCATGAGCTTGCCGGTTCCATTGTCTAAAATAGTCACTAACGTTGAACATTGGGTTTCGTTGTCCCCAATCGTTTACATGCTTAGCTAATAAACGATAGATGTATTTAGCTAGACAACCAAGGAGATTTAATCATTATTTTGCTACTACCCAGCTAGCTAGCGCTCAGCCATGGCTTCATCTCTCATCCATTTTACAAGTTTTACACATAAAGCCTTTGGATGTATCATAGGAGAGAGCCAAGGCCATGTAATCACTATGACTGTAGTAACGTTATGTAGGCATGATTTTAATACACCCATGCTAGCTAACCCTGATGTCAGCAACTACCTAGCTAGCCGATGGCCCCGCCAGTTTGGGAACGCTAATGACGTTACGTCCACGGAACAGGCTTTACAATACACATACATCCCTCGGATGAATCATAACTTCATAAGATAATAACATGGACGTAGTAATAGAACACATGGTGAATAACAGCATTAGCTATATCCATTAGTACAGCTAGCTACGTGAGCTCAGGAGAACAGTCATGTGGATAAACATCAGCAGATACCAACCGAGATGCGCCGTGAAAGGTGAAGCAAACGACGTCTTCCTGAAATGACAGCTGATAGCACAGGGAGAGAAGCAGCTTTTAAAACACTGATGTAACGTTGTGATTGGCCTATGGGATCCTTGCCGATCCTGATTGGATTATCAGAGGGTGAACGCCTCCAGCCCTGATTCGCTTAAGAGGGACTGATTACTTGTTAGGTCTTCCTTTAAGAATTTGGGCTGAGCTTCATTAGAGTTAGTAATACCCATCATTCTTCCCAGCTCACGGGAAAAACTGGCATAACCAAGTTATTTACTTAACCGGGGTAAGACTGTGCATGTAAACCCACTATCAACCATTTTCAGTGGGACTATTCAGTCGCAAGGAAAAGTTTGGCTGTTCGTCATAAAGAGTTGTTATGACCAAGAGCCAAACCTTTTACACTGGTAAGTCATTATTAAAGACTTCCCGGCCCAGCAGGCCAGGTGAACATGCTCTCACTGATGACCTCCACTCTACTTGACTTCATCCTGAATCAAAATAGTTGGAACCAAATTTATTTGGTTATTAATGATGCTAATTTTACTTCTGCAACTGTTTTGTTGGTAGTCTTTTGTCACTTTGACAACATACACATACACATATTCTGTATATGCTTTCTTGCCACTTTATTTGGTCTACCTAAACAGGTGTATTTGTGAGGAAGGGAAGCCCTTGTTGTACGAGGTTGAAGATGGGCATAGCTTTCACAGCTAAGGTGTTTAGCAGCAGGGAGAATATACAGTAGATTCTATATGTTGTGTCGCAGCAGAGCAGAAATCAGCGTTAGAAGTTTGAATGAATAACTACACAGAACAGAGCTCATCCTCTAGACTCCCTGGGTGTTGTGTGTGTATTTGTCCCCAGTGGAGTGAGTTTTATCAGCAGCTCTGCTGAGCCTCAGCAGGCTGATTATCTCTACTCTAAATAAAGCCCACACTTGGTTCTTCTGTCCTACAAAAAGCCACCATATATAACAATACTCTAACACTTTGCAATACTCAAAACACTTTTGTCACTGTTCTAAAGGAACTGTGTGTTAAAAAGAAAGATACAGAGGTTTTTATTTTTTACTTGCTGTATATAAATAATCACAAATTGGCTGTGAATATTCATGGATCCTTATCATCATCCTTATCATCCTTATGTTTTGATCACCTTTTCTTTAGTGCTACCACCAGGTTAAAAATGTCCACTTCTAAACTATTTATGTAATAGTGTAAGCATCTTACAAATAAGTGTCACAATCTGTCTTTCTGTCCCTCCTCTCCAGCCATAATTCCTATTCCTCAGGCCCCTTTGTTGCCATTTTCCATCCATCCACACCTTCTGACATTTCCTACTTTCCCTATAACTTGACTGCCCCAACCACATACTACCCATAAGTGTTCCTACCGACTAAACATGTTTGAGTCGTGATTCACTCGGATCTTTTACCCGTGTCTTTAAATTAACTCATGAGTTTCTAGTATCATTAACTCAGATCAGTTGAGTCCTACTACAATTCAATCTAAAATGATAACAGCGCCACACACAAACCTCTTGCAACGTTAGCTACTACTATTCCTAGCCATCAAGCTTTATAACTTATAATTTCGTAGGCAACAACAACTCCACAAGTCAACTCAAGCGACTGAGTGAGCAGAGAGACAGTCCGAGATTAGGAACTTCCCGCAGAGCCGGAAACATTGCAAGCTCGGTAGACCATGGGACTCATGAGCTCTTGAGTCCCATGGACTGCAAGCTCGGTAGACCATGGGACTCATGAGCTCTTGAGTCCTCGAGTCAGTCGAATCAGCCGGCTACGTTGTCATGAGTGGATCTGTAGCTGACGAGCGAGTATAGTTTCTCCTCTGGTCAGGTTGAAAAGCTAACCACAACAAAAGCCATTCTTTCACTTCTGAAATAACATGCTTATAGGTTATAGTTTTGGTGTATAGATGTAGCATATCAAAATTAGGTTGATCGATTAAAAAAATATATATATTTATTTACTGCGGGCATTTCTCCATTCCTGTTTCTATGTCTACATTGAAAGCCTATATATCAGATCTGAAATAGTGAGTCTGCACCAAGTGAATCCACAGAACTTTCTACTACGCAAGTGGTTAGAGGTAGAGACAATGGGCTAGGACTGAGTTTCCTTGGCGAAGGATACTTAGCAGTACTGACTCAAGTGACTCGCACAAGCCGGATCAATTTAGTGAGAATAACCCAAATCCTTAAAAGGAATCGAGTTTTGCCAGGCCTACTACTAACCTCCTCAGCCCTGCAGTACAGAGCATGGGCAAAACCTGCCTTTTTCCCCGGCCCCATACCAAATCTTTCAATAAGCCCTGAACATTTCAGCTATCTTCATAGTCTGCATTAATGGCTAAAAACACGTTGCACCTAAATCATGGTTGCAGCTGTCGCCATGGTCCTGCTCCGTGCCCGGCTATGCCCTACTACACCCTGCTATGCTCTGCAGTGCCCTGCTGCGTCCTGCTATGCCCTGTAACACCCTGCAGTGCCCTGCTACGCCACAAACTACTACAACTACCATTTGTTGAGGTTTCTCCCCTAAAAGGAAGTTTTAGAATCACACACTTCTGGTGAGCACAATGGAGTAGGCACATTTTCCCTCGCTCCCATCTTTTTCATCTCTAACCTTTTTTACAGTCCAGCCAAAGCACTGCTACTAACCACTTATACCTAACTATATTTCGCCATGCATTTCGCCATGTCGAGAGGATGTCCAACAAGTCGAAGAAAGAGGACCAGAAAAGCGGTGACTCGATGTTGAGTGCCGCGATAGCCACGCTAACGGCTATGCTTTGCAGAGCACAAGGCCTCACTCTTGACTGAATTCAACAAAAATAAACAATATAACCGAAACATAACCGAAACAACATAAGGATAGTTGGCCTCCATTGAACATTGAAGGTGCTCAGCCGAACAACATTGGCGAACATATACTGGACTCAGCCCCGGAGCTGGAGCGAGCTAATCGCACGTATCTCTTCTGAGGCGTCCAATATGTCCTATGACATATGTTGAAGTGGATCTGCTGGTGATTTGGGTTTTGGGAACAGTGGGAAATATTGTCCCAAACTGTCTCGCAATTAATTAAGTTCCCCTCCGAGCTCAGCTCTCGCTCTCATTTCTTTACTGTTGGGAGTTCTCCTACAGATACTTGCATCGGTTTAGCATAAATCCTGGACATTAATCCTCTCACAGGAGAATCAACAAGCCATTTAATGATTGGGTGAGTCTTGAGACTGTTTCCCCATGGTACTCCATAACATTTTAGGGCTGATCTTAAGTGAAGATTAAGGAAGAAGGATGTCCTAGGGACCTCAAAGTTAGCTCTCAGGTCTTCAAAACTTACCATACCTTCATATAGCTGGTCTAAAGTATAAATACCTCTGTCACTCCACTGGTTACAAACAAAAGGTTTGTTACCAGACATTAAGTGTATGTTGTGCCAAGTTGGGGTGTTCAAATGCCACTTATTGGTGTAGCGTAGTTGCTCCTCCACCTGTTTAAAATTGGTCACTGTGTTCGTGATAATAGGGCCATAGGCTAGCATACACTTTTTTAGACACGCACCTGTACTACCCGGCCAAGTTGTTTATTACGACCGGGGAAGGACTGAGGCGTCGGCTCATTTCCTCAGGACTCAGGACTTCATCTCTTCTCAGCGCCAACGCAGTTCAGGACCCACTGATGATTGATCTTGACTGACAACGTAGCGGCTACGGTAAAACTGCTTGGATAGCTGGTTTTTGCTAACCCCGCGCCCATACGACAGGCTAACGTAGCTTGATGGCTTTCGGCAACAGGCCACTGTTAGCACCCGGCCTGCCAGGACATGCTAGCCCCCTGCTTCGCTATGTACTGATCTGGTAAGACCACTCCAAGATTTGTAGCTGCAGGCTGCTAATTTACCTCAAGCTTGTCCTATGGCTGGTTGTGTATTCACGTTCTATACTTTAAAGACTTTACTTGCCTTAGCCGAAGTGGCTGGCGTTCAGCTGGCATATTTAAATTGACTCTCTGCCCGGCCTGGACGGGGCCGCCGTGGGCCTCACATATTTCTGCAATGTTTCTGTTTGACTAGAGTTTAACTATGCTTCTCCTGTTCAAAGTTATAGCAGCAATGCAAGAATCCTTTTTGTGAATCTGCACTCTCAAGTCGCAGGTGATATTTCAGTAAACTCTCCCATGCTAACTTTTATTTTATTATGCCCTGCTGACTCATGTTACGCCTTGTCAGTACTGCGATATTGTTCTTCTGCTTTTCCACAATGTCTTTACTTTTATTGTTATAACTGCCCATATAACAGTACCTCTGTTTTTTCTTTTTTTTCCTTCCTTTGACGAGGTAGAGACCCCGAATGCTGTATCTTACGCACATAATGCTGCCAATCTGTTGGCTTGTTTGTACTGATATTCAATTCAATTTCAATTCAATTTTATTTATAGTATCAAATCATAACAAGAGTTAGACCACACTCTACAAAGACCCAACAATTCCAGTAAAATATTGTTCTGGTATTGGACTGATCTGTCGTTTTGGGAGTTTGGGAACACTTTGAACCCATGCGGATGTGTGGATGGCACACCACTGTGCAATGGACACTCAAGGTTCAGTTAGTTACTGGGGATCTCAGGTCAGGCTGGCTTGATGGTTACGTGATGCCTTATCCTGCCTGTCCTATGTGTGTGTATATGTGGTTGTGTCTGTTGTCTGTCGTTCGTGTCTTTTATTTATTTTTTTTTGTCCTATCTCTCTCTCTTTCTCTCCTCCATTCTCTTTTGTACTTGGGCTCACTGATCCATGGAGGCACACATCTCCCACGGCCAAATCATCCTCTTTTTTTTCTCATGTGCACCACACCTACACTCGTATAGACTTCTTTCTTCTAGATGATAGGCTGCTCTCCAAGATTAAATCCAGCGATTACCACAATATCATAATATCAGATCACGCAGCAACCTCCCTTTAGCTCTACTTTTGCGCTCACTCTAACCCCTTCAAGCAGTGGAGATTTAATTCCTCTCTACTAGCGGAGGATCACTATAAGCAATTCCTAAACTCCCAAATCACTCTATTCTTTGAGCTAAATGACCTGCCGGACACAAACAGAGGCGTACTATGGGAGGCTTCTAAAGCCTATATCAGAGGACAGCTTATGTCTTTTGTTTCTTATTTAAAAAGAGCAGAAATTTCCCGAATTGCTGACTTACTACGGAAAATTAAGGACATCGATGATAAACACGCGGCCGGCCCAGACCCTATCCTTACAGAGAACGTCTTAGGCTGCAAACAGACTTTGACCTCTTATCTACGAATAAATCCAAGCTTCGTCTGCTCAAATCTAGACAGCGCTTTTTTGAGTCGAGGGATAAAGCTGGGAAGCTTCTGGATCATCAGGCCAGAGCCAAGGCAACCTCATGGTTAATTCCTGCCATCAGAGCTGACTCAGGCGAGATCCACACGGATGCTGTCAACATTAATGAAATATTTGCCAAATTATATGCTGAACTGTATACCTCTGACTGCCCTCCTATTGCAGATTACATGCTTAATGATATAAACTTCCCCCAAATAGACATTGAATCTGTGAATGACTTGGGTGGTCTTATAACCACCGGTGAGGTTTTAGGAGCCATTAACTTGCTACAGAGCAGTAAATCCCCGGGGCAGGATGGCTTCACTGTAGAGTACTACAAAACATTTTCCGCTCTCACTATCATAAAAGCGAGCTCCTACCAATAAATTCTCTGGCTATGCAGCTCCCATGCTCTTTATCGTCATTTAATTGGGCAGAAGACGGATTTTGCTACTTGGGGGTTTTTATTACAAAGGCTGTATCAGAAATGTTCCGCAAAAACTTTTAACCTCTGGTCGAAAAAACTGAAAGTGATTTTGACCGCTGGTCGGTGTTACCGCTCTCTCTTGTGGGCCGGATAAAGATGGTTGTCCTCCCCACATTTCTTTGTCTTTTCCAACACATCCCGGTACTTTTATCGTTAAATCTTTTTTCGACAAGGTGGACAGGGCGATATCCCTCTGCCTTCAACATCTGTGGGCACATGCCTGATTGTATCCCTCTCGCTCAAGATCTGGAGTTAGGTTAGGAAAAACTTTGCCTGAGAGGGCTTTCTTGACCCCACTGGTTGTGTCTTTATACCTTCAAGTTCAGACCTGGCATTCAGGGCATGGCACAGTAATGGTATCGTCAGTGTCAAAGACCTATACAAGGAAGGCATATTTGGATCCTTCACAGAGCTCTCTTCCCTTTATGATTTGCCTAAGTCACACCTCTTTCGCTTTTTCCAGATTAGGGACTTTGTCAAGAAGACTCTCCCACTTTCCAAACCGCCCCCCCCCCTCCTCCTGGCGATTGATCCCAACCGAAAGAAATGCGTTTCTGCATTGTATGATCTATTATGCCTCGCACTTTGACAAAAGTGGCATGGGAGGGCAATCTGAACATGACTATTACGGACCAACAATGGGACCTTGCTCTGGCTATGGTTCACTCATCCTCCATATGTGCTCGTCATGGCCTAATCCAATGCAAGGTCCTTCATAAAGTCCACTACAAAAACGCAAAATTGTCTAAAGTATACTCCACTTTTTTACTTTTATATTGTGGATGTTGTGTGTCCTTACTGGTGTGCGTTTGTCAGTGTGCATGGGTCTGTATTGTTTGTCCCTGTCTGTTTTGGACCTGAACTGGGTTGGTTTGCGGGTGGGTAGGGGATTTGAGGGGAAGTGACATACTGTTTTAACCATGCTTTGTTCACCTTGACCTATGTTGCATGTCAGTTATTGTTAAAATTTAAATTAAAAAAGTTGAAAAAAAAGGACGTTTTCCTCAACACCCGAGGTTTCTCCTTAAAAGGGAGTTTTTCCTCGCCACTGTCGCACTAAATGCTTGCTCTTGGGGGAATTACTGGAACTGTTGGGTCTTTGTAAATTATAGAGTGTGGTCTAGACCTACTCTATCTGTAAAGTGTCTTGAGATAACTCTTGTTATGATTTGATACTATAAATACAATTTAATTACATCAGAACTTATTTTGCAACTGTTTCCTTATCCCGTTTAGCACATCAACTTGTTTTCAACAAAAGCAAAATCCACCTCAAGTAAGCATAAACATATTTTTGCGCAAGTGAAGAACTTTTACTGAATTTTTAAGTTTCAATCCATCTTTTCTAATAGTAATACTTTAAAATGCGGATACAAATATTTAAATGGTAACACGGCTATTGTCACCAAGCATCTGAATAGCGTATGCTGTGGTTACATGCTGCCAGTCCGACATGCTTCTATTCAGACATGCCGCTATTCCGACATGCTGCTATTCACTAATCCTAACCCTAACCCTAATGGAAACAAAAATTGTCGGAGTGGGGGGACGTTTGGAAACAATGGAAGTGCCGCCACTCCGACAATTGGACGTCAATGTCGGAGTGGGGGTATGTCGGAATGGATGGGTATGTCGGAATGGATGGCGGAACCCGTATGCTGTTTAGCCTGCCTACGGTACTGCGGACGTGCGTTCTGATTGGCTAAGGCACTTCCATGTTGTAAAGTCTTCATGAAATCAGTGTCAGGGAAGATCTTGAATCGGTGCATCCCTGCCATGATGGCATGTGCCATTTTTATGGTGTTCTTTTTTATTTAAAAAAATTAAAAAATAATATATGTTCCTGTTTGCACACAGCTTCTGTGTCAAACAAATATATTTATTGAATAATAAATTCAAATGATTAGACGTTGTCGAGTTCTGATGCCCTCCCTCCCTAAACAATAAATTGTAATCATGCCTGCAGCACAATGCCAAAAAAAGAAAGGATTCAGAAAAGGAACCAGGAAACAGCCAAGAGTAGCAAAATGCTAGATGCATTGTTGAAACCAGGTAGCAGAAGCACACAAGAGAGAAAACGTTACTCAGATGAGTTGTGTTATGAGAAGTGCCCTTTTTTCATCCCCCCTCCCAAAGAAATAAAATAATGTCTGTGCACATCCCTGCTGCCATGCATTAAAAATGTTTAATAGTAATGTAATAACTTTTTTACCATAATGATGATGAAATCTTACTTCTGCTTTGTGTTGTGAACACCCAACCAGACAAGCTAACTAGCTAACTAACTAGTTAAATAGAAGTTTATATAATTTGTTTGAAAAACAAAAGACTACATCTGAAAGCAATAAAGATGCAGAAGTTATTTAACGAAACACTTCAAATCAATCCTCAAAACTTTTCTTTTTGAACTAATGTCAGCATTGACACAGTCATAATGGTAATGAATAAAAAGAGATATACTTTTCACAAGGCAACACAAGTAGTCATGATATTTTAAAGCAACGCAGTTACTGAAATAAGGTGGTTTATTGTGGAGTTTATAGTTAAGTAGATTGAGGTTGATTGATGGTGCCCCTTGATCTGTTTAAAAATACACTACATTTTGTATCCTAAGTGTGAATTTATATATTTGTGTCACTCTTTTGGGTATTCTATACAAGTGAGTTGGCCAGGTTGCAGTGTTGATTAATTTACTTCTGCTGAAACAATCTAAATGTAAATTGGACCTCTCTATCTGTGCCTCCCAGACTATAATGAGAAGAGAATTTAAATGACCTGGTTGCTTTTCATCCATTCTGACGCAAAGTTTAAATTTACAGAGAAACGACTTCTGTGTAAACCAAAAGAAATGATGTATAGGAAAAGGGAAAAACTTATCAGGCTTTGCTGAAGACCTATACAATATATAAAGTTCTGTCAGGTGGTACAGTACATAGTTAAGCATTTGGCAATGGTTTGAGTAGAACTTTCAGGTCAGCTGTTTCAAAATCAAATACTACCATGAAATTTTCTGAGAAAAGTCATGGCATGAAACATTTCCAGTTTTGCTTCTCCCAAAGATTTCTTCTTGCACCATCCCTTTATTATCTGTATACTCTTACATCATCTAAGTGAATGGAGCGATTGTTATGTATATCCTTGTGTGTTTAGAACATTGTGAAATGAACCCTGCTTAATGTCAATTTGTTGTCTGAGATCTTGCCATTGCTTCCACAATCAATTCACAGAGGTCAAGGCAGTAGATAATGAGAGTCGAACCCCAAAACAATCATAATCAGATTGTTTCACAACAGCCTACTATTGGTAAGTTCCCAGGTATATCTATAACACTAATGTAACTCAGCGTAAATTCTGTCAGGGAGACTTCATTAACGTTAACACTCTTCTCTTAAACTGATCAGCTGGTTTTTGGGAATTACGTTCATGTAAACCAATCAGAATCGGGCACGTATGTTCAAGCCAATCACAGCATGACAACCATGTTTTAAATCTGTTCTCTCTCCTGCTTCTGTCAGTTGTCTTTTCAGATGACAGTGCGACCCGCCTCCTCCCCTTCCACCTCCAGGCATCTTCGACCACAGTGTGCTCTGTCTTCTTCCGGCTCCCTGTTGGCTTTTTCGTCCTGGCTTCAGGGTTTTTAGTCGCCACCACCAGTGTCTGGACTCCATCGGGGGATATGTTTGGGTTTTTTCTAAACATCAAAAAAATATATATATATATATATATATATATATATATATATATATATATATATATATATATATATATATATATATATATATATATATATAAATATACACTACCGGTCAAAAGTTTTAGAACACCCCAATTTTTCCAGGTTTTTATTGAAATTCATGCAGTTCGATGTCTTATTGTACTCTGAAATGAAAGAATAGAACAAATGAACAATTTAAGTTAAAAAAGAAATCATGGAATCAATTTATAAACCAAAATGTATTCTAAATTTTTGACTAATCAAAGTAGCCCCCTTTGGCAGATATAACAGCTGAACACACTCGTGACATTCTTTCTACAATGGAAATCAAATATTCTTCAGAAAGTTCTTCCCAATTCCCAAATGTGTGGCACTTGGAGGTTGCTTTGCTTTCACTTTTCTGTCCAGTTCATCCCAAACCAGCTCAATGGGGTTTAAGTCTGGGGACTGTGCTGGCCACTCCATGTTTTTAAGCTTACTATCTTGTTCTTTTTTCCTCAGGTAGTTCTGGCATAGCTTGGACTTATGTTTTGGGTCATTATCTTGCTGTAGGATGAACCCCTCCCAGGTGAAAAAAAATTCTATTAAAAATATACTTTAATAAAGTGTACTAAGTATATTTTCTAAATTTTGTACTATTTTTGTCAAATCCAAGTATAGTTAAGTGTATTCAATTATGTATTAACTTCAACTTAACATCTATTTGACTACACTTCAAGTGTAAATAGTATGCTAAAATGGAACAAATTTTTTTAAACTTCAAGTGCACTAAAATACACTAATGAAAATCAAGATTCATGAGCAATTAAGCACACTTACAGTATTATTGCATTGTATTGCCATTCTTATTGAAGTACACTTAAAAAGGCATTGCAGCGCAACTTACAGTTGCGTTTAAGTATATTTTGTTCATACTGCTATCATACTTATAATTACTATAAACTGTTAATTTAGCATGCCTCTGTGATATTTCAAGTGATCTACAAATGCACTTCATAACTATATTTAGTGCTTTTAAAGTGTCCCACTAGGACAATAATAATGTGTTTGAAGTGAAGTTCAATTACAACCTAAACATCATAAACACGTACTTTCAGTCCAATGTTATTATAGTGTAAGGTAGAAACAAATTGTTTGAAGTATATTTCATCTGTACTTTTATGCCCATTTTGTTATACTTAAGCATGAATGTTGCTATTACACTACAAGTGTATTATATTACAATTAAATTCAAGTGCATTACATCAACAGATTATAAATTGCATTTCAGAAAAGGATCTTTATTATTGACACAAAAGTAAAACACAAAAGCAGATATTGGCAAAAGCAGGACCCTTGAACAGTAAAGGCAGCGTCAAGAGAAAAAAAAAAGAGAAAGAATATGAGCGATATGCGCTATGCTCGGACATACGCCGCTGTGGACGATGTCTTCCAGTTCTAGTTTTAAAAATTCCTTAGAAATAAAAGTTTATTGATCTTTGAAAAAGTGTACCTGCATTATTATGCCATTATCATTATATTATATGAAAATGGTCTCAGGACGACAAGATTATGGTTTATCACAATAATTTCTGGGACAATTTATCATCCAGCAAAACTTGTTATCGTGACAGGCCTACTCGCTTTATACTGGACCAATGTCGAAGATCGTTGTTCCCATCAGTAACAACAACAGAGGAACATAGGGTCCAAGTTGAAAAACCCAAAGTTACCCTTTAAATTGTGCACTCTGTTTTCAAAATAGTTTTTCAAATGACAACATTTTTTAACCCTCTGTAAAAAAAAAAATGCCTGTTGGTCTTTAATGGAGTCTGTTTTCTAGAGAGAAAACTTTTGCTTGGTTTGCAAAAGGTTATTTCCATGCAGCTCCATGCAAATCCTGTCCAGTTAATTCAAACAAAAAAAACTAGTCCAAAGAGTACAGCCATACCAACGATGCCTTTAGGGACAACTACGCTGTTTGGTTGACGGCGCAGTCTCTCTGGCCCTTTCACTGGAAGAGCCTGTTTTTTAGAGCAAATGCTTTGTTGGTAAGTTTCCCTCCATCAAGTTCCATGCAAATCTTTTGGATTGAAGGCAAGCAGGGTAGCGACGTTCAGGGCATACTGTACATTAGTCCAAACAGCGTAGCAACAGGTAATGCTACATTATAAGATCTTGCAACATCTTGATGCCTTCAAGGACAATACCAATGTCCCCTGGTTCATCACTTGAAGCATGTTCTTTAAGAACATAAATCCCAACACTGGTTTCTTCAGTGGCCTCGTTGATGGCGTCTTCATCCATGCCCTATTAAAAAAAAGAAGAAAAAGGCAGTCAATAAGACCTATCGAGAAACAAATACACAAGTATTAAATCATAAGGGAGTAGTAAGTAGGGCTAACGATTTTAGAAAATAATCTAATTGTGATTTTTTTTCCACAAATATTATGATTGCAATTTAATATGCAATAATTTTTTAAGCTCTTTGTCTTCTGTATTATTAAACAAAGACAAGTAATACATCCTTGTATAGTATGAACAACACAAGATTAGATAGATTAAGATTATTTCCTGGAGGCCAGGTCTGGATGTGATGATGAAATTAGGTGATGCATGAATTTATATGAATGACATCTTTTATTTAACTACTTCAATCACAGTAGTATATTGAGCACTGACCAAGCCTGGTGTAAGCATCCATATGAAAGTCTGAAACAAATCACACAAACTAAAGTGCAAATTGCAAAAATATGTGGCTTTACCACACTTAGTAGTACTTAATTATTATTAACTGTAATAAACATAAATAAACATGTGGATTGCATTGTTTTTTTTTAACACACTACACTTTGAAGTCAACTGGTGTACACTGTCATATGGGTACATATTTCTCTAAGAATATTACAACATGGTTAGTACAAAGGTACTAGCCTTGCTGTCAACTCCAAACACGTAGGAAAGAGATTGACAGTAAAGACAAAGAAAGATACAAATATGAAGATAAGTAAGAAAATAAATAGAGGAAAGGTTAAAACTGAGACAAAAAGATGAATATAGTAGGAGGAAGATGAAAAATAAGTAGACGTTGGGCCTTGCCGTTCTTGCCAATAAATTGTGGTATGTAAAATATAACCTATAACATTACATAACCTTTCCACAATTCTAAAATCTTAATGTTTTTCAAAAAAAGAAATAACACTAAACAACCAGTTGGTGTTTTAATGTTTCTGATACTGTTAAAGTTTAAATTGGCGATATCTGTGAGAGTAGGTCCATTTTCATTTGTAAACAATTGAGAAACAAATAAATGTTTCCATCTGTAACTTTCAATTATTTTAGGAAATATACAAAGAAAAAACAAATATGACAGCACTTACCACTATAAAGCATTTGATTGTGTATGCTGTTCAAATAGGATCCTATGAAAGAAAACATTTAGAATCAGTGAGATGAACCAAGCACAATTGACTCAATAATTAAAAAACCACACAAAAACGAAGACACAACGGTGGGCTAAAAATCCAGTTTGAGTCCGACCTTAAAAACGCTGCTTCATTTATATGAAAACTTAATGATTTATGGAGGGCTTTTTTAGTGTGCAGCAAGTGGAGAGAGATTTAGGAAAATGACATGGTAAAAAAAAAAAAAAAGAGTTCCCATACACTGTGCTAACGTTAGTTGCCCCGATACATGTTCATGTCAGCAGCACCCTCCCGCATATAACCGACACACACACACACACACACACACACACACACACACACAGACACACACAGACACACACACACACACAGAGTCCGTAACTAAATAACCGACAGCTTTAGCTACAACACTAGTGATGTGACAACCGGCTCTTTTACGCGAGTCGGTTCAACCGGACGGTTGTTGAACCGAGTCTATAGATTCGGTCAACGGTTCACGTGCCTGCGGCTGCGGCACCCGGCTACTCCCGGTCTCGGCAGTAGCCGGGTGCCCGCCCGGTCTGCTCGTGACAGCCTGTAACATTCACCTCTCTAACATTTAACTTTACATAACTATCAAGATAACATTACGTGTATTTGTATGTGATATAGGCCTAATACATTCCCCTTGGTAATGTAGCATATGAATTTCCATCAACACAATTCTAAAATGCACGAGACATAAAGGCTTCTGCTATCGGTTGATAAGTCAAACTTGCCGAGAACCTAGACACCCGTTTGATTACATAGACTCATGCAGTAGCCTACCCTCGGTTACGGTCCTCACGGTCTCCTTGTGACAGCCTAGCCTAGCTACCATGTAGCAACATTCACTTCTCTAACATTTAACTTAACATAACTACCAAAATAACATGATGTGTATTTGTATGTGATGTACTGTACTTCCCCATCGATAATGTGTACATTGCCGTGAACACAATCCTCTAAGATGCACCAGAAACAAGGCTCGGTTAATAACTCAAACTTGCAGAGAACCAAGACACCGCTTGATTAGCCTACACTAGAGTCGGTTGCACGGTTACATTAGACTCAAGCGGGCCGACCGGTTGCACGGTTACATTAGACTCTAGCGGGCCGACCGGTTGCACGGTTATATTAGACTCGAGCGGGCCGACTGGTTGCACGGTTACATTAGAGTCTAGCGGCCGGCAGGTTGCACGGTTACATTAGACTCAAGCGGCCGACCGGTTGCACGGTTACTTAGAGTCTAGCGGCCGACCGGTTGCACGGTTACATAACTCATTTCCTGATTGATTCTACCACCACCACTCCAGTCCAGTGGAGGCGCTAATGAGCTAGATTACCAACCATTGACATGTATATATCTATGATGCCAACGGCCGAATGAAGTAAAAGAAAAAAACAGGAGTGAATCGGTTCATTGACGTATGGCACTCGATTCTCCCGGCTCAGTGACACGAGTCGGGTTAATTAACCGGCTCTTCGGTCAGTTCGTCAACACTATACAACACTCGTTCGTTCTTACCCGACGTTACATTGAACTTGTAAGCCTGTGGTCTTAGCTAGCTAACCTTAGCTATTAGCAAACCAACATATAACGTTATGCCCAAACAACTCGACGGACCTTTTTTTTTGTTACATAAAACGTAACAAAAAAAACCGTTAAAACAGCATCAATGTAATCTAAATGTTGCGAACTAAACCCGACCACTTAACACTCATTCTTATGAGGCTGACTGGCTACTCTTCACCGGCTGCCATTAACATCACATTAGCTACATTGAAATACCGTTGTTAGGAGCAGGACCGTCAGGGGGAGAAACACAATTATTAATGCTAAACTAAGTAGTTTCTAGTTAGTGATGGTATTAGCTAACTTAGTTACAAGAAAACCGATATATTTATAGAATGCACAAACAAGTGAAGGGACTTTTGTAACCGTTACATGCAGTACAAAAACATTATGAACATGAAAAAAATCATTTTGATTGATGTTAACTTACTTTTTCGTGAAGGAGACAACACATGGCTGCTGTAGAATTAATCCTGCACGCAGCCAACACATGCTCAACATTCTTCTTCACATTCTTCTTGTTTTGGCGATGTCCTTGTTGAAACAGTTTGCCTGTGTTGGCAGCATAGACAGTATATAAACGGTTGGTGTCAGTGCCCGGGAAGTGCCACCTACACTTCCTGGCGCCATTTGATTCAAATATACCATTTCCGGTAGTGACCAAACTTAATTCGATCATTTAAAATGTTCAATTCAATCAATTTCAATCAACGCAAAAGGAATCTATACAAAAACAACTGAAGTCTACATGATTGAACCATGTTCTTGAAAGGAATATAAATGAATTGCGTAGCATATTCTAAATTCATTTTTGTAAATTCAAAGACCTGCTATTTCCCATTTTTTCAGTGTACTTTGATATGCTAATAAAAGTACACTTATATTTAGTGCACTTTGTTTACAGTGTACTAAGATTACACTACTGATGAAGTGAAATTAGTGTACACTTTCAAAAATTATACTAACTCTGTATTAAAAATAAGTGTACTTACTATAAGTGTACACTAAGTTACCACTATACATTTTTGTATTTTAACATATTTTATGAAAGTACTCTGATATGCCACTACAAATACACTTATTTTAGAGTGTACTGTATAAAGTATACTAACAATTAATTTCCAAAAAAAATATACTTCCCATAAGTACACTGAATTGCCACTCTAAGTATGTCAAATTTAATACACTTAAAAAAAATAAACTTCTATACTATTTAAAATACATTAACAAAAAAGTACACTTTCAAAAAGTACATTTAAAAAATAATTTGATTACTGGTAAATTAGTATACTTACTTTTTGGACTCTGAAGTTGAACTTAATTACATCTATTTTGAAGTATACTTTTAAAAAGTACATATTAAATACTCTTTAAATAAAGCACAACAAGTAGAAGCATACTTGTTTTATACTTCATGTACTTCATTCATATTTCTAATACACTAAAGTATACTACTTTTTTACCTGGGCTGACCAACTAGGCCCATACCAGAGGGTACTGCATGGCGCTGCAAAATGCTGTGGTAGCCATTTTGGTTCATGGTGCCTTTCACTCTGTACAAATCACCGACCCTGGATCCATCATGCTTCCTCCTCCATGTTTGACAGTTGATGTCACATACTGAGGAACTATCCTTTTGCCTACTCGACGACATACAAAAATCCTGCGTGATGAACCGAAGATTTCAAATTTTGATTCATCAGTCCATAGCACCTTCTTCCAGTCTTCAGTGGTCAATTGACAATGTTTCTCGGCCCAGGCAAGCCTCTTTTTCTTATTCTGACGTCTTAGCGATGGCTTTCGTGCTGCAACTCAACCTATCAAACCTGCAGCTCCAAGTCTTCTCTTTCCAGTTGAAACTGAGACTTGCTTATTACCACCACTATTAAGCTGTGCTTGAAGCTGTTGTCCTGTGAGCCGTCTATCACGCAAGCTGTTGACTCTCAGAAACTTGTCTTCTGATTCTGTTGTGGCTTTGGGTCTGCCAGACCTCGTCCTGTCAGAGTTTCCCCCAGTTTCTTAGTGCCTTTTGATGGTGAAGAATACTGTACTCACTGACACCTTGACTTTCTTTGCAATTTCTCTGTAGGAAAAACCAACATTCTTAAGTGTTATGATGGTCTGTCTCTCTTCCATTGCCTTTTTCCCGCCACTTTTATAGCAACACACTACTTTCTGCAGTACAATACTGTTCAAATAATGCTGACGAGGGTACGGTACCACAGTGTGTTCCAACAATACTTTTATACAAACAGAGGGTGTTGGAAGCAATCCAGACCAGTTGGAACACCTGTGGGAATTGGTAGCACCAACTTTCAAAGCTTGATCAACCTCCATTGCTGCAGAACAGCTTTACGTTGTTAACCCATTTCTTGTTCCCTGAAAAAGGCCTTTTTGTAAAATATTGAAATGTACATTATTTTTCAGTTTTGGGTAACCTTACTTTTTTTTTTACCTCAGGCAGTTCACCACTTACCTTTGTACCATTTCAAGCTATTCATTGGACTTGAACTGCTAAAATTTCAATAATATATATATATATATACACACCTTTTTACGATGGAGTCTAATCTCCAAAGTTTATGTACCTTCTTACTTTGCACTTGTAACTTACAAATAAATGTTTGCATATCTGCAACGAAGTCTCTCCTGATTGAATTATAGGTTAGAAAATCAAGAAGATTGCAGCTTTTATTGGTCACCACCAGGGGTTTATGCTCTAAAGACAAAGTTGGGCTGTAGGCAGAAGTTAATTATTACCATTATGAAATAATCGTTTCAATTACATTTTGAGTCATTTTGGCATGATAACACATGACCAACCATCACAGGACCAAGCTATCTGGTTACACAGGGCCGGTTATAAGTGGTATCTCACTATCACTAACTTGGTACTTCTTTCCCTGGCCACAATTTCACTTTTACAGGATATTGTGTTTCTGATTTGTTTCAAATGAGACATGTTAGTCTCATTTTCAGGTTCATACTTCTCTTTTGGGTTTCTACTACAACATGTTAACATGCTTTAATGTTCAAAAAACACTTTTTGTCTCTCATTCTTATATTGCAGCCTGGTCTCATGGAAGTTCGTGTAAATGTGACGTTATTTGAATCTATTGATACGTGTTCACGGAGACGTTTTTGTCGTTTTTTACGTGGTGGACAACACGAAAATGTGAACCAATGTATTTCAATGGGAAGCATATTTCGTGGCCACAGAACGAAATTGTAGGGAGTAATATAAAAAGCCGAAAATCCGCGTAGGGAGGTTGGTCGGGGTGGTGGATGGGTCAAACAACACAGGACTTTCACGCCGGAGACCGGGGATCGCGCCCCGCGTGTGGCAGTACCTTTGTCCCGCGTGTTGCAGTTCCTTTGTCGGCGTGTCCCGCGTGTGACGGTTCCTTTCCCCGTTCTTTTTTTTTCCTAACCCCAACCGTCTCGTTATTGTGGCGTTTCATTTCCCGTGTCCTGCGAGTGGCGGCCCGCGAGTGGCGGCCCGCGAGTGGCGGCCCGCGAGTGGCGGCCCGCGAGTGGCGGCCCGTGCCGTTGTTTTGGCCGGCGTGTGGCACCTCATTTCCCCGATCGCGAGTAGCGGCCCGTGCCGTTGTTTTGGCCGGCGTGTGGCGCCTCATTTCCCCGATCGGGAGTGGCGGCCCGTGCCGTTGTTTTGGCCAGTGTGTGGCGCCTCATTTCCCCAAACAACACAGGACTTTCACCCGGGCAAGTGGGGATCGCGTCCCGTTTGCGGCGCTTTGTTTCCCGGGGATCGCGTCCCTGCGTGTGGCGTTTTGTCCCGCGTGTTACTGTGGCGCGTCTCCCGGCGTTTAAGGCGCCCTTTCCCCGTAAGTTTTTTCCTAAACCCAACCTCCGCCATCCCGTTATTGTGGGCCGTCTCGCGGGCGCATCCCGGCTTATGGAGCGACCTTTTCGGCCCGGCCGCCTTCCGGCGACCTTTTCGGCCGCCTCCTGGCGTCCTTTCCCCGAGAAAATAACGTAACAGTTACACGTAAAAAAACGAGAAAAACGTCTCTGTGAACACGTATCAATAGATTAAGAATAACGTGTACATTTACACGAACTGCCGTGAGACTGGGTTGTATATTGCTACAACGCCTGTGTGTGTGTGTGTGTGTGTGTGTGTGTGTGCGTGCGTGCGTGCGTGCGTGCGTGTGTGTGTGTGTGTGTGTGTGTATGTGTGTGTGTGTGTGTGTGTGTGTGTGTGTGTGTTGGTAATTATCACATGGGGACATCACTCTGTTTACACCGACATTATGGGGACTATCAATTAGGTCCCCATTATATTAGGCTTGGGCCGGTGCAAAAACTAGGCTAAAACACCGAACAGACCAGTATTCAGCATTATATAAAGTGGCAACCTTAGCAGTGGCGGAAATACAACCTCATATCTAAACCAGAGAACGATTTTGAACACTTCTTTAACGTTGTGAAATGGTTGCAGTTTGGTTATGGTTAAGCACAAAAACTACTTAGTTAAGTTTAGAAAGAGATCGTGGTTTGGGTTAAAATCAGACATTACTTCACTTCTTAAAGGTTAAGCACGTAACACTAAACGTGACGTTTGTTAAGTTAAAAAAAGACTTTAATTTTCAAATTGGACTTGAACCCTGCTCTCCCGGGTGAAGGTCCTGTGTTTGACTATCCACCACCTCAATCTACCTTAACCAACCACCTTATTTCCTGCTTTGCTTGTGTTGTAATTATCACTAGAGGGTGCCACCACTAGAAATGTAAATATAGGTCCTAATTATTGCTAATATTGGCTACATTTTAATTGGCCAGGTGTCATAGTGACATATGGCGGTTTAACATAAAATCAAACCAGTTTGGCCTTGTACACCCGACTGGACTGGTGAAACTGGACATGGACCCAACTGTAGCCATACCGCCACCCCTACTGACTGCCTGCGCAGTGGTGCTGCGCAGAGGACAGAGGGGAAAAGAGAAGTGCTGTTTAGTGTTTAGGATCTGTGGACTGCATGCGTGGGATGGGAATGAATTACAATAGAAATTATATATTTATAGTTTGCTGAGAGGGTCTGAAAAGATGCTAAATCTAGTGAGAACGTTGCCAAGTTGGCAACACTGTCCACAACATTACTACTGCAGCTTCCTTATTTCCCAAACTATGGAGCGAAATCCCAGAACGTGTGTGCGTTACTTGCACGTTAAAAAAAATTAGTGGGGTTAAAAGGAATTAGCATTACCTCATTATTAACGCGTTCATTTTGACAGCCCTAATGTAAATATTTTTGCCAAAACCAGCAGTTATTTCGTTTTCCTGATTAGGTCTAGTTTTTAAACACATTCATATGCAGAAGTAGTCTAAATGTTTTATATTATTCAGACTACTGAAAACCTCTTAAAGAACCACAAACTATTGTGCTTAATTTAAATTCTCAGTTCTATGATGAATATATTTCTAACATACACTTTAAAATGTTTACCTTTAATGAGGCCTTAACAGTCTACTGAAACAACCTTTGTCTGCGTCATGCATTAAAAACTTGTTAAGAAACATTTTTTATTTTAATTCACAGGCGCAGTGACCCAGTTTACCCACATGAATCAGTAAAGTTACTTTTATACCACACCATGTTGTCATTTTAATTTTTTAACAGATCTGCCTATAATAAAGTAACTACTGCTGTATTTTTTACGGCGCTGATGAGAGGCCTTTCATCTGACTGTGGACGTTTGGCTCTGGTTGTCTGATAAATTGCAGCTGCTATTTGCTCCTTTTCTCTGTGGGAAGAGACTATGATTTCACTTCATTAAAATTCCACCCAGGAAGATGACACCTTTTATTTAAGGTCCCCCATTCTCTCTCTCTCTCTCTCTCTCTCTCTCACTTTCTGTCTGTCTTGGTCCCTCTCTCTGCTCTTTTTCTTTTTACACAGGGGAGATTGATTTGAATTTTAATTTGCCAGCACAATGTCACAGCGTCTGTTTGTAAAAAGAGGTCAAGGAGCTCAACTTGTTTTCCAGGATCAATACGAGGGGATGTAATGTGATAACGGAAAAAATATACCTTGCCAATACTTACAGACCTTCAAATACAGTCTTCCTAAGGAAATATTAGCAAAGATATCATTGCCGATATAACCAAGGTCTTTTTTAGTATTTGCCTCTTCTGTTAATGGAAAGCAATCATATTTTATTTAATGACTATTGTGGATTTGGAGAAGGCGTATGACCGGGTCCCCCGGGAGATACTGTGGGAGGTGCTGCGTTAGTATGGGGTGAGGGGGTCTCTACTCAGGGCCATCCAATCTCTGTACGACCAAAGTGAGAGTTGTGTCCGGGTTCTCGGCAGTAAGTCGGACTTATTTCGGGTGAGGGTTGGCCTCCGCCAGGGCTGCGCTTTGTCACCAATCCTGTTTGTAATATTTATGGACAGGATATCGAGGCGTAGTCGGGATGGGGAGGGGTTGCAGTTCGGTGGGCTGGGGATCTCATCGCTGCTCTTTGCAGATGATGTGGTCCTGATGGCATCATCGGCCTGTGACCTTCAGCACTCACTGGATCGGTTCGCAGCCGAGTGTGAAGCGGTTGGGATGAGGATCAGCACCTCTAAATCGGAGGCCATGGTTCTCAGCAGGAAACCGATGGAATGCCTTCTCCAGGTAGGGAATGAGTCCTTACCCCAAGTGAAGGAGTTCAAGTACCTTGGGGGTTTTGTTCGCGAGTGAGGGGACAATGGAGCGGGAGATTGGTCGGAGAATCGGCGCAGCGGGTGCGGTATTACATTCCATCTATCGCACCGTTGTGACGAAAAGAGAGCTGAGCCAGAAGGCAAAGCTCTCGATCTACCGGTCAGTTTTTGTTCCTACCCTCACCTATGGTCATGAAGGCTGGGTCATGACCGAAAGAACGAGATCCAGGGTACAAGCGGCCGAAATGGGTTTCCTCAGGAGGGTGGCTGGCGTCTCCCTTAGAGATAGGGTGAGAAGCTCAGTCATCCGTGAGGAGCTCGGAGTAGAGCCGCTGCTCCTTTGCGTCGAAAGGAGCCAGTTGAGGTGGTTCGGGCATCTGGTAAGGATGCCCCCTGGGCGCCTCCCTAGGGAGGTGTTCCAGGCACGTCCAGCTGGGCGGAGGCCTCGGGGAAGACCCAGGACTAGGTGGAGGGATTATATCTCCAACCTGGCCTGGGAACGCCTCGGGATCCCCCAGTCGGAGCTGGTTAATGTTGCTTGGGAAAGGGAAGTTTGGGGCCCCCTGCTGGAGCTGCTCCCCCCGCGACCCGACCGGATAAGCGGACGAAGATGGATGGATGGACTATGAGGGCATTCTGTTTGAATGGCTGAACCACATACAGAGAAAGGTAATAGACCGAATCACCGTGACATCACACTAACACAACAATCAGTTTCGGGTAAAGAACTGGCCGTTGAGTTGAAATGCGGAGATATATTAAATCAGCAAACTTGTTTATTTGTTCAAAGATATAGAGTTAAACGTGAATGTCTGACCTATCTGATGTTTACTGCTGTGCTTATTTTCTGTAATGTGTTGCTTTGCTCACGTCTTTGATTAACCAAAATCTAACATTACGAACAGCGACGTCTCACCGCTGGTCGGACTGACTGATAGTTTTGGGTGGTTCTACAGGTTAATTAGGTCTCTTACTTAATGTTAGTGAAAGTGCATTTTAGATGAATGAGATGACAGTATATGCAGTTGTTCCTCACCCGTTTTTTTAAGCTCCGTTAAATTGTATGTATGGGAACACACACATGCCTTTTAGGAAACATTAAGCACATTTTTTGCCCACATTACTTCTGTTTCTCCCAGTCTCCACACTACTTTCTATGTATTCCAGGTGCTGTTTTGATTGGAAAACTTTAGTTAATTTCATGAGATGAAGAAAGCTTTTCGTCTTAAGTTCTTAGCTTAGGTACCTCTATCTCGACTTGGATGCAGTCACTGAGACAAGGATATGATGCGAATATGAAGCACCAGCCTATACTTCATCATTGTTAACCACACTAAAGATTGACCTGGACAGGGATAGGCCACAAAATATCCTGGGGGCTGCTGTTTGATCTTCACAAACCAACGAGCAGACCCTAGACGCTGCAATCTTTTTTACCCCACAATACAGAAGTGTTGGGCACAATGAACAACATACTGAGGATTTTGTTATTTTTAAAGTCTTATGCGTATATTTAATTTGGTTGCTTAAGCTGGTGCCACATGAAAGGCCATAGGGTCATAACAATCAGAAGGTTCACTTGGGAGCATGGCTGTGCTAAATACATTTCCAAGGCAATCTGTCTGTTAGATTATGAAATATTGTGTGAGCAAAATTGATAGTTTAACATGCAGGTTGGAACAAGAGAAAAGCACACTGAGTGCCCAGAATGGAAAGTCTTAACCCTCTGGGTAACATAAATGAGTTTAGTAATTTCCACATCAGTCTATTTATTCAATCTCGATATTCTTGCATAGCATTTGAAATTCTGACCTATTGGAGACTATTTTCTAAGTATCAAGCCATTACTTTGATATGAACTATGTGCCAGTAACATACTGCAAAAATGTTAAACCAGGTTATGAGTGTATTGTGTTCCAACTGTTATTTTGAGCATGGTCGCATGATTATGTTAGCATTTAGCTCAAAGCAGTGCTGTGACAACTTTTTCTTACTTTAAAGGCAGAATAAGCCTATTTGAATTTGTTTGGTACTGTGTCTGCCATTTTTGCAGTAACGTCCCGAAGACAGCAAAATAACAAAATATTGGCAGAGGGTAGAGTCTCTGCAGATACAGATACAGACACAACCACACACTTCTAGTGGGTCATTAGAAATGATTGAGAGGGATTGTTTTTGTATGAGTTTGAATGTATTGAGTCTATACATTGTTTTGTTTTTTTAGGAAAATCCTACTCATTGTGCCTTTTAAGAACACACACACAGTGAGGTGCAGACAAGTGTTAGCTTTAATGTAAGATATAAACCAAAATATGACCTGATGATGGTACTAGATAATTTAAGGGATCACCAAAGTTAATACAATTCATCCTGAAGGAGAACATGAGCTGTCTGAACAAAATTACATAGCAGTCCAGTCCAGTTGAGACATTTCACCCAAAACCACAAATATGGACCTACTGGTGGCACTAAAGGATTCAACCTCAATGAATGGGACAATTAATGTATTTTACAAAATGTCTTGCCCAAGTAGATGTGGAATATTTCACTAGATGATACTTTGACCTGCTGGTGGCACTAGATGCAAAGTAGGGTCCCCCCAGAGCCATTAGGATTCCTGAGAGCACCATGGATATTTGTACTAAATGTCAAGGCAATTCATCCAATAGCTGTTGAGGCATTTGATTCTTGATTGAAGTGGTGGACCAACATACTGACTGACATTATCATACTAACCGGCTACATCATCTAGGCTACATAGCATCCACAGGATCTCTCTTGCATAAATGCTTTCTGTGCCTATGTAACACCATGAACAAAGTCACAAAATGCTCAATACTAGCCAACATTGTCTTAACAGTATACTCTAGTGTTGCAGCTACACGGCAGTCCTGCTACAACACACAAGATTCACCTAACTTATCTCCTAATTTGCAGATGTTTGCATGAAGAGTGAATAAAGAAACAAACTCCAAAATGTTAAAAAATAAATAAATGCACTTTACACTTGTTTAAAGTAAATTAACATCACATATATAGCAAACATGCCAAAAGTAAGTATGGAATAGAATTAAAGTCAAAAGTTTCATTCATTTATAAAAGGACAGTATATTAACATCTTCATAGTTAGGTTTCCAATAAATCCGTCAGTAATCCTTCCATAATTCATCTGTATAAACTCTTTACCATCCAGTTCCTGAACTACTGCTTGGCCACCACTGGCCAATCATTTTTTCCCTCATTCTCCACTAATCCAATCATGCACTTTTGCATCCATTCATCTTTTTATGTATGCATCCAAGTTTTCCCAGTGTTCTCCTTGTTGGCATTGGTGTCATGAAGAGTTAACAGCATTTCTTTTGAATGCCACTCAGCCCTTTCTTGTGTAGCACCACTGAAGATTATTAGGACCCTCACTAAAAGATGATGTAAGACGACTGGAAGGCCAACATCTTAGTTCCCTCTCTCTATATTTCTGTCTTGCCTTCAGACACTTACTCAATCACACTTTTACATCCTCCCATCCTTTTTATGCTTCCCATAATCTGTAACCAGAGTATGTTAATGGCACAGGGACATTGTTGAATTTTCATTAGTTATAATGTGACTGTGGTGGCAAGATAATATGTTGAAAGTTACTTCCTATACAAGATCTTTTTTTTCCAGTCTGACGTTATTGTCATGCTGAATCAGGTCATTATTTTAAATTGTCACTGTCAGGTCGTGCTGCATTTCAAACACTGCTAATTGAGCTGACTCATAACACATAAGCATGCAGGACAAAGAAAACTGTTCGATGCTGACCTTGGCAGTGATTTTAGGATCTGGCTGTGCTCCAAAAACATAATCAATCACAGTCGGAACATGCTCAATCATTTTCAAACTTTGTTTATTCAGTATTTATTGTTTATGTCACACCTTGCCCTTTTTCAGCAGTTCACTGGTGAAGTGGGACAAGAGAGCCAACATTGAGAGACCTGGCTGAAATATGTCAGGCCCATAGAGAAAAATGGACGGAGCTAAATGCCTTAAAACTGCATTCTATCTCATGCTGGCTTGTATAGAAGTCTATAAGAAAATGATCTTACTACTACTCACTTGATTTATTACAGTACCTTAGTAAACATTTTCATAATGAATGTATGGTCTCAATTACTAGTTTCAAGTCTTCTTAAAGGGGTGATAGAATGCAAAACCGATTTTACCTTGTCATAGTTGAAAAACGACAGTTTGGAGGGTAACTAGGACATACATAGAACCTCAAAATCCCAATGACACCTCTTTCCTCTGCAAATCTCACAATTTGAAACTGCCTCTGAAAACGGGCAAATCTCAACGAACTACCGAGTTGACGTCAACTCAGTGGCTCCTCCTTATTTGGCTCTTGTCTCTACCTTTGTCACGCCCCAACATTTACATAGGCTATACCACTGACCTGAGGTCAGCTTAGTCTTCTGAATAGGTCACGCAGATCTCAGAAATGTTATACATTGTTCATCTGCTTTTAAATTACTAAATTCACTTCTGAGACTTTTGTACACGAGAAATCAACAATGTAGAGGTCAAATATGGGCCGTTTTACGAAAACTGATGTCTAATTGCAAATTTTTTCCGACTGTGTGTCGCAGTTCAGCAGGAGATCGGCAGGCTAACTGGGTTACTGGACTACCAAATGCCGAGGCCCTGACGGAGGTCCAGGGCCTGCAGCTAGCCGTGATCTTTACCCAAAAATGCACAAAAATGCATTAAATTGAAATTGGACACAAGCGTTAGCTTTGTAAGACCTTAGGAGTAGCTGTTATATAAGTGGCGTGACGAAATTCAAACTGTAACTATAGTATAGTTATGCCGGCAGCTGGCCAGCTCCACGGAGCCCCGGTTGTCCAGTAACCCAGTAACGGTGACTTTCTCCTGGGTATGGAGCGCAGCGGGGCTGCCGCTGTCTCGTCAGACTGTGTGGACCTCCTGAAGTCCAACAAGTCTTACCAAATTTGCAATTAGCCATACATTTTCCTAAAACGGGCCATATTTGAGCTTTATATAGTTGATTTCTCGCATTAACAAGTCTCAGAAGTGAATTTAGTAACGATTAATGTTCTTCCATAATCTTCCAAACCGTTGAACTTTTTTTAGAGTAGGTAGGACTCATGAAGTCATAAAAAGATAATATATGAAAATGAAGAAACAATGGAAAAAGGAACAATTCAGCTTAGGGGCTTATAATAATAACGTGTGTTGTTGGACAAAAATGTGTAGTCATGACATTTAGCTTCAGAGTGAACTTAAACAAATTTAAATGAAATGATTTGTACAGAACTGCAATGAAATACAACCGTGATGGCTCAGGTATTTTTCGTACTTTGGGACTATAGAATAACCTTGACTACTTAAGAAATTAAATAACATATTGAAAAAGATCTTTAACAGCCATGGATGCAATTAAGACCTTTTCGAACCTTGTGAAATGTGACATATTTTATTGTCAATGTTCGATATCAAGCCATGGCTATTATTCCTGAAGTATGATGACTGTCCATTATTGTTATTACTAAACATATTCTTGTTTACATGAATTATTTTAAATCATAGAATAATTGCTGCAGTAGAGAACTGTATGACAATGTTGTAGCATTGTGAGTTGATGCCACAGCTAAAACATGAGTGAAAAAGCGTTCAGGGTGCATTTGGTCTGGCTTCATTGTCCTCTGTCTATGACCTGAACAAGGCCATGATGACAACACCTTATATGGCCCTGCAAACAAATCATGCTAATATTAAAGGTGTATTATATTATATATTTTGCTTGCATGTGGTAGCTGCCTGCGTCGCACTGCCTCTCAGCTGCTTTTGTGTATCCCCTGTTGTATTTGTTTTGTTACTTGGGAATACATTACATATTCACATTTCTGCGGCAAGAGAATCCTTTGAATATTAGCAAGGCAGGGAGCTGTCTGACTTGATCAAATATTGCCCTGCAGTAGTTTCTTTATACAAGTCAGGGTTTTATATCAGATTCACAGTGTGCTTTTTCAAGAAAGGAGCAGAAAGAGAATATGTACTGTATATGTGTGTGTATGTGATAAGAGTGTGTGCAAAGCATGAGTGAGTGCATGTTTGTACTTGAGCTGGGTGCAAATAAAGGCCCCGAACATTTTTCATCCGACTAATGCATAATTAAAGCCCACTGTGTTTGCAATAATTATGGTACTGTATATCTACCATGCCTGGAAAATGATTATTTGTCCCTCAATCTGCTGCCCCAAACATTTACGTGTTTGTCAAACATCTAAGGAAGGACACTGTTGGTCTAACACATTATCAATCAAATATTAGGTTGCACAGTTGCTGTGTTGTGCAACTGTTGCATTTCACAGCTCCTAAACCACTAGGCCACTGGACATACCAACTGCGACCAGTAGGAACAATAATAATGGACAATTATGTCGGGTCATTTTTCTCCAGAAGACAAATATAGACAATATCCCTCCTCAACTCCTCTATCACTATCTTAATCACTTGAATTGTAAATTGATCGAGACCTGCCATGTTAAAGGATAAAATTCCTAAAATGCGCTCAGAGGAGTTCTTTATAACAAACAGTTGAGTGTGTGAAATATACTTACACATTCAATAATGGTTTGATTGATCATAATTTACAGTCATCTGTGCATGTGTGGATCTATAGCACACTGAATGCCAAAGAGTTCAATGTGAAAGGATATACAGAATGCCTAATACATCTTTTTTTGCCACATATGTCATTATCCTGTGGAAAAAAATTAAATAACATTAACCTCCTAGGGCTTAGTGGTCTGCTGTGGGCAGAGCTGTCGGAACTCAAATTGTGACTCTGAACTCCATGAGCCACAAATTGGATACTGTGATTATCATGGGCCCAAAACTGGATACCATCTTGGGGAGACAGTCAGCTCTGGACAAGTTGGACAAGTTGGACGAGATCTTGGGGAAACTCACGGCTTTGGCAAGGAAATTTGATCGTTACGGAGACCAGAGGGGACATTTCAGAGAAGTCGGGAGTGACTAATCTGCCGGCTCCTCGCCCCAAGACAAAACAAATTCCAACCTTATCTTTTCGGCTCCCGAACAGCGCTGGCCTTGGCCAAGGCCGGTGTTGGATACTCACTCCCCTCGGAGCTCTACAGCGAGGCACACTCTTCATTTCCCCACCCGACTCCCACTGACACCTGTTGATTGTTGACTCGTACTGGGTCCTGTTTCAAGGCTGACTCCATGGCAACTGGCTGTGTATCGCAATGACAATCGTGCGGACTGAGTAAACCTGATTACGGGGGGCCAGACGTAGCTTGACTAATCAGGCCTACACATACACGAACTTTGACATACATACAGATTTGCAACTACACCCCACCCCCCTACCCAGCGCCTTCACCGCTTCTTTCCCCCCAGTCAGGCGGGCAGGTCTGGGCCAGCGCATTTGTTTGGCTGCAGGACCAGATGTCTGCTTGCCTGTCCTGGACTACCTCTACTCCATCACCCCCCATCCCAATGCACCCAAGATCCCACCCCTACTGCGTGTCCTGTTATAATGTTATGTTGTGTTATGTGCAGCAGTGCAAATGTACTGTTATGTGGTGTTATGTGCAGCAGTGCAAATGTACTGACTGTGTGCTTATGTGCTGAGGTGTTTTTTCCTGTTCCCACACTGTTCTTATTTTATGAGGATAGTCTGAAAACGGCTTTTTATTCCCTCTCCTCTCCCAATGTCATGCTGTATCTGTTGCGAGGGTTAGGAGAGAGTTGTGATGGCGCCGCATATGGCGACTCGGTGTGTTTGTGTATGTTGCTTTAATGATTTTAATGCGATGTGCACTTACGATACCAAGACACATCCCTCGTGTGTGTAAACATACTTGGCAATAAAGCTTTTCTGATTTCTGATTTCTGACATACGTGGACAGCACTTTTTAGCTCTTATGTCCACAATTGTGTTCAATGCTGAATTGGTGGTGTTACGGACACGTATGGGGGTACTTACACTGCCATCTGGTGGTGTCAGAAGTTTATAACACACTACGGTCAAAATTCAAAATGGCGGCGAACACAAGGGAAGATTCAAGTGGTAGCTCCATACACAAACGTCGACCAGGTAAGAAGTTCTGTCATATTTCATGGCTTATTCTGATTTAGATATTTATATAAGCCTTGTATATTTGTCATGACATGCAAATTTGAAAAAAAAGTGTTAAACTAGCAACTTTGTAGGTCGCTAAACATGAAGTACACGTACGTGTACTTATGGACTGAGGCTCCTCGAAACAGCTAATATGCTTGTAAACATGGACACACGTAAAATGGGAAAAAAGCTAGCTCTGATGCAGCTAAAAAGCTGTACATGGTCCCAATGAAATAAATAACAATTAAATCACTAAATACATACATACATACTTAAATTAGTTGGGTTGAAAAAGTTAGTAAAAATGTAATATGCTAGTAAAAATGTGCACATGTAAATTAGCTTGCATATTATCCCATTGGAATAAATAATAAATAAATAATGCAAACCTACATACATAAATGAAATTAATTTGTATTTGATTTTATCATGTTTTTATTTCCAGAGCGTTTTTCTCTGCAAAGAGCATTGGAGCTACTTGGGTTGATTGATGGAAACAACTCAGATTTGGACGTGTCTGACAACGATGATCCTATCCTGGATGGCAATTACCAACCATCACCACAGGAGGAAAGCAGCAGTGAGCACAGTAGTGATGATGAGGACCCCATTCCTGAGCCCACTGACCACAGTGCAGATAATGGTTAGCCAAGACCCAGTAGATATTTGTTTATTTTATGCAGTTAGGGCCTTAGGGCTATGTGAAGGATTGGAAGCAAAATGCTTATTTACAAAACTTGTTGACAGGTTCAGGGACAGGGACAGAGACAGGTACAGGTACAGGCACAGGTACAGGTTCATCCCGCACTCTCAGACGTCGCCGTCAAAGTCAAGAGATTGAGGCTGATAGCTCAGAAGATGACTTGGAAGAGCCAACACCAAGACCAAGCCAAACAAAAAAAAAAGAAAAAGGGAGACTCTGAACAAGGTAATTGTTATTATTTTTGGCCTTTACAACTTGAGGGTAAATCTTCAAATTTCATATAAACTTCCACACAGATTCAAGTATTTTATGCACCAATATACCTCAATTGCTTACATGGGTAAAAATGTAACTTCCTACAATAAATACTATTTTTATTCTGATTCTGGTTGTGCAGGACGTGGACTACGCTGGAAGGCTACTCCATTGACGCCAAACCTGGCAGAGTATCAGCATCAGGACGAAACTGATCTAGACAGACATGGCTGGACCCCACTAGACTATTTTGAACAGTACATAGATAGAGATTTGATGATGACGATTGCAGAATGCTCTAATATTATGTCACTGTCTAAGAGTGGGGAGCCACTTAACATGACAGTAGATGAGGTTTACCACTTTTTTGGTGCCTGTATTTTGATGTCCTGCATCCGATACCCAACCATTAGGATGTACTGGTCCAAAGCCTTGAAAATCACTGCCATCACTGACAAATTCACACGTGCCAGATTCTTCAAACTGAGGGGAGCAATAAAAGTGGTCATTGATCATGATGTGCCAGAAGACCTGAGAATGTTGGACAAATTCTGGAAGGTGAGGCCTTTTCTGGATCGGATTCTGCAAGGCTGCTTGTCTCTGAATCGACCTGATTGCGCATCTATTGATGAGCAGATGATTCCTTTCACAGGACCCTGTCCGTGCAAACAATATCTGCCAATGAAGCCAAACCCAGTTGGCATAAAGAACTTTGTTTGTGCTACAGCAGATGGCATTGTGCTTGACTTTGAGCTGTATGAAGGCACAGGTTCACTGATTGAGAAGGTTGAAGAACCAGAGGGCCTGAGTTTGGGAAGCTTAGTCATCGAGCGTTTGTGCCAAACTCTGCATCGTGGCACAAAGGTGTATTGTGACCGGTTCTTCACCACCATCAAAGGTGCGCAACAAATGATGGAGAAAGAGCTGTACATGACTGGTACAATAATGAAGAACCGACTCGCTGAAGCGAAGTATAAGTTACCCAGTGACAAAGCCATGAAAAACGCAGGAAGAGGTACCTCATCAGAAGTTTCCGCTGAAGATGGAAAGTTGTGTGTAGTGAAGTGGTACGACAACAAACCAGTATTGCTGATGTCTGTTGTTCATGGTACACAGCCTGAAGACACCTGCCAGCGCTGGGACAAGAAAGTGAAACAATATGTCACTGTCTCGCGACCAAGCATTGTCCGTGAGTACAACATCAAGATCGGTGGAGTTGATTTGATGGATAGAATGATAAGTTACTATCGCATGAGCACCCGTACTAAGAAGTGGACAATGCGGATGGTAATGCACTTCACGGATCTGGCTTTAGCCAACAGCTGGCTACTCTACCGAAAAGACCATGCAATATGTGCTGGACCAAAGACAAGACCCATCCAGTTCCTTCAGTTCCGCATGGAAGTGGCTAAGATCCTCTTGGCCCAGCATCACGGTGCAGATGCAGACCTTTCGACACAGTCAGAGGAAGAAGAAGATTCAAACCAGGGAGTGAAACGTCACGTGACAGAGTTGCCCCATGTCTCGGTCCGCAGGAGGGCTAATGCCCACCTCCCAGAGATGATCGGCCTGAAGAATGCAATGCGCTGCAGACAACTAGGCTGCACTGGAAGAACCCGAGTGCGTTGTATGACCTGCAAAGTGTTCTTGTGCTTGCAAACCGAGCGCAACTGTTACTCAGCCTTTCACACATAAGTGATGGCAGTGATTCTCAAGGTGTGTACATGTTCCTTGGTTCCTCCATGTTCTCCGACTCCGTGAAGGTCAATCAATCAGGTGACCTCTGGGCCTCTGTAAGCAGGCCTGGTCCTTCAGTGCTCAGTTATCGCAGCCTTTAACATGTTCCCTTTTTTACATTACCAATGCAAAATGTCACATGAGCTACTCACCTACTATTTTTTCTTTTTTTCACTATGATGTTCAAAACACATTAGTAGCCTAATGCAAGAGTGACTATTTAAAATGCTTTGAATGTTTTATATTTTGTTACAGACATACAATGTCATCCTGCAACTGTTTTGCAGCATATCAAATTTTCCAAACACTATTTTTAACTGTCCAAAATGGGCAAAAATGCAATGTTTCCATATTATTTTTACTCTCCGATAGTCAAAACATGTTCAAAAAATATGTGTATGTGTTATTAATACATTAAAAAACAGTCAAGAAAAAAAACTGCTGTGTTCAAGGCAGAAATAAAGAGTTTTTCATTCTATTACACAAAGGTGACTTTATTGTGTTTTATGGAAATTGGACCATGAATCCACATATGTGGACATCATTTTTCTCTAAAAGTACATCATATCAAAAGATGATACTTAATTTTTATTCTAATTAGGTTCCAATAAGCCCAAATATCAAAGAGAAATAAAAAATGCATGTAAAAAAACAGCTTGGGCCTTAAGAGGTTAAAAGACAATTTCATTTATTTTACAATTTCATAAAACATCCAATGCATCTGAACAAAACCAAGCTCTAATAACATAATGACAGATCAATTAAGCCACAGATTATTATAATACATTTTTATTATTAAAAAAATTTCAGGTATGGAAACACAAATACAGGACAGAAAATAAAACACTGAATCCCATGAATACAAAGGGATGAATTCATTTCAATAAACATAAAGAAATTGTATTTTATTATTCTTTGTAGGATTTCTTTTGCGTTAAGCCCAGTGACAGGTAATACAACTGTGTACACACTGTAAGTAAAAGATGTGATTTAAAAGTCACGCTCGAGTGAACAAGAATGTCCCATTTCCCAACTGAGGATTCCTCTGTCCTCACATCTCTCCCTCGCGTTTTTCTGCCACGTCTTACAAGGGTGGAGGTAAGACGCGAGGAAGAGACGCAAGTGAGGGAAACAGAGTGCAAAATAACGTAATGGTATGAACCCAGACTGTGCATTTCAATACTATTTACTATGCCACGAAAGGATTTAGTATGTCCCAGTATGTCAAATGCAGTATGTCAAAAATACCAGGATATCCTACTACATCCGATCACATTTTGCAGTTTGCAAGCCAGCATGCTGTTCTGGCTATTCTGACCGAAAAACGTTTGTGCAGCATATATGAGCAAGAGGGTCAAAGTTTAAGGCACAATTTGATGACAAAGTAGTCTGTCCCAATTGAATGCATACTGCATGCAACAGTATGTACTGTACATTGGAAGGGCAGCTGTAGTACCTACTAGAAGTATGAAGTAAAAAGTAAAAGTACGCAATTTGGGGCGCAGCAAACTCTGGTTTTAATGGAGCTGCCTGTGTACATAACAATGTGTCAGGCAGCAGGTCTCACTTTGGAATTTATCTGAGTAAGAAGACAAAAAAATCTCACATATGACAGGACCTACCGACCTGCATGTGTGAAATAGTCACTGGAGGAGGGTCCTCTAAAATATTAATAACGTGTCATATCCATCCCAGTCACAGTGGTGACAGCAGCTCCTTTGTTTCATGTATACGGTTCAGTACAACAAACCCTGAGCTCTGTGGTCAGACTGTTGACACGTGTATAAACATGCATTTCCCCACAGCCTTGTGCAAATAAATGCATCCAATTTCCACTGTCATTGAATAGCCAGCAGAGAAATAAGCAGGGCTTTATGGATGCCACTGCTTGTACTTGAGTATTGTTGAGTTTGCCTCTGTGTAATGTGTCTCCACTCCACTACAGTTTTATTCTGGAGTCCTTTAAAATGGTTTAATGTACCCATTAAACAACGGTCTACTAATTCCTACATTTACATTACACACATAGAACATGCTTTTAAGAGGAAAATTCTGCCAAACTCTGTTTGTCTGTGATCAAGGAAATGTTTAGAATACTTAAGATGTTTTTTAAGTGAAGAGATTATGTCCTCAAGAATTATTATAGCCTAATGTAATTCTGTGATTATACAGCCTGCTCGTCAACATTCGTGTTTTATTTAAACAGATCCTACTGGTCATGCAGGCTATTCTTTTGATTTCATAATGTGGAATTCTGAAGATTATCAGTAGGGCTCCCTCTTCCTTGTCGATTAGTCGACTAATTGGTTGTTTTGGTCTTAGTCGGCTAAAATTGCTTTAGTCAGTTGGTCATTTAATGCTGAAGACTTGTTTCCGAAAAAAGGTATGAGCACATCTCTGGTAAAACACAAGGTTTAAAGTGGTGCTTTTGCATGAATCGTTATGGAGAAACTCAGTTTTACAGATCTGTTGATCTATTGCCCTGCAGTGCCCTGCTGCCCTGCCATGAACGACTAAAACTTCTATTTCCAGTCATAGTTCCATTATCTTTTTTGTGACTATAATTGCCACTGTTCATCACACCCCCAACCGGCACTGTCAGACACTGCCTACCAAGAGCCTGAGTCTTTTTCCTCGCCACTGGGAATTACTGGAAATGTTGGGTCTTTGTAAATTATAGAGTGTGGTCTAGACATACTCTACATGTATCTGTAAGTGTCTTGAGATAACTCTTGTTATGATTTGATACTATAAATACAATTGAATTGAAATTGAATTAAATGAACTTGTTGAGAAAATTGTACGAATTTTAGCCAACTAAGAATTTCTTTAATTGAGGACAGCCCTAGTTACCAGAATCCATTTGCTCTTTGCAGTGTAGTTTGATCATATACCATCATTTGTTATATATAATGTCCACGTTGCTAAAAATGTCATAACTGATGAATGTAGATTACACATAAGGCCTTTCCCCCAGCTCTGTTTTGATGAGACCATTGTCCAGCAGACAAGAAGGAAACTCCTGGGACTCCATCAGGTCTAAAGACAAGAAACTTGAATTCTGATTTCCTCTTAACAATGTTTTTGTCATTGCAATCTACTGTATGTATCACACTTTATGCTACATACGTAATAACATTTTTCCATCACTAAAGAAAGCTTTAGGCCTACTTCGTCGTCGTGCTCTCTTCAATGTATAAATAATCTATTTAGAGGATTTTTTAATAATCTTTGCATTCCAAAGCAGTGTGCCATTGTGGTTAAAAAAATGGACAGTCAAGACATGAGGAATGCAAACAACTGTAAAACTAAATTAGAGAACTAGAGTTTGTCCGTTGGGTTAAAATAGTTCTTGATTTGATTTAGTGTTGTCAGGTCTCTCTCCTGGCAACAACTGGCAGCAATTGACATTCATTAAAGAAACGCAAACCAAGAGTCCTAAACTCGGTCCTTTAGTTGTTTAAATGTAAAATTCCTCAATCCCATATAACAAAAACAATTTCTATACAAAAAAGAAAGCAAATTACAGAAAAACTGCTGGTTGGAACCATGGTGGCAAGGTTAGTCCTCAACCACAGTAACCAGCCCAGGGGTGATATATTTTTGAGGGGAAGAGGCTGAGCTGTGGTTCATTGCATCCAGCATATGCCAATTTGACAGATGATGCTTACCAGGAGAGCTGACCAGTTCCATCTGTAACATGTCAAAGCTGGAGCACTGCTTGTTCAAGAAACCTTGCTTTTTGAGGCTCCCTGTCAGACCATGACCAACTCTGCCCTTTAGTGCTGGGCTGGCGCATGGAAATATTCCCTTCTGCTCACCAACTAATTCTTTTTTTAGGTCTTCTCAGGTGTGGGTTCCAGGGAGACCAACAACAATATTTTAAGTAATAGTACTGGTCAAAAGCCTAGCCTTCACCCATCACCTGACGGGCAGTGCATTGAACCTTTCCCCCCCTACGTTGCCAGGAGGTGGTCTACATGATAGTTACTTTGAGCGGGGGCTAACTAAGGTCCCATGTGCGCAGGCCCAGATCCCAGGTGCTCACTTCTTATCTCCCCTCCCAGCCTGGTTCTGGAAGAGGACCCAGGTTTCCCTTTTTAGGTGATGGGACTTATTTTCCTTTTTGGCCAGTGCTTAAGGGTTGTTATCTCTGCTCCTCACTTTTGCAATGTTTCTGGAGAGCTACCCCATCCAGTCTAAATGTGTTTGTAGAATGAAGGCTTAGCATTGCATCTCTCTTCGTGTCTGGTGTAGGGTACTACAGGGTGCCGGAGCCTTTGCTTTCCAGTTGGATAATCAGAAAAAGCTCTGTGTTCATATTCTTAAAAGTCAAGTGCATATTTGGAAAAGGTTGGACTCTGCCCAGGGTTTTGCCTTTGACACAATGAAAATGGATAGCACCTTTTTGAGTGGACTCGGGATTATATCTGCTTTTCTACAATGATGTAGTTTTGCTGGCTTCATTAAAATGCAGTGCGCACAGCGGCGATTTGTAATTGTGTGTATAATACGGTTGGGTTACAAATGTCTAATGAATTCATTTCCATTGGAGGACGTTTAGGGGGCTTGGAGTAGAACTGATGCTTTTCTGCATTGAAAAGTATCTCTTAGAATCTCCATTAGGATTAACCTGACTCCGCCAGATGGATTGCTTCGCATTTGCTCGGCATATCCATCTGGGAACTTTCCGTTGGAGAACTTTTGGGAATGGGTGAAAATACTGGTTAGCTGATTGGATAAACCATCTGTCTATCACCTATGTTGTTGCTATACGGGCCAAATCAACCAATCAGATCCACGAAGCGTATGAAAATACAACCACAAGCCCGCCCCTGCTGCTGCAGGCAAAGCATAGCACGTTAGCTCAGCAAGCAAGCAACATGTCGGTAAAGGATATTTGCCATTTGTGTAACGAGAATTTAGGAATAAAAGGCACCATTTCAGGCTCCCGGTCCATATTCCAAAAGAAGGATCCAAGAGAAAAAAAGCATTAGCGAGCGACTAACAGAATTAGGGCTACCGCTGTCTGAAAATACTGGTTAGCTGATTGGATAAACCATCTGTCTATCACCACCTAACCTGCCTCAAAACCAACGCTGATTGGCCCGGTCGTTTGGTGAACTGCTCCAAATTTTTCTCAAGATGCCAGACTAATCTGCGAGTGGAGAACTGGAGCTCGCGAGATCAGGACGGTCTCACGAGGCTACATTAGGATGCCCCTTTGGATTACTCCCTTCTTTCTGATGGACAACATCTGGGACACATCCAACTGGGAAGAGTCCCCAGGGCAGACCCAGAAAAACCTGGAGGGATTATGGGTTTATCTCAATAACCACGCTTGCAGTGTTGAGCGTTTATTCACACTTTTACCAGGTAGTAGGCAAGACATTTCACTTAACCCACACTTGATGCACACTTCTCGATATTCAGTTCAGTTTAGTTTATTAAATGTATTTACATCAGGGACCATATCCAATAATACATTATTCTTTAAAAAAGAGAACAAAAAAATGCTTTGTACCAGATGTAGCTACCAGCTAATTTCCATCTGTAGTCCCTGAGCAGTTGAAATGACACAATAAAACAGAGAGCCATGCCTATCATTTCCACTACAAATATACCAACAAACTATTGATGCTCACGCAGGTTCACACACTCTCACACACACACACACACACACACACTTCATATGAATAAACAGAATACGAATCATATGTAATAACATACATATGTATATCCAAAGTTCTACAAAAAAAGATCATCAAAATGTGAAATAATGCTGACGAGTCTGGTTGCTTAAAATACCTTTTTTTTATTCTACGGGGAAAAAAAACATTGAAATATGTGCAGGTTTTCATATTGTCTAGGAGCTGATTCCAAAAGGGCAGATTGTTGGCAGAGTATTTTGGGACGCTACTATATCCCCTTATGGCAGACATTAAAGCTTTGCGTATTTGCTCAGAGCTGAGCTGAACAAAGCTCTTTAACGGTGGAGGAGCAGCATTATGAATTATCCTTTGTACTAAATGGACATCTGGAGACACAATTAAAAGTATAACACAATGATGATACTGTCATGATTTCCTGTCCAGGGCTTTCAGGGCTTTCTTATGAAGTGAACTAATACATTTTAGGACAGACTTGTTTGCCTTAGACCAACACAGAACTGTGGATGGGCTGTGTGTGAAGTGTGCAACCGCAAAGGGCCTCGCGCCTCTAGGGGCATCACACAATTATATATTTTTTTAATGACTCAACATGCTTCTTTACTATATTAAATTTAGGGTGCAATGCATGCCCCTGCACCCTCATAGAACCAGGCCTGGCTGCATTCAGTAAAACTAGAATAGCCATAATGTACATGGGACTGTAATTCCATACATACTGGAAATTACTTCTGAATCAGACATCTGGGTATTTTTGGGTACTGCGGTTATTGCTTTTGTTTGCATACTGCATACTACATGCTACATTTTGGACAAATCAGTACGTACTGCTTTAGTAAACAGGTTTGAATACAGCCATGGTTTCAGCAGTGTCAGGACATAGCCGTAGCATTCAGGTTAATGTAATAATATCCTGTTAAGCTCTGTATGCAGCACATTTATCGGTTGGCCCATGTGTTGTGTTTACTGCCACTAAAGGGAAATACATCTGGGCCATTTTCAGAATCGCCTACTACTACATACTCCAGACAAATGCAGTACTGGTGAGCCTTTGAACGAGCTCCTAAAGCACAGGACAATTTTTTTTTTCGGAGTGTCTATTTGCACCCCCGGTACGAATAGCTTCGGCCACACAGCTGAGCTATTTACACCCTGTGACGTAACAACAAAAAAACTTTGCTTGCGTGCACCGAAATCATGGCGGACGTTCATCTTCCATGACCGCAGAAAGTGGCATATTAGGAAAGTTTTGTCTCTAAAGTTTATAACAATTGAATTTCTAGCGGAAAATGGATACTACAGTTGCGCTTTCTGTCTTCAGTGAAAGCATACAACCGTTGGTTTGTTAGTTAGTACCTATTTTTTTGTATACAGTATGGTTACCTAGCAACCGAGGCTTGAAGAAACCAAGTGGTAAACAGTTGTTCAACTTCCTAAAAGAACTGCTAGGTGAGTGGTTAGTACGCTTACCTTTGGTATGGGAGTTTGGAGTTTGATTCCCCTGTGTGGTGATCTTATTTTTTTATTTTTTTTTTTGCAGGGTGGTAGGGGAAGACTCATGAATATGCCTGCTCTGGTTGGGTTGGTTAGGTTTAGGCAAGAGCAGTGGGATTGGTTATGGTAAGGGTAAGAATGTCAGGGCGATAATATTCCAAAAAGGTGTAATACATGAGTAGTATGGATAACTGTGTGTAAATATATGCCAAGGTACTGTAAATGCACAGGGGTGCAAATAGCATACATTGATATTTGTACCAGACATGGTATTAATAGAACACATTGCTGTGTGCACCGGTGGGGTACTAATAGCATTCATTTCTAATTGCACCAGGGTACGAATAGCACTTCTAATTGCACCAGGGTACAAATAGCATACACTGCTAATTGTACCAGGGGTGCAAATAGCATACACTCCTAATTGCACCAGGGTACAAATGGCATACTGCTAATTGTACCAGGGGTGCAAATAGCCTCACCCTTTTTTTTTTTACTATTTAACTATTGCAAAGGAAAAATCTAACTTATTGAGCTTTGATTTTTTTGTTGTTGTTTATGACCAATGTTTGTTTACTTTATAAGATGCTGCATGGTTTAGCTCCCCCACCCCTTAAACTTGTTATTCTCTGCCTTGTCAATGCTGCCGCTGCCCTGCACCTGTATCGCTGCCTGCTGTTAACCCCACCACCACCGCAGCATCCACCTGCAGGCTCCGGCCCGGGGGGAAGCTACCTTATCATCACTCTCCAATATCTCATGTAAACCCATACTGCGAATGATGAGGTCGGCATACTGCAGATTTAGCTTTTGTTTGTATTCTGCCTACCACATTCTACCGTTTGGCCAAATCAGTCCACACTGCTAGTACAGTATGCAATTTCTAAAAGGCCCTTGTTTATGTATAATGTAACATTATGTTTTTGCCCGTATATATATATATATATATATATATATATATATATATATATATATATATATATATATATATATATATATATGAGGCTTTCTTATGCTAACGCAACCAGCAGCTAGGTGTGAGTGGCACAAATTGGAGCTACTCTTAGCCAGTGTTCTGCTGCATGGCAGTCAGGGGTCACACCTAATCTATGCATTACATTCAATGAAATAATGAAATAACTTCATTATAATTATTTATTGACATTGATATGATTAAAGGTGCAATATGTAATTTTGACAGCTAGTGTTTAAAATAGTTACTGCAGTACATATTCAAAATACTGGAGAGAGTCGTCTCCCCCGCCCCCTCCACCACAGACTCGAAGTTCACGGAGGTTGCCAGGCTGAGACCGGAGCATCCAGCAATGTTGCTAGACGCTAGTCTCACATACCCAGACATTACTTCACAGCACAGCAGAGTAGCTAACGTTAGATGCTGGCTATATTGACAGTCATAAAAACACTTTATTGGTTTAGAATTACGTCGACAATCACTAAACACACTGCAAACAAACAGTCCTCTCTTCCAGATTTACTGCCGCCCTCTCTTGGCTTAAAATAACTCACCGTTGTCGGCTACAGCCGCTGAACAGGCTACACGTTGTAAACAGCCGTGGCCCGCTTGCCTGGTCCTCCGTAACGTTAGGAGTTAGCAGGGTTAGCATGGCGGCGTTAGCCAGGACCAGTCAGGATCACTTTACTGGCTGTGTCTCAGTTGTTTTTGCGAGTAACCAACTCGGGTACTCTAGCTATATAATTCAATGTGAGTACACAAATGTTGAAATTACATAAAATGCCCATCCCTTATAGCCATGATAAATTAGCCTGAAGCTAATGCTTACCTGTTCAGGAGGAAATTAGGAAATTTTGGGCTCTAAGCTGTCTCCATCTTTCAAATACATCTTGTTAGAATATATTTTGTGAGAATAAAGTAAGAGGTTTTCAGAGTTCATGAAGCTGACCTTGTTGTCTCCACTTCTCTGGGTTATGAGAGGCCATCTGGTTTTAAAGTGATAAGACATTATAAAGGCAGTGTGAGATATTGCCTGAAAAAAGGTCTTCTCTGATCGGAGGGGACGGAGACAACAATGGCGCAGTGTTTTGTAAGCGCGACGTATGTGACACAAAGTATGGAAATGGCCTTGGCTCTCAGAACTCCTTAACACACAGGTATTCAAATCCAACAATAGCAGCTTGTCTCTTTTGACCTGAGAATAGGAGAAGCCGAGGTAACATTTTCATGCAGTGTGTTACATATCGTTAGGAGCCGGAGTTATCCAAACTGATGACAGCATCGCCAGGGATGGGACAGAATTTGATAAATAGACAGTATTTTAACTTAGCAGCACCACATGCTGGGGAATCTTTGTCTGTTTGCTAGGTGAAAGATAGACCTGTATTGAAGTATCTGATCCGTGTACACGTAATTGTAGATTGCAATATCATTCTTCACTAAAGCTTGTTATTAACTTTAACTGAACAAATCCTGAATCTTATTTCGAATCCTGACTCTTATTTCTCTGATCTACCAGTAAACGAACACTATTCAGGGTGTAGTGACCATAGAATTAGAGTCAGATTAAGTCTGGCCTTTTAGTCATCGGTCACATTTTAGCACAAATTCCTTCAATCTCCAATATATATATTTTTTTCTCCCAACCTTTATTTAACAAATTCCATGCCATTACAGTCTTCGTTTGACAATTAATACATGGAGTACCAAATACAGATTAGTTATCCAACTATAACAACGAAACAACTGAATTATAAAAAAAGAGATATAGATAGATAAATAGATAGAGGTCTAGTCCACAACCAATACTTGTATGATCTGTAGCACATTCCCTGCTTGTTTAGTTTTTATACATTTCAAAGATTTCTTATAAATCTATTCTCACCTTCAAAAATCTGCATTTGTGGATAAACTGTTTAGCTAAATAATCAAGGTGTTATACATCTGGTTCCTTTTTTTGTCCTCCATTAACACTCCCAATTTAATGTTCCCATTGCTCCAAGACGGTGCTTCTGAATCCTTTTCAGAAATCCAATTTCTGATCAAACATCTCCAATATTTACCCGGGGTTTGTTACGTCTCTGGTCACACAACTGTTAGAAACTGAAGGGGGTTTTTTTTTATGTCGGGTAGAATCTATCTCTGTTGATCCCGTTCGTTTGTTTTGCTGCTTTCATGGCTGTACTAACGTTACAGCTGCAGTAGAGTGGGTTTACGTTTTTACAGATATATCTGGCAACCCGGCCTGGCACTTTCTTCTTGGTCATTTTCTTCCTCTCTATTCTCACCATTTTCTTTTCACCTCCCATCCATTACTGCAGGCCTCTGACACATCCTATTTAAACTAAAATATTTCTATCCCACATTAAGGGTCCGTGTCTCAGATGGGTGACTGTGATGTGGAGTCTTGTTAGTATCTGACCCTCAGGGCATCTCGCACAGGTGGGAAACCATCAACATGAATGTGTGGCGACAAAAGCAAATATATAGCTACTGCATGCCTGCATTCAATTTACATCTGCTCCAAGTTACTCTCCAAGCCCGAGAACATGATGTGCACAAACAACTCAGAGTAAAATGAGATAAATGAGGGCTATAATTGTGTTTGGAATTGCAATTACTGTTATCACAGCCTTTTGTCGCAGGGATTTAGTGTAGCCAGATGTGCTAATTGAAAAGACTGCAATTGTTTGAGTGGATTGGATCAACCTCTCTCTGAGCTTCCAGCCCTTTGACTTGTAATTACTGATTTTGATTGACCATCCACAGCTGGTGCTGGGAAATAAAAGGTATTCTCCGACTTAGCTGTTCTGAGATGACTCATGTATCCTCCAGGTAAGTTTGCTGACTGCAAAGTCCTGGACCAAGACAATAGGTGGGGAGTTGGGGAGAGTCACCATTTTTTCATTTTGCTTATTTACCCATAAAATGTTTAGCCTAGGACTATACAATTTAACTTCAGACTTTGACATTGTGAGTACTCAATTAAATACAATTAAATAACATCCATAAACTAATTGCACTGCATATGAAGTACAAGGAACACTTCAACTGTAATGTGCAATCACATTATATTGTCCCTGCACATTTGTTAAGATCACAAAATATTTAGATTATGAAACATAGTGCTTTGTTAAAAGGGCACTTCACTAATTTTACTCATTCAGTTCAGATTAGTTTTCATGTCACGGTGAGTACTTCACCTGTTAAAACAGCTGGAGGAGCTTTCTAAAGTCTGAAAACATTAACCTTGATGCATTGCTTGATTTTTGTAAATCAGGAGGTGCCAGCACGCAAAGAGATCGGCAGGTAGGGGGGAGAAAGAGAAAATCAGGGAACGGTTTGAGACTCATGTACTGTATATTACATAGGCAGGAAGAGTCTATGAAAATATATGCAATCAAGTTGCATTATGGTATATTGCTGTTAATCAAAAAGTGAGCTGGCCCTCTCTCACCAGATAGAGAGATTGTTTTTATTTCTTTTTATTTGTGCTGTAATCAGGGCGTCATTGGAAAAGAGAGCTTGCTCTCAATGGCCCTCCTTAAATAAAAAAAAGGTTACAATAATGTGCATGCCAAAAAAAAAGCTGCACAAGATCCATCAGCTGCTATGATTAATGTATCAAACTGGTTGCAATGTTCTCACCTACATCTTAATGTGTGTAAGACTGTATGTTTTTTCTCCAAAAAGGCAAGTTCTGATGTAGATCCTGATGTTTTTGTACATGAAACAAAACTTGAAATGGTACATACATTTAAATATTTGCTAATCATTATCGATTCACTGCTGCCGTTTCAAACGACAAGTAAAAAAAAAAAAACTGTAGATAGAATTAAATTAAATTAGTCAAATTTTAGATACATCCGAAAATATTTAACTATTGATTCAGCCAAACTATTTTTTTATGCAATGATTAATGCTACATATGACTTACTGTATAACAAGTTGGGCACTGGCATGTAAGTCCACACTTATGCCTATTGAAACTGCTTATAAACAAGCCCTAAAAGTTATAGAAAAAAAGCCAGAAACGTACCATCATTGTAATATCTTGAAGAAATATTATCTGCTGAGCTGGGAGAATGTGATAAAATATGCAGACTATTTTGGTCTATAGAAACCCTAATGGACTATTCCGACCTCTGCTAAAGGATTTTATAAAGAAAAATTCAAATTCGATTAGAGCAGGCTCTAGAGGTGACTGTGTAGTCCTTTTCATTGAAAAGTGTTTTTGGGCAGGCACTGTTTTCATATCGAGCATCGGAGACCTGGAACAATATAACAAACGTCATATGGGATCTGCCAACCTTCACCTCATTTACCAATCATCTAAAAACATGGTTACTAGAAAATCAAAACCACACCCATTTGCTATTCTAGAGAAAAACATTGGATGTGTAGTCTGTGTTCTGTATTTGTATCTTATATGTGTGGACTTGCGTGTTGGGGTGACATTTAGGTATATGGCTGAGGACAAACCAGGCCCGTGACCCTGTATGCATTCATACATAAATCTATAGATGCATAAATACAGTTATGTATGCTAATTATTGTGCAAAAATACTTGCACACACTCACTTAATAATGTGAAAGTAAATAAGGCTGTCTTGGTTCATGCTGGCTTGGACTACAGAGCCTCTGTGTTTTAATTGTATTATCTGCATAAGTATAGACCCATAACCCTCGGCTACTCAAGTGATGCAATAGTTTGAAACTCGATTTGAGCGGCCATAGTGTCAGGAAATCCAATTTGAATTGCATATGACACCTACCCCAAATATGGTTTGGATCTCATTTGCAAAAATCACATTCTGTGTCTTTGCCGTCCAGACTTTCTAAAATCAATCTGGACAAAATCTACATATGCCAAAAAAAAACAGATTGGGGCTGGCAGTCCCTTCCACAGAGGAAGCATGGGAGAGACATAAGGAAACAATGCGAGTAGAGAGGAAGCGAGGAAATGTGTTTGTGGTCACGGCGGCAAAGCTGGATCTTCTGACAGCGGCCAGCGTCTGTCACATACCGTTACATTCACGCACAACAATAGCCCCAACACCTGCAGTCTTTGTTTAGACACATTTACTTTTATTTACATTCATTTGGCATGGTTTATTACACTGGAAGGCTTATGTTATCTGCTAATTGATTGAAATGAAAAAGCAGACTTCAGCTTTGCCTTTAATGTGATCACCAAATGCATAATTGATGTTGCCTGATGTTACATTTGTGGTGTTGTTTTGAGGTTAAACATGATGCGTTGTGAAAAGGGTAGGCATTACAGGCTATAGCTTCAGCCTGCACCTTACTTCAACTGCATAAGTTGTGCGGTTTTCAACTGTGGTATTCAAATAGCCTCTTTGTCATGTGTCAATGTATATGAATTTAAATGTATACATATTGCACATAATACATATATATTAATCATACCTAATGTATAATTTATTGCAGAGCAAAATAAACCATATAAATGCTATTCAATTCAATCACACTGATTACTGATGCCAGCAAGACCAACTGGCCGGGCTGCTCTCTGCTCCACCTGTGAACCCTGAGGAGCTGCAAGAACATGATGATCTGTAGACTTGGGACATGGGCCATCACCCTGTATGGTGAGCTGTGTGCCCTCTACACTCTTTCCTGAATATGAACTTCTGCCATCAGTAAGAGGATTCCGTGTGCCGAGATGTAAAACATATAACTAAACTAAATAAATAATAAACTAAAATTAATGTTTATCCCAACGTCCATCAAGCTGCTGAACTCCAATGGTAAATCTTAGCACAGCAGAGCAGGGGAGCAATAAATACACCAGCACTTTTTGCACTTTAATTATTACAGTTAATTCTTAGGATGTTGTGTTGTGCTGTCATTTGTGTCCTTCTTTTCTGTCCTAGGATGCTTTGTTGATCTTATGTTTATGTTGATTTTATTTTTTGTTGATTTTAGAATGTTTTTTCTGTGACATGTTTATGTTGTGAAGCAACAGATTGTAGCAATATGTCCAAAACAAATTTCCCCTCGGAGACAATAAAGTGTATTCTATTCTATTCTTTTCTAAGGCCTTTTTTGATAGTTATGAATTTTGCTAAATTGGCTTTAGGTTTGAGTTGTGCCATTATTTGTAAAGGAAATTAATGAATGTAATGTCGTGCTTTACAGAAGTTATTATTACAAGTCTGATGTTGTTCATCATTGTCGTACGTGCCATGTGTGTCAAGTCGCTGGAAAACCAAACTAAGTGATTCCCCCTGCTCCTCTCTGCCCCATTCGAGTAATGGGTGAGCCATTTGAAAGAGTGATTATATATTGTGTGGGACTGTTGCCTAAGACTAAATCTGGAAATCAGTTCCCACTAACTGTTATGTGTGCTTCCACTAGGTTCCCAGAAGCCATCCCAATACGGAAAATTACGGCTCCTGTCACCATCAAGGCTCTGGTGAAGTTATTTTCAAAGTTTGGTCGGCCAAAAGTGGTTCAAACAAATCAAGGCACCAATATTAAATCAAAGGTGTGCCAAGGCACTTAAAGTTTCAGGTTCATAATTGTATTTAGAGTTTATATCATAATAGGTTTACACCACATTCATTTGGCATGGTTTATTACACTGGAAGGCTAATGTTATCTGCTCATTGATTGAAATGAAAAAGCAGTCTTCAGCTTTGCCTTTAATGTGATCACCAAATGCATAATTTATGTTGCCTGATGTTACATTTGTGGTGTTGTTTTGAGGTTAAATATGATGTGTTGTGAAAAGGGTAGGCATTACAGGCTATAGCTTCAGCCTGCACCTTACTTCAACTGCATAAGTTGTGCGGTTTTCAACTGTGGTATTCAAATAGCCTCTTTGTCATGTGTCAATGTATATGAATTTAAATGTATACATATTGCACATAATACATGTACAGAGTGAGACATCTCACTTCTATTCCATCTTTGTTGGGAGTCGCACATGCGCAGTACCTAGGTAAGGACTACTAGCCAATCAGAAGCAGAGTATGAGGGTGTGCCCTGACAGTACCTAGATAAGGACTACTAGTCAGTCAGAAGCAGAGTATGAGGGCGTGCCCTGACAGTACCTAGGTAAGGACTACTAGCCAGTCAGAAGCAGAGTATGAGAGTGTGCCCTGACAGTACCTAGGTAAGGACTACTAGCCAGTCAGAAGGACAGTATGAGGACGTGCCCTGACAATAGCTAGGTAAGGACTACTAGCCAGTCAGAAGCAGAGTATGAGGGCGTGCCCTGACAGTAGCTAGGTAAGGACTACTAGCCAGTCAGAAGCAGAGTATGAGGGCATGCCACTCTACCAGCTAGGTGAGCATTATAACGTGTGTTACAAATTGACGTACATTTGTCATGGAAGTAAGGCTGGACTACAATAGAGCTGTTTGGAGCAGTTTGTTTTCTGTTGGAGATGGTAAGTCCCTTTGGGGGTGGACTTTGGGCTTTTTCACTTTGTAAACCTATAACATGCACAAAAAAGATATATAACACAATTAAGGAAAGGGAAAAAGCCAAAAAGCATAAGGGACCATTCAGTATTTATGGAATGGACCATAGGGGAGGGTCATGTCTTTTTATTCTTTGTTGAGGGGAGGGTCATCCAACATTTTTTAGTCCAGAGGGGGGTGGGGGGGTTACCCAACTTTTGTATTCATAGAAGTGGCTTGTTTGGTGCATATTTATCCATGTAGCTCTCAGTCTCGGCCCCCGCTACCAGATGGGTCTAACCCATGAGTTTGCTGGGGGGCATGGGCAGCACTGCCTGCCTGGCTGAAACGGGTAATTGCATTGTTTAAAAAAATGAGTGGAATAATTACGACTGGCATGACCAGATATTTTATAAATATCTTAAATAACACAAAACAACTAAATGGTGGTAGGTAATACATCTGATTTCATATACTGCTTTAGTAAAAAAATTATTTCCTGGCTGACGATGCGAGCAGCAGGACGCAAAAAATGAAAATGAATGTTGCTAAGGTTGCAATAAAGGTTTCATAAATGCCACATTTGATGTCAGCTTACTAATTGATTGTGGGTTTTGTGTAGATTTGGACTTATGTTTATTCCACTTTGTTTAAACGGCGAAGTGGAGAAAGCCTAATGACGAGTCCATAGCAACCAGTTTGTGTGTTGAATGTTACCCAGAGTGCTTTGCTGAATGGTCTCAATGTTTTATTGTTTTATTTCATGTGAATACTAGTTGAATAGAGGAGTAACTTAGTATTTGAAGTAATGCAGTAATGCAGGAAGTGTGTATTTAGTTTCCATGCTTCCACAACAACGTTAGTGAGTAAATCTACTGAAATGGCCCCCACACCATAACAGAGGAGTGGGATGCGTCAGATGAGAATGCAGAGGTTTAGTCACATATGCCATTGCTGTAAAAAATAATGGGAATCTGTATATCTTTGCCAAGCGCAAACTAGTACAGAAGGTTTCGATACATTGTTGGGGGAGGGCCTTACCTTTTTACCAAATTGTTTTGGAGGGTCATAGAATAATTATTACTGGCGAGGGGAGGGTCATGTCTATTTTGACTGAAGGTCCCAAAACTCCTCCGGTGGCCCCTGAAATAAATAACGAACAGTCCCCAATATCAGCACTTTAAAACTTTTAAACCTCTAGTTCCTACCATCCTGAAAGTCAGGGGGCACTGGAGAGATTTCATCAGACTATGAAATCCATGTTACGCAAGAACAGTAATGAGTTGCAGAAGAATTGGCATGACAGTGTGCCACTTGTTTTGTTTGCAGCCCATTAAGTTGTACAGGAGTCTCTAGGTTTCAGCCCTGCTGAACTAGTGTTGGGACACAAGGTAATTTAAAGGTACTTAAGGAGCAACTGGTCATGCCAGAGAAAAGAGTCAAAAGTATTCCAGAGTATGTTGCCAGGCTCAAGGATCACCTCCAACAAACCTGCTCTTTGGCTAGAGATGCCCTGACTTCTTCCCATTTCAAGATGAATAAACGCTATGGCTGTAGAGCAGTTCCAGCCAGGTGACAAGGTTTTGATTCTGTTTCCTATACCCAGTTCTGCACTCTCTACTAAATTCCTGGTCATTATGTTATAGAGAAGAAAATCTGTGAAACCAACTACGTCATCCAAACCCCTGATCGCAGGCAAAGAACCAGAGTGTGTCGTGTCAACATGATGAAGCTGTACCACTGCCGCGAGAGTCAAAGAGACTCAACCACAGTCCAGGGTGAGCCACCTGCTATATCGCCTATGGCTTCCATTTGGAAGGTGAGCTCTCCTGGTGATAATGATGGGTTGGTGATGCGTGGTGCTACACCACAAGGGGCAAGACTTAGTAACACTGAAGTACTGTCCAACTTGCCCCGCTACTTGTCTCATCTCCCTTATTAACAGAGTAAATTGAGGAACTCATATGTAATTTCCTTTGTTTGTTTAGTTACATTCCATCTCAAACTTCTGTCATAGCTCATGACATTGACCTGACTAGACCTAGGCCACTCAAGCATCATGCCTATCGGATTAGTCCCGCTAAGAGGGAAGTCATGAAGGAGGTTGACTATCTTGTGCAAAATGGATTTGCAGCGCAAAGTTCCAGTCCATGGAGTTCACCTTGTCTTCTGGATATGAAGTCAGATGGAAGTCCAAGGTTCTGCACAGACTTCTGCATGGTGAATTCTGTCACTGTCCCAGATGCATATCCATTACCTCTTATTGAGGACTGTATTGATGAAATTGGTCCTGCTGCATATGTCACAAAACTTGATATGTTAAAGGGATACTGGCAAGTTCCTTTAACCCCACGTGCTTCTAAAATTTCTGCTTTTGTGACCACTGACATGTGTAATGCTCCTGCTGCTTTCCAGAGGTTGGTAAATAAAGTATTGGGAGATGTTTGGAGAGACAAGACTAGTCATTTGGGTACCTTGAGGGAAGTTTTCAAACGCCTGTCATCTGCATCAGTAACCATCAATCTTGCTAAATGTGATTTTGGGAAAGGTACTGTCCTCTATCTTGGTCAGCAGGTTGGTCGGGGACAGGTGCGTCCAGCAGATGCGAAGGTTATGGCCGTTGTTGCATTTCCCGTACCAACTACCAGTAAGATCTGCGGGGATGGCTACTATCGACATTTCTGCAAAAACTAATCAGTCCCTTCGTTTGGTCAAGTGAGTGCCAACATTTTTTTGAGAGCCTTAAAAGGTATTCTGTCTGTCTGCCCCAGCCTTTTCCCTAGCTTTCAAGCTTGAAGTTGATGCCAGTGCGGTTGGGGAGGACCTCCATGACCTTTTCATGCAAGTTTAACAAACATCAACTCAAATGATCCAGCACTGAAAAGGAAGCGCTTGCATTGTTGTACACACTGCAACATTTTGAGGTTTATCTTGGGTCAAGCATTAAGCCCATTAAGGTCTTCAGAGATCATAATCCTCTTGTGTTCCTCTGAAGGATACCCAGAGGAAAATTGTATTGCTCAAGGGTTCTATTCTACAGCTCAGGAGACAAACTGTGACTCTCAGTTCAGCCTCGTTTTAATTTCCATTTTGTCTGACCCATTTCTTATATGTTGCTCCTAAAATTCACTAGGAGAAATAGGTGAGACAGAGCAATATTAGCAGGAGTCATAGTTGAGACGTGATGAAGATAACTTGTTTGATAACTTTGTTCTCCTTAGGAAAAGAAAATGAGCAGTACCAGAGCTAATACTGAGCAATATATGAGTCATATATATTTATATATCTATAAATGAGAAGAAAAAAAAATTCAGGGAAACTTTCAACAAATGGACCCTTTATTAAATGTTAAAAAGGATCTTTTCTTTGACAAAAAGGTGTATCTCTGTAGGGATCCTTTCCATAATGTTGTCAGACACTTAGAATATTAATCTGAGCCTTTCAGCGGAAAAAACAGCACTTTAAAGTATTTATAGTATTTGATCCTGTTTGTTTACTCCAAAACTGCTCCAAGATCTCTATTGCCAAACCGCCCAGACTCGTTTAAATAAACGCTAGGTTTAGTGGTATAGAGCCAGCATATTTCCACATGTAAACGGGTGAAATAAGGGTTTATTTCAACCAAACCAGAGTGGCGATTGTTGAACAGTGGAAAGACGAACCAAGACAGCTTTCGATAGTTGAATGAAGTTTATGTTAAACATAAAGGATCTCTTTAACAAAAAGGTCTATCTCTGTAGGAATCCTTTCCATAATGTTGTCAGACACTTTCAAAAACAGCACTTTCAGTTTACGCTGACTGACGCTAAACATTTGCAGCAAGAACTTCTGAAAATCTGAACTCAACATATGTCCATCTCTCTGGTGTGCTACTTTCAAGAATGTATATTGTCTATGTCTTTGCAGTCCTCATGCAGCATTTGGTAATCAAGGCTTTTTTGACCTTGGCCTTTTCCACAGATGTCCATCCATCTCGAGTTCTAAATTCCCCTTGCATACTGTAACCATGGTGTGGAAAATCCTGACAACATTTTTACCAGGGAAATAGTCAATGTCCAGTTTTTGCTCTGCTCTCTCTCACTCACACACACCTCCTTTTAGGGATGATTAATTGCATTTGCAATAATATTGCGATATGTTAAAACATAGTAAAGGCTGCAATTTGGTCACGTGACTCGCGAGAGCAAAGCAGTCCGCAGAGAAAGCATCCACTTGACACGCTAACGCTACGCCGTACCTTGACATTGACGTGTACAAGGTGCCATACCGGAGCTACACAAAAAATGTAAAGGGAGAGTCGCAGCGTTAAATACAGAGTTAAAAACAACGGAGTTTTTCGATGCTACAACTGACATGTGGTCAAGCCGTACAGCGGTGCCCTATCAGAGTCTTACGCTGCATTTCATTACTTGCACTCACTCGTCCTTAAAACCAGCCAAACCTTATTATTTTACAGAATAAGAGCAAACTATAATTCTACATAAATACGAAGAACACAGACACGGTTCTACAGGCAAAACGCAACACAGTCGCTGCGTTCCTGAAACAGGAGGAAAGCAGGTGACGCTGTAAATGCGTAAATCACAACGCTTATCAATATCACTTCTCCATCAGTCAGGACCAAGATCTGACCATAATTACACTTGTGCTTTTCCATTGAACCCGGTAACAAGTAATCCACCGTCGTGATACAGAAAACCCTGGGTTGAACCTGAAGTTACCTCGCTAACGCCAAATCTTGCTTCGTACTACAGGCCTCTGGCCCGGGATCCTATGATTACCCTGTGGAGTTCAAAACATGTTAGCTCATTGCATACCCATAGTGATGTGCCAATACATGGGGGTGTGCCACGTTGCTTTTTTGGGCTGTGCCCAGCCAAGTTTTTTGGCAAACCCAGCCACCAGGTGTTCGCTGATGAGCCCTCCTTCTCATAGAGTCTTTTTGAACCATTCTTAGTCTGGCCCCTCACCTGAGACAACTTCGCCATGGTAGACCCTACCAGGAGCACCAGGCACCAGACGACACAGCCCTCAGGTTCATAGAGACAACCAAACCTCTCCACCACGATAAGGTGATGGTTCCACGGAGAGGATAGTTATGTTCAATATTAGTAAGGGTGAGGCTATTTGCACCCCTGGTACAATTAGCAGTGTATGCTATTTGCACCCCTGGTACAATTAGAAGTGTATGCTATTTGCACCCCTGGTACAATTAGAAGTGTATGCTATTTGCACCCCTGGTACAATTAGCAGTGTATGCTATTTGCACCCTGGTACAATTAGAAGTGTATGCTATTTGCACCCCTGGTACAATTAGAAGTCTATGCTATTTGCACCCTGGTGCAATTAGAAGCTATTAGTACCCCTCCGGTGCACACAGCAATGGGTTCTATTAATACCCTGTCTGTTACAAATATCAATGTATGCTATTTGCACCCCTGTGCATTTACAGTGCCTTGGCATATATTTACACACAGTTATCCATACTACTCATGTATTACACCTTTTTGGAATATTATCGCCCTGACATTCTTACCCTAACCATAACCAATCCCACTCCTCTTGCCTAAACCTAACCAACCCAACCAGAGCAGGCATATTCATGAGTCTTCCCCTACCACCCTGCAAAAAAAAAAATAATAATTCGCGTTTGCGGGTCCTGACGCAATTGCATGCAAATTATCCAATCCAAATTTAAAAAAATAAGATCACCACACAGGGGAGTCGAACTCCAAACTCCCATACCAAAAGTAAGTATACTAACCACTCACCTAACAGCTCTTTCAGGAAATTGAGCAACTGTTTACCACTTGGTTTCTTCAAGCCTCGGTTGCTAGGTAACCATACTATATACAAAAAAATAGGCACTAACTAACAAACTAACGGTTGTATGCTTTCACTGAAGACAGAAAGCGCAACTGTAGTATCCATTTTCCGCTAGAAATTCAATTGTTATAAACTTTAGAGACAAAACTTCCCTAGTAATATGCCAGTTTCTGCGGTCATGGAAGATGAACGTCCGCCATGATTTCGGTTCACGCGAGCAACGTTTTTTTGTTGTTACGTCACAGGGTGTAAATAGCTCAGCTGTGTGGGCGAGGCTATTCGTAACGGGGGTGCAAATAGACACTCCGTATTAGTAAAGGGCATTTTTCATTGATGTGACAATGCCAAACCATATTCAACTGTGGAACTTCATTATTCAAAGTTAATGTTAGCAAGGTTTATTCTCACATATGCCATTTGATTCATGAGTACCTCACATGCAAAATGATAGGAAGAGCAATCACTTACAATAAGCAAGAAACATAATAATAACAGCACACACTAGATACATTTAGTAACATACAAAGGGGATAGTGCGACATTGTATTAATTATGCATTGACAAAACAGATGTTACAGTTAAATCCCTCCTAGACCTTCTTGGCTGTGTTCCTCCTCCCTTTGAAGAGGTTGTTGTTTTCCGACCCGAACTTAATCAGCCTCCTTGTTTCTTTGTCTGTCCCCGTTAAATGAGACACTTTTTTTATACATGGGCACTACAAGCCATCACACTCACATAAGATGCATGACAATTCATGACAGTGACTGGTTCTTGAAATGAGCAGCTGAACATAAAATGTCAGTTACGTGAATGTTACCGTCCTAATGTTACATAATAAACATGTTAAACAGTACAGCAGTCCAATTAATGACAGAGGCTTTACAAAGCAAATGCTTTATGTTACATTTCAAAGCATGAAATAACATTAAAATCCAGCACTTATGGTGCTTTTCCATTACATGGTACCTACTCGCCTCGCCTCGACTCCCCTTTTTTGGTTTTCCATTACGAAAAAAAGTACCTGGTACTTTTTTTAGCACCTCCTCAGTCGAGGTTCCAAGCGAGCTGAGGCGAGCCGAGAAGGTGACGTGAAACCCTGCAGGCTGCTGACTGGTCGGAAAGAATCGTCACTGATCACCGCATTGCTAGCGACAGACGGCATTTTTAAATAGTTTAACCAGCGGTGGTTTTTTGCTGCCGGAGGCTCCACGCAGAGCTTTCTCCGTAGCATACAAGTGGCCTGATGGTTATACTGGTGCGCTGGTGTGTGCATGTGTGATGTGTGTGTGTCGAGTCACCGCATGTGTGCGTGTGGGAAGCTGGTGAGCGAGGGAGAAGTGAGAGAGTGACGACGATTATCTCCGCAGCGAGTAGCGACTCTAGAGTCATATATATGTGACCACGGTGGGAAATCTGGAGCAGTAAACGTTAACTATCTCTTTAACCAGGAAATGCGTTGGGGTTATGTCAGTGGGAAAAGCAAGCTACTAAGCCACGCCCACGGCAGTCGCTATGACGACCAGCCACGCTGAGGCGATCCTAAAATCTGCAATGGAAAACGGACGCACAGCAAGTCGAGGCGAGTAGAGTAGAGTCGAGGCGAGGCGAGTCGAGTAGGTACTGGTAATGGAAAAGCACCTTTACACTTGTGCTGTTCCACCATCCCGTTCAAATTCGCATAAGTGCATAAGTTGGATCAGCTTTTATCTACACAGCTTGCGTGGAGGATGCTCTCCTGTATCCTCACTTTAGACTTAAGTTGTGCCCTAAATACACAGGGGAGGAAGGTGACATGATAATGAGGGACAGGTGACAGCAGGTCTGATGCGGAACAGGTGAAACACATCAGGGCGGAGCATCAATCACACAGGCGGGAAACACACAGAGGCAGGACCCTGGACCTCTGTGTCGAGGCATAAACCTCTATGTTTATGTGTGCCTGCTCTACCCACTTATCCAACCCGGCCACAAATGAAGATATATTTGCAAAAAGAAAACTCAATCATGTTCTGTAATTATATTGGCACGTTATGTAATTTAATCTCATAAATAATTTGGTAAACAAGACTAAATAATGTTTAAAACTGATTCTGTTTCTGATGCCCCTGTCTGGCGGAGCATAAAGTTTTAATATCGTTATCACATACAGAATCATAAAATTGAAAGGTGCAATAAATAATGTCTGTACAGAACTATTTTACTATTTTTCACATTTTACAATTATATTAATTCTGATACCTGTAGCTTATTAGATATAATCAAATTGATTGGTATAAAAAGGCATGCCATCACAATGCGTAATGACGCACAATGGCTGATCTTGCACTGTTAGAAGATGTGGCAAATGGAAGGATTCAGAGGGACCGAATCTTCAGACAGCAAAACGACTTGCTGGCAAACAAGGACGAATGGTTATGAGCCGGTTCCGATTTCCTCGGGCTGTCCTGTTGGATCTCTGCACTCTTTTAGGCCCAGCGTTGCACAGGACCACTCAGAGAAACCACGCTGTGCCAGGATTTCTGGTGACTGGAACTTTCCAGAGGGAATTGGCTGACAGGTCAGGGATATCTCAGCCAACCCTTAACCATGTTATGCCAGACGTGTTAGGAGGTATAATAGGTTTGTCACATCTCTACATAAAGTTTCCTTACATGGTGGGTGAACAGGCAAACATAAAAGCGCAATTTGCAACAATGTCCGGATTCCCAAAAGGGGTGCTATTGACTGCATTCATTTTGCTACACTATAAGGGCACAGAGTGAGTATTTTCAGTCAATCAATGTCCAAATAATTTGTGATGCAGACATGTTGCTCACTAATGTAGTGGCTTGGTGGCCTGGGTCAACCCATGACTCATTCAGTTTGAGACACAGCAGTGTTAGGCACAGACTCGAGGCTGGTGCTGTGCTTGATGGCTGGCTTCTAGGTAAGTTTGATTAATATAGATATATCGTTTAAATTGTTTCTGTACTTCAGTGTATAATCCCTTCACTATCCTTGCAGGGGACAGTGGCACAATCCCAAATTAATATTATTAGTCTAGTCATGTACTTCATAGGGCCCTATCTTGGAAGCCCATCATTTAAAATGTACTCAGAAAATGTATTGATGACAAAATACATTAATCCCTAATTACATTTTACTGGAAAATTGCTAGTTTCCAAAATGTACAGCAAAAAAACAGTCATGTTGCTCTCCTCTGCTTTGCTAGTTAGTAAATGGCTCCATAATAGTCTGTTTTTGTTGATGATGCAAAGTGAATTTTTTCTCCATCAGCAGACAGCCCTTAGCTAGCTCTCTAAATGTATACACCCTGCAAATGATGTAGTTTAAAATGCATCTAGGTACCAAAATTCAGTAGTAGTCAACAGAACACTCTTTTGGTTGAGATATTTAAATGAATAATTCAAAATATGTGGAAATGTGCTTAATTTGTTTTCTTACTGAGAGTTAGATTAAAAGAGTGAAACCAAGTTTGTGTCTGCCTGTTAAAGTGCTCATATTATGCTCATTTTCAGGTTCATAATTGTATTTAGAGGTTGTACCAGAATAGGTTAATGTGGTTTAATTTTCAAAAAACACCATATTTTTGTTGTACTGCACATTGCTGCAGCTCCTCTTTTCACCCTGTGTGTTGAGCTCTGTTTTAGCTACAGAGTGAGACCTCTCACTTCTATCCAATCTTTTTTGGGTGTCGCACATGCGCAGTAGCTAGGTAAGGACTACTAGCTAGAAGCTAGCGCTGCTAGCGGTTAGCCACCTCGTTCTCAATGACAAAACTACTTCCTGTTCTGCAGGTGTTCCACGCAAAGTTGGAAGTGTGCCGTCGTTTAGAAGAAGTCTCCCAGCTAATCCTGCCTTGTACAGGCCGAAGTTGGAGAAACAGCTAGCTGATGTAGTATTTCAATCAGGAGAGACTTCCTTGCAATTATGAACACATTTATTGTACAGACAAACATGTAAATGTAACAAGTCTCTAGAGATTGGACTCCATCGAAACCAAATGTCATAAAGGGTTAAGGAAACCCAAACATATCCCCCGATGGAGTCCAGACACTGGTGGTGGTGAGGAAGGAGCAGAGGAACCATCGACAGCCAAGCGCAGACGAAACCCGAGTCAGAGGGCGTGACCACCGCTGGTAGAAGGGGAGGAGGCGGGACGCGCTCTATTTCCTGAAACGTCAACTGCCAACTGCGGAAGAGAGAACAGATTTAAAGCAGGATGTCATGCTGTGATAGGCTCGTGAAAAATGGCCGACTCTGATTGGTTTAACTAACAACGACACAGCTGGATCTGATTACTACTGACAAGTGACGTACCATGAAACAGCTGATCATTATGAGTGATGGAAAAGGTAAATGAAGTCTTCCTTTAAGAAGTTACGCTGAGCTTCATAAGCTAAAGTGGTTAGCACACACCAAATGTTTCGGCCGATGACGTAGAAAGCCTTCCAGATTTTGACCAGCTCACCCGGAGACTGAAGGCAGGACACATTCAGAAACCGTATCTCACTCAGAACACCATGGATGGATTTTTTCAAAGTTTGTATGCGTGTGGAAGCACCAGAGACACAAAATAACACCCCAAATCCCAGAAAAAGTGATTTTTTTTTTTTCATAATATGGGCACTTTAAATATGAAACCGCTAGCAGAGAATTACCTACCTTTTTAAAAAAGCTTTTAATCTTTAAGTCTTCGTAGTACTGCATCGCCATAGAAACCCTCCCGACGCACTTTTTTTTTGCACTTTTCAGATGTCTATTTTGTTAAATGTATTTCTATGAAGCTAAATGTATCCTATTGTATTTTCTTCTTTTATGCCCTCTTAAACATGTAAGATGTCCCTGTGTATCTAGAAAGGCGTCCGCCAAATAAAATTTATTATTATTATTTTTTTTGTTTTTGTTTAGGATTAAGCCTGGAATCAAAGGTAAACAGCTAGCCTGGCTCCCTCCAAATTGCAGTGACAACTGTGGTAGCCTCAAGTAACAATAACGAACAAAAAATAGCCCCGGACGTAACCCTCGTAAAATCACAACCAATCATTTTTCACTTCAGCTTTTGTTACTGATTAAACAAACAACATATAAGGTGCTGGTTGGTAGATTTGTGTTTCCCCCTGCTTCCAGTCTTTATGCTAAGCTAAGACTACAGTTAGATTGCTAAATTGTGGTTGGTTGGAACCCCAAAACGATCTCTGTGCACACAAGAGTTTTAGCTACAGTAGTAATATTCTCTGTTCAAACTAACATCTCATCTCATGACTATGCCCTTATACTGGGCATGTGCGTGTCAATGTCAACAGTAAGCAGCATGAATACTCTGCCCGGTTTGTGTTGCCATTGTAGCTTTTAGTTTTAAAAGACACTAGAAAAATAGCAAGAATGGCGAAAAATAAGACGAGAGATTTCTTCTTCTTTATTTGGACCGATGACGAGGTTGAACGGTTGCTGAAAGTAACACGTGACAAGGCGACAAAGGCGGCAGACTCTTAGTAATCTGAGTCTGTCAGTGGGAAAACGAGCACTTTTGTGAAGGTAAATACAAGCTGGAAAATTGTCCTATTAATTGTAGCTTGTTTCTCCGCTGCCGACTGCAGCGATCTCGCTTAATACTGGACCAATTTCAAAGATTGATGTTCCCATCAGTCACTTAGACACAAACACATAGGTTGAAAAAAACGATAGTTACCCTTTAAGCTAATCACCTCCTGGTTCTAGCTCCATAATTATCATGCAGCAATAAGAGTAGTCATCGATCTTCTCATCTCACTCATGGTAGGAAAGAAAATAGGCCTATTTGCCAAAAATACATGACAAATGTATTCTAATCCTGCTGGGCTCCCCTGGTGTAGCTCTTGACCCCAAAGGGTTAAAGAACAGGAACTACTTTTTTTTTCTATAGGCAATTACACATCTGAGCAGATGCTACGACATAGACATTTGTGCAACAAATCTCCAGTGTACAGCATTGGAGTCATCCTCTCCAAATAACAGAATAGAGTAAAAAAAAATATATATATATATATATATATATATATATATATATATATATATATATATATATATATATATATGACGGTAGCTGTCATGTTTAATGTAAACAAAAAGCTGCTCATCGTCGCTGTGCTATCATCGTCGCGTAAAGCCTGCCTCAACGGTTGTGATTGGTGCCTCGATTTTAGGGACATTGGAAATGGGTTTGAATGGGCTCTTCGCCAGACTGACTTGCAGAGCAAATCTCAAATTTGCCGGAAGTTCGTCAGGGTTTACCCAGGCTAGGGAATAAGCTGTTCCGGAGTCTATTTGTGCGTGTGCTGGGGGTTCTCAGTGCCACACGGTGCAGCAGTATGTTAGGGGGCAGCGGTAGAAGCGTGTCAGAAGTTCCTGAGGGAGCCCAGTGCGTTTCAGTGTCCTCAGGAAGAACATCTTCTACTGGGCTTTTTTAATGGTGTGGGAGGTGTTCTGACGCCAGGTTAGATCCTCCGCTATGTGCACTTACCAAATTTAAATACATAAAGCACGTCAACATACAGGACACATCCGTGTGTGTTTGTCTGTGTGTGTCTGTGTGTGTGTGTGTGTTTCTGAGTAGAGTCCTTCTAACCAAAGTACCCACACTACCTGCCAAGAGCTGACCCATTTCATTAAGGCCACTGGGAGGAAGGGGATTCTCGAGAGATCACAAACTCTTTCTGAGGCTGCAGGGTGGGTCGATCATCCAACTCCACTAACAGGGTGCCAGAGAGGACCTTTCTAGATTTTTTTAATAGAGAGCCCACTTTACCCCACACACACACACACACACACACACACACACACACACACACACACACACACACACACACACACACACACACACACACACACACGATGAAAGCTTTTTGGGAGAATGTTTCATCTCAGTGTGCCTTCAGTTAGATAGGAAGAACAGGAGTACAAGTTTGAAGATATCTTTATGTCTGAAGTGTGTGTGTGTGTGTCTGTACTTAAATGTGAAGTGTTTGTAGTGTGTGCGTGTGTGTCTCTGCATGCACGTGTCAGCCTGACGGCCCTGAGCTAGCTCCTCACCAGAGTATGAGTTTCACACGCATTTCATTTCCTGCAGTCAGCATCAATTCAAACTCTCCAAGGAATTAAGCCTATCTACCTGCTTGTCATTTTCTCCTGTCGCTCCAGGTGCACCTCTTGCGCGCGCGCACACACACACACACACACACACATACACATTCCTCTAAAGGTTTTCAGTCTCTCCAGTCAGTCTGGAGAAAAGAGAAGACACAGTGATGGATGGTGTGCATAGCTACCACACGTTATACAATTACTGCATTATTGATTAATGTCTGGGCCTCCCACTATATAAGTACTCACACACGTTCCTGCCCAGCACCACACATCCATGCTATCATTAGCAATTGACAATAATTTGCCCCTGAAGGGTTACGTTAGTATGGTGTTAAAAATAGTTCCACCTAACTAGGAGTTTGGAAATTGGTTTTGAATTTTGAGTCCTCCTGTTTACTTAATTATGCCTGTGCCTAACTCTGCTGTCATTTCAGCAACCCCACTTCCATCTGCCTGCCCTCCTATCACTTAATTCATTCCACCTGTTCAACCTCCTGACTCAGCTGTTCACCATTTACTCATTAGCTTCCTAGTATATAACCAAGTCATTTCTACTAGTCCTCTGCCAGAGTTTCTCAGTGCTTTTGCCTAGTTTTCCAGCATTTTGTTTGTTCATTGGTACCTACCTAGTTTTTGACCCCGTTTATCCCTTTTGCACTTTGCCTTAGCCTGACCCCTTTTTGTACTTTTGCCAGCCGGGAGTTTTCATTTAGTAAAGATATTTTGCTTCTACCTTTTCTGCTTCGTGAGTTGTGCTTTTGGGTCCCATTGTCTCAGATCCATGACAGAAATAGCTAAAAATACTTCTATTTTGCAGAGGTAGGACCAAATCATTGTTTTGCAAGTCTCAAGTCTTTGCACCAAAGTCCCATGTCAAGACAGGCAAGTCCCAAGTCAAGTCCTAAACAAGTCATAACGCAATATTCACCAAATCTAAAAAACAGAGTAATAATACTTTTTTTTGTAACTTACATGTTTATTGAGTTTTCACATGCATATAGACAAAACAATACAGCAAATAAGGAACAAATTAAAATAACAATAGTAATAACACTAACACACTGGAGATGATCCACTATTCACATTTGGCATTTGTTCAGTTGGTATCACATCCCATATACACTACTGGTCAAAAGTTTTAGAACACCCCAATTTTTTTAGTTTTTTTATTGAAATTTTAGCAGTTCAAGTCCAATGAATATCTTGAAATGGTACAAAGGTAAGTGGTGAACTGCCTGAGGTAACCGCTTTCTTACTGGCTGCAAGTAATACTTCAAGTCAAGTATAGATCTTCTTTCATTACAACCTTCTCAATGGGCCTCATTCACCAATATCTTCCTAAGTTTTCTCTTAAATATGTTCTTAAGAAGGTTTCTAAGAAAAGTTTACGCCGGATTCATGACGTGTTCTTAAACAGCAGATTTGTTCGCACCTGTGTTCTTAGGATTGATGAATCCCACGTCTTCGTAACTGAAAGCGCGTGCAGCATAAGAAAACGCCCCAAAAATTCCCATATAAGGACATGACACTTCCTGTGCACCTCCTGGGAGACAGGTTGTCGGAGCTTGTCGGAGCCGCGGTGGAGGAAGTACTGAATCTCAGTACTTAAATAAAAGTACAAATAACCAGAGACATATTTACTTTAGTAAAAGTAGAAGGTGTCCACAACCACAAACAAGGCCTGGCTTTTAAGAAAAGTTCCTATCCTAACCATGAAACGGAAATATGTTAGAATCGGAATGTATTTCATTTTCTTTAACCATGCAAGTAAGCAAATAAAGTGTGTGAAGCAGCGCAAATGGGGAGATGTGAACAGGTCCAGCCAAATAAATAAGATATGAACGCGTCTTACACAGCCTGGCAGAGGAGTAAACAACGCTGTGGAGAGAAATAGATGGCAACTTTGATTTAAAAACGGGAATAATAAAAACAAACGTTTTCATTTTCACTTTTACCGGGGCTGTATTACCGAGGGTCAGCGGCGCTGCGCCCGGGCTCTGGAGCACCGGAGCCGGCTTGGATCAGCGGTGCCCCATATATACAGTATCTACGGCAACCAATATATACAGTATCTATGGCAACCCATATATACAGTATCTACGGCAACCAATATATACAGTATCTACGGCAACAAAGACGTTTTGGCAGAGGGAAACTGATCAGAAAATGTAACGGAACATTGTAGAAATGTAGTGGAGTAGAAAGTATAGGCTAGATAATTGCTGCAAAATGTAACAAAGTAAAAGTCAAAAGTAGGCTATGCACTATTGAGTCTACTTAAGTAAAGTACAGATACGTGAAAAATGTACTTAAGTACAGTTATGAAGAATTTGTACTGTTACATTCTACCACTGCATTTCGGTCCTATAAATAGCGATCAATCACCAAATAACGCAGGATTTAATCAGTTTAATTGCTGATGTAAATTGCAGTGTTAGTGTCTTTTTTGAATAATATGATTTTTTATCAACAAATGATCAGAAATACATTACATTACAATACTATCATTGTAAACAGCTGTAGAATTAAATAAAATGCAGTAAGCAATCATTTGGAGCAAATTGTCATCACTCAAATGTGCGTAAGAGTGCTTTTCAGTGTTCGTAGATTTTGTTCTTAGCTAAGAACAAATCCAAGTTAAGAAAACATTAGTGAGTGCCAGAATCTTCGTAAAAAAGTGCGTAAGAAGGGTTTAAGAACACATTTCGTCGTAAGAACGGTTGGTGAATGAGGCCCAATGTTCCCAAGGTACATCACTGGACAGGTATTTGGGATTTCATATCCCAGAACGTTTTTTACAACTAGATTAACATTTTGCCAGTATGTCCTCATTTTTGTACAGTTCTAGAAGATGTGTGCATGGTCTGCTTCCACACTCCCACACAGTCTCCGGCAGTATATTGAATAGCGAGTTGCGACATATAAGGCGAAAAGAGTAGGAGACCGACAACAACCTTGTCTTGTCCCCCTCTCCAACTGAATTGTATTGGACAGGCTTCCGTTTACTCTGATCTTAGCTGTGGGCTCTTGATAAATAGTTCTAATACATCGGATTACGTTGTCATTGAAGCCAAATCTCTTTAGTACCTCAAACAAAGAATAACCAACTAACACTATCAAATGCCTTTTCAGCATCTAAACTAACCAGAATTGTACTTGTGCCACTTTTTTGAGCGTTGTCTAAAATATGGAGGGTTCTTCTAATATTATCGTGTGTTTGGCATCCTTTTAATAAACCCAGTTTGATCCTCATCAATCAGATCTGGTATGATGATCAGGGGCCTGTTTCACAAAAGCAGAATATATAAATCCAGGATAACTGATAAAGCGAGGCTTGACCTAGTCTAATCTGTGCATCCTGGCTTGGTGCGTTTCACAAAAGCCGAGCCAGGCTGAGGAGGAGAGACTAGGTCGATCCAGGCTGAACTAATTCAGAAAGATGCGCGTCCACGGATTTCCTCAAAAGACCGCGAGGTTGATCACAGATTTACTGATTCCAAAATGGAGAATACGCATTGTACATAGGCTACTTTATACAGAGTGAGCAGCAGCTTCTTGTGGAAGTATGATGACGTGAAACACATTATTTGAATAAAAAGAAAATAGCACGGCCGCTGTACTGAAACAGCGAGAGAAAGCGTAGCAGACGATCACAGACCGACTGAATGTGTAAGTAGCCTAAATATATAAACATTAACTGACCACTGCTCTAAATGGAAACCGTCATAATCCTACCATTCAATGATTAGGCTACTAATCATTTGCACAAATTAACAATTGTACTCTTTGCCTTAAAAGTAAGCAGAAGATAATGTTACTCAGAAAATTTACCATGAAGATCCATTTTCTATAACGCTAGAATATGAAGCGTAAATATCTCTTTCACTCTGTTCCTCCCTCTCTCTCATTGGCTAAAATATTAATTTCCTAAGTCATATTAACTTCCACTACTCTCTTTTAATGCAAAGTGTACAGGTGTTCGTTTTTGCAAGTGACAAGTGACACATTGAATGGTTTCATTTAAGAGTAGTAGTTCAGAAATGTATATTTTTAGACTATCATTTAGTCTGTCCGCTATTATCTGTCACGCTTTTTCTCGCGTTTTTTTTATTTTAGGACGAGTTTCCTTCTCTACATATATGTCTTGCTCCTTGGTATATATGGACATAGAAAATAAAGACACTGAAGTAATTGGACTGTAAAATCTAGAAACTATAAAGATAATAAAATGATAAATTCCATGCACACTATAAACATGAATGGAACAGAGTATATTCATCAGTTATTTCCCCCAAGGCAAAATATAAGGTCAAAAACCATTAAGGTGTCCTCTCCCTGTTGTTACATGAATGTACAGTAGCCTACATCACTAGATAGTTACTGGTCCAGTGAACTAAGTCTATAATTTGGGAGGATTGTACAGTTAGGACATGTTCTTAAAATTACAATCCTCCCAAATTATAGTCCCAGTTTACTGGACAACACAAATTGTGTGCTAAGAATGCCAAATACAATGTACATGGAAGAGGAACAAACATGAGCCTTATTGTTAAAGAATAAAAAAAGAAATGATAAACTACAATAATTTAAGGTGCATTGGGGAACTATAGAAATGTACAGCATTGTATGTATTGCCCTTAGTAACAGACTTCATTTAAAACTCATTTGAAATTTTATCAGCCTTTTCTAATTATCTCAACAACTGCCATAATATATTCATCAAACTTCTTACAACAATATGAACAGCAGTCTTCATACAGCAATATAACAGTAACAAGGACAAATTTATAATTATAAAAAAAAATAATGGTCACAACTTTAAATAATAACAGTACTTAAATGAACAGCAATATGCACCCGTTGTATTTTAATCCAGGCTGATAACAAAAGGGTAAAACCACTGCTGAGTGAACAGAAAAGGTTCCAGGATTAAATTAATCCTGGTCAGGACCAGGCTAGCTGCACAGAATAAATCTCCATGGTGATTTATGTGCCCCGGCTTTCGTGAAACCGAGTCAAGGCTAAATTCATCCAGGATAACCAGGAAATCCCGGCTTAATCCCTTATCTTGGTTTTGTGAAACAGGCACCAGGCCTCAAATCTCTTGCAAATAATTTATGTAAATAGTTTGTAGTCTACGTTTTGAAAGTGAAATTGGCCTATAGTTTTTGCATTCTTCTTTGTCTTTGCCTTCTTTAGGTAAAATGGTAACAATTGCTTCCTTCCACAATGGGGGGGGCCTCTGCCATCGTTAAGGGTCCAGCTAAAACAGGACATAAGCAAAGGTGTTAGCTCCTTCTGAAAGGCCTTGTACCATTCCGGTGGAAACCCATGCTACCTGGTGATTTATTAGCCTTTAATTGCGGCTTCCAGCTCCTTAGCTCTAAATTGTGACATAATAGTGTCATTCTGTCTCACCAATAGATGGCAGGTCAAGTGAGTCAAGAAAACTTCTTAGTGTTTTTTCATCAGCTGATAATGGTTTAGAATAGAGTTTCTTGTAATATTCTTCAAATATTCTTTCTATTTCATCTGGTTCATGTGATAATTGGTTGGTTTGAGGGTTCCTTATTTTATGAATTGTGTTAATGGCCTGCTGTTTCCGCAAGCGTCTAGCTAAAAGTCTTGTTGCTTTTGGGCCCGATTCATAGTAAGTCTGCTTTACAAATCTTGCCCTCTTTTCTTAGCCTGGCTGACACCAGACCCTTCTCAGTTGTAACAGAGAGTGGGGTCTGGGAAAGGTTCATTTACAGCTCATTTCCAAAGGGGCGTCACCAACGGACGCCGCTCACATGCCTCTGGGCGCATTGGATAGTCGCTTCAACCAATCAGACCAACCATTGGATAATCCTTCAATCAATCAGACCAACGATCCGGGTGACGCTGCGCTTCGGTACTCTTCATGTTGAACGTAAACAAAAAGCTGCTCGCCGTCGCTGCGCTATCGTCGTCGCGTAAAGCCCACCTCAACGGTTGTGATTGGTGCCTGGATTTTGGGGACATGGGTAGACTGACTTGCAGAGCAAATCTCAAATTTGCCAGAAGTTCGTCATGGTTTACCCAGGCTAGTCTTTTCTATATCTGTCCTAAGTATCTCATTTATCTCTTCCCTTGTCTTCTTTATTTGTTGCAATACAGACTGATCTTCTGTATTTTTATGTTTCTTCTCCAGTTCTTGCAGTTTTTCTACTTTGTGTTTTATACATATAGCTAGCCAAGCCTTTTTTTGTGATGTTGCCAAGGCAATTAATTTCCCCAAGAATAACTGCCTTCATACTGTCCCACAGTATTGCAGGGTTTACCTCCCCATTATCATTCTCTTCTACATACCTTTTTATTTCTTCTTTTATCTGCTCCACATTTGCCTTATTGTTCAAGATGCCCACATTTAGCCTCCATACAGTATTTATTTTCCTATTATTAAGGTGTATATTAAGGTGTATTGTCAAGCTGATCCCACTGTGCTCTGATACTTCCGCCACCCCGATTTTACACTCTGTGACCCTGTAACTTTCACTTGTATTAATTAAAAAGTAGTCAATTCTGGAGTAGACAGAATGAGGCACTGAATAGTGTGTATAATCCCTTTCTAGTGGGTGAAGTTCTCTCCATACATCAATTAGTTCCATTTCCTGGACTGATGTATTAATAAACTTGGTTAGATGCATCTTGCTTCTTTTGGGGCTTGTTGTATCCAAGTTATGGTTTATGACCACATTATAGTCTCCTCCACATATGAAAATACCTTCAGTTTCTATAGTAATAGTGTCAAACAGAGTTTTGAAAAAACATTTGGTGCTCTCTGGGGGGGCATATACATTGATCAGTGTCACCATTCTGTTCTCCAGCTTTAATACAAATCTCCCTTCAGTGTCCTTACCTTCTTTATGACATTCAAATTGAACTGCATTTGTGATAAGGATAGCCACTCCCCTCTTCTGGCTAGGTTTGTAGGAACTGTAAAATGTATTCCTAAAACCAAAGCGTTTTAGCTTTTCATGTTCTTGTTGAGGCAGGTGAGTTTCTTGTAAAAATAGCACTTAAGCCTTTTCTTTTTTCAATTTAGCCAGAACCTTACTCCACTTAACTGGATTATTCATCCCATTTACATTAAGTGACACTAGTTTTATATTATTATGTGGGATTTAAATGATCCAATCCTGTGTTACATTCATTCACCTCCAGACAACTTAAAACTGCACAGACCTGAACATCTAGACAATGTGTGCTAACTAAAAAAAACAAAGAAAAGTCAGTTAACTCCAAAATTAGGGTGATTCTTCACCACCCTGTGTCCCCCGTTGGTAGGCAGAGGGAGATCCTCCTGAGGGAGGGTCCCTCACTAGAGGTGAAACACGCCATTTCACGCATCTTAGTAATCCTACGTCATTTGATAGCATTTATTTTGTATTCCAAATGAAGTCTTCAGCCTTGGTCTTAAGTGTTTGGCCCCATTTACCAGCATAACAAATTAAATAAATAAAATTAATAAAAAATAACTTAAAATAAATGAGCAAATAAAAATAAAATAGCTGCCCTACCAAACCATCCTATTTGATTTGAAAAGAAAAACAGACAAACTGAGATATCCCTCAGAGTTCAAATAAAGTCTTGATGATTGTTTGTTACTATTCATGTAATATGAATGAAATGTATTATTAGTTATTAGTTATTTTTTGCCATATATAACTTAAAGCTCACATCACGGGCAGGAGTGATGTAATAGTCATTGTAACGTTAACTTCTCACAGCTGGTTTCGTTAAGGGGCCAAGAAAGTTTCACATACGTGACAAAGTAAAGAATGAAGATTAGTTGGGGGTGATGGAGCGCAGTGTCTTCTGTGCTCATCTCTCTGGCTCGCTGCCACGTCAGGGCCCGGAGAAGCTGCTCCATCTCCCGGTTCGGATCCGCGTCGCTGCGGCCTGGCATCTCCACCGAGTAACGTCTCTTCCTCAGCTCCTGCGCTGCATCTTGTGCACTCTCGTAAGTACGTGTCCCTGAGTCCCAGTGAATGCGCATCTTGTCCAGCAGAGTCTGGAAACGGATTCCTTTCTCTTTCAGGAGCCTCTTTATCCCCGTGTATGCCTTGCGCTTCTGAATAACCTCCGTGGCATAATTATGGTCAAACGACAGGCATCAATCATTATTTTCTTTCCCCAGGCTTTTTTCAGTACGATTTCTTTGGTATTAAACTCCAGAAAATGTACCACCATGGACCTGGATGGCTCGTTCCGCTCTGGTTTACGAGCTAGAGCTCTGCGGGCACGCTGAATCTGTAAGCTAGTGTCCGCTGTCAGTTCAAGTTCACTTTTCAGGAGTTGCTCCACAAAGACAGACATGGAGTTGCCTTCTTTCCCTTCGGGTACGCCATAAATGCGAATGTTGTTCCGCCTAGACCGTCCCTCCAAATCTGTCAACTTTTCCCGCATGGCTTTCTGTCTTTCCATGGACTTAATGAGCGCCTTCTTCATAGCCATGTTAGCCGGTTAGCCAAGTTTTCGGTAAATTTCCTCCTTGAGATCTTTGAGTTAATTTTTCATGTCTTCCTTGAGTTCTTCTTTGAGACTGTGTAGGGTTGCTTTATGCTCAGCCCTGAAGTCGCGTATTTCCTTGCTAATACTTTGAAGCACTGAGCACATGGTTTCCGAGTTGTCTTTAGAGCGCTGAGCATCGTCCATCAAAAGGAAGGTGTATTCTTCCTTTTTTGTGTGTCGTTTTGTTCGACTTCTAGTCGTTACTCCCCTGTTCATTCCAAAGTAAAATTACTATGAATTGCTTAACAGTTAGTGAATTTAGGGGGGGTAATTCTAACTTGCTATCGGGAGCTCAAGATCACGCAGCCATCTTGTCGTCCTGCTCCACCGGAAGTGTAATAATACATTTAATTTTCACTTTTCAAATGTTTATTTTATTTCTTTTAAACAAGTTTAACTGTGTAGTGCTACTGAATTTAATAACAGACACTGCACTTTCATAATCTTTTGAATTAAAAAGATAAATGTAAAAGACAAAAACTAGTCAGTTTTTGTATTCTGTATTTCTGTCTCCTGGCGTTAGAGTTACATAAAGTTGTGTGTCGTCCACATAACTATGGTAACTTATCTTAGGCAGCACGGTGGCTCAGTGGTTAGCACTTCTATCTCACAGCAAGAAGGTTCTGGGTTCGAACTCAGGTCGTCCCCAGCCTTTCTGTGTGGAGTTTGCATGTTCTCCTCATGCTTGCGTGGGTTTTTTTGTGGGTGCTCCGGACAGCGTGTCTAGATTGTCCTTTTTTTAAGAGTGGCTTGATGACTGCAGTTTTTAGGGCCTGTGGGAAGATGCCTGAAAGAAGAGACATGTTTATAATCTATAGAAGATCTGAAGCCAAACAATTCGAAACATTTTTGAAAATGTCCATTGGTATAATGTCAAGGCAACAGGAGGTTTTCAGTTGTTGTATAATGTCCCCCAGGGGCCCGTTTCAGAAAGCAGGTTTAGTGAAAACTCTGAGTTTGTTAACCCTGAGATGAGGGAAACTCTGGGTTTTCTGTTTCAGAAAGAGAGGGAACTTCACCTTAGAGTCAGTTACTATGGTAACTGAGCCTGTGAACCTAAGCTGGTCGGGAGCAGGTTTTCTTCAAGAAACCTTGAGTTTCTCTCAGTCTCCTCCCTCTGACACCAGCCCAGCCTGCTGACACAGCGCTCTCTCATTTCCTCATTCATTCATTCAGTCTGGATCAGGCGCATTTTAGGGCAGTTTGTTATCGGTATGAATACTATTTATTTTTTTATTAACCATGTTAGGCAGATTTTTTTTTTTTTCTAAAAACATGGCATTTACTTCGCAGGGATGATATTGAACCCCAACATTTACATTTTCAGATAACTTCCTATTTGAGTGGTATCATTTTCTTCCCAGTCTGTTATGCAGCCTAGGCTACATTACCTTATCCGTCCTTATATCGCTAACGTCACCCATTTTCTGCTTGTACATCCCAGAAGATTATTTGTGTCACATTATTTGTGTCACGGCAGTTTTCTTTAGAACACTGGTGAAGTGGAGCATTTTAGTAAAGCCACTGTATAGCAAAGCGCCGTCAGAAGAGTATGACTCGCTCTGAAACGTTTTTTTAAACGTTTGTGTAGCTAGTGTTCCCTGGCCACAAACCAGTAAGAGCCATTAAAAAGGGAGTTCCACAGTATTGCAGGTGAATGATGTAAACCCTTTGAAATAAAAGATTATGGATTATAATTCTGATAATGGTGGTGCTGCAGCCGCAGTGGGATTAGTAGGCTATAGTATTTTTTCGCCCACAGTATTGCACTTAAAAGAAACAGATTATAGGTTAATACCATTTCACCAGTAATATTAGGCTATACTTATGATTAAATATGATACACTAGCCTATATTGGAATATACGCATTTACTCTAGCAGCAATTTTCTCCCACACAAATTCTCTCTCTTTTGCAGCAGCCGCTGTGTTTTAAACTTGCTGTATGTGCACATGAGTATTTCCGCCGACCAGATGTTTGTAGTTGTTAACATGGTGAATCGCAGTATCATGGCTCCATTCATGCTGCCTTTTTATTGTGGTGGTGCACGTGCGTGAACCTATTCTGAGTTGATTGAACCAACTCATATCAGCTGTTCTGAAACCGAAATGTCAGTTTCCCATCTCAGGGTAAATCAACTCAGAGATCAGGGTTGGACTGAGAGTTTGTTAAACCTCCTTCCTGAAACGGGCCCCTGGTTGTTGTGATTGATCATATGAAATTGTGTCATAATGGAATTTGTTTTGCTTGGATACCGTGACAACACAGGTCCTATACTTGATTTGGAGGCACTGTCTAATTTTCTGAATTGTATCTATGAAGAAGATGGCAAATTCATTACAGGCATTGGTGGATAAAAATCCAGATGCTACTGGTACTGGAGGGTTTGTTAGTCTATCGACAGTAGCAAACAAAATATGTGAATTATTATTGTTTCTGGCAATAATAGCAGAAGAAGGACTGTCTTGCATTTCTCAGTTCCAAATTATAAATGCGAAGTCTCTCTTTATAGGTGTCATAATGGACCTGGAGAGAGTTTTCGCCACCTGCGTTCAGCTTTTCGACGCTCTCTTTTTTTTCAGATCTTACAAGTGTGGCATTTCTCCATGGAGATCTTTTCTTATCAGAGACAGTTTTTACCTTAATGGGAGCAATGGCATCAATAGCATTTATAATTTTACAATTGAAATTGTCTACAAGCTCATTGACTGAGAACCCAGAAGGGGTGGGCGTGGAGGACAAAAGCTGAATGAATGATTCACTGGTGTTCTCAGTGATGTACTGTTTTTACCGTATTACCTTTGTTTGAACACTTTTTTGTACAGAGATAGTGCCATTAAAGAAAAGACAGGAGCTGGTCTAACTTTAAGGATTTAACTCATGTTGATTACTGGGGCTCAGCGGGCAGACTTACCGCTCCCCAGGAAAATAAACCATAGGGTGCAGATTCTACATAGTAATTCTGATAGTAAGTAACGTTAGTCTTCATACGCAAACAACAAATTATCTTTGGTGGCATAATTTCAAACTGGCACTCAGCGACATAACTTCACTTCATCATGCTTCTCTGGTCTCTGGTCTGTCAGATTTGTTAAAGTGGATCTGAACAGAAATCAATTTATTTGTAAAACATGTTTTAAAAAACATTCTGTTTGTGTATGGGGAAAGGTATCAAGTCTGTTCAAGTCAAAAGGCTCAAGTCCAAGTGAAGTCACGAGTCATTGGTGTTGAAGTCCAAGTCGAGTTGGAAGTCTTTCCTGAAATTCTTGAGTGGAGTCTAAAGTCATCAAATTTGTTAATCGAGTCTAAGTCATGTGACTCGAGTCCACACTGCTGCTATTTTGTAACATGATTGTATTTATATATTCTGCAGTATTTGACTTCAGTGTGGCTATGACAGTTTGTTGGTCTCAGCCACTACTTATGCATTACTTATATATAAATACATTTTTAATTAGAAAGTCTTCATAGTATCATTAAATAGCAGTCCACTTCCATGTTTTGGTACAATTAGTTTTCACACCTGATGCAAAGTCGTTTCAGGAGTGCACATGAACCATAATCGAGACCACCTTTATTGGTGGACTCAGGCACGGATCGACCGTGCCAAGGTATGGTACGCATTGTTCACACTTATCAAACAAACTGGACTATGGGGTCAAGCATACTCTGATACTCAGCCCTGGTCCCTGATGTGAAAGCCCCCCTCTTGTTGTAAAGGGCTGTTTGATGACAAAGGTAAATCAGTGATTATATGCTAAATATAGCATAGACCTAAAATGAAATAATTTTTTTTTAGGTTGGCCAAAACACGTTATGTTGTGTGCCCCCGTCCTTCGCATTACATTGCTTAGCTTCCGTGTTGGTACTCCTGTCTGCTTCAAACTGGTGGCGTGCTGACTGCCATCTACTGTAGCTAATACACTGACAGTAACTCATACAAATGCACTTCAACAGATCCAAACTATCCCTTTAACATAGCAGTACTGACTGCTGACCAGATCTGAAGGATTCAATTTCCTCAGGCGTCTGAGTTGAATCAATCTCTCTGCCTCGCCTTTCACATTATTAATCACCATTGGTGAGATTCCAGCCCTGACCAATGAGGGTGCGACCAGCATTAACCATGGTAAAGTGCATACTGCCCCTATAATGACTTGTGCGCCCCATCAAGTAAAACCACTGCAAGATTACATGTTTACAAATCATTACCCAATCATTAATTGTGTTAAAAAGCACAGATGTCGAACGAACTCCATTAACACACTGATCAGTTAGTTCATTACTAGAACAGGAATCTCAGGGGTCTATGAGGACTGGGACCACTGACCTAAGCAAAAATGTCAATGATAAAACCCATCTAGACCATAGATAAATTACCAAATCGTCCCGCAGGACACAGGCCATATCACAGCCTCTGTGTAAAATTACTGCTGTTGATATTTTTAATTCAAAATGAAAGGTCTGAAAATCCCCCTAAAAATTTAAGGAATAACAAAAATATACACTCAACTTACCGTACTTGGCCATAAAAGCTGATTCTGATACTTGACGTTGTCACAAGAAAAAAAGCTTCAACAGAAGTATAGATCCCCTCAGTAAATTAAATATGGGCCTTTCAATCTGCTGCAAGACATCCTAAAACACTGTAGTTGTACAGCTGAGGATGAAAGGTATGTCATTAGCTTTGAAGGTCTTTGGTCATAAACCAAAGTATTGGAAAAAATTACATTTTTGACCTGATGATAGAGGGTAAGGTCATCACCAGAGCAATACAAATTCATCCTCCTAGGTATATCAAATATCTGAACCAAATTTTATGATGATTCTTATGGTGATCCTTACAACAGTAGTCGAGACATTTCATTAAAAACAAAAAAATGTATTGTCAAAGGAAAGGTTCAAACACTCAAGGTCCTATGTTTATACAAAATCCCATGGCAATCCGTCCAAAAGTTATTGAGATATTTCAGTCTGGACCAAAGTGGCAGACTCGCCAATGAAACTCAGTCCTAGCCCATTGTCTCTAACCAATAACGTAGTAGGAAGTTCTGTGGATTCACTTGGTGCAGACTCACTATTTCAGATCTGATTTAGTCACGGGAAAGAAAGCATTTTGTGTTTGTTTGTTTATTTATTGTCCTAACTTAGTGTACTGTAGCCTAAGCAATATATAGGCTTTCAATGTAGACATAGAAATAATTTAATCGGTCAACCTAATTTTGATATGCTACATCTATACACCAAACCTATAACCTATAAGCATGTTATTTCAGAAGTGAAAGAATGGCTTTTGTTGTGGATTAGCTTTTCACCCCTGACCAGAGGAGAAACTATACTCGCTCGTCTGCTACAGATCCACTCATGACAACGTAGCCGGCTGATTCGACTGATTCGAGGACTCAAGAGCTCATGAGTCCCGTGGTCTACCGAGCTTGCAATGTTTCAGACTGTCTGCTCGACCTAATTGCATTTAATATACTACATTTATGCACCAAACCTACAGTAGTAGGCCTAGGCTACGTGCAGAACATTGTATGTTATTTCAGAAGTGAAAGAATGGCTTTTGTTGTGGATTCGCTTTTCACCATGACTCGAGGAGAGACTTCCCTTGCTCTACAGATCCAGTCATGACAACGTAGCCGGCTGATTCGCATGACTGACTGACTGACTCGAGGACTCAAGAGCTCATGACTCATGAGTCCCATGGTCTGCAATGTTTCCGGCCCTGCGGGAAGTTCCTAATCTTGGACTATCTCTGCTCACTCAGTCGCTTGAGTTGACTTGTGGAGTTGTGGTTGCCTACGAAATTGTAAGTTATAAAGCTTTTGGCAGCTAAGATGGCTAGGACTAGTAGTAGCTAATGTTGCAAGAGGTTTGTGTGTGTTATCATTTTAGATTGAATTGTAGTAGGACTCTACTAAGTTAATGATACTAGAGACTCGCGACTCATGAGTTGATTTAAAGACACAGGTGAATGCTCTGAGTGAGTCACGACTCAAACAGGTTTAGACAGGATAGCCTGCTAAATCTGATTTGAAGTACAAAAAAGTGAGGACTGTGGTTATAGCCTCCACTCACTCTTGTAAACAACATACATGTGTAAGGGCCCCTGGAAATCCTGGACCCCACTCTGGGAGCTTCTGATGTAGGCAACATCATCTATGTCTTGGTGGAATGCACACGCCATTCACAGTTTGTTTTTCCCTGCTAGTGCCACAAACACACCACAATCCCATTTGATGTCTTCCTTCAGGAGAAGGGATAATTCAGCTGGTTTGAACCTAGCAGTGTTGGTCCAAGAGTTTTCCCTCTTGTCCTGTTCTACTTCCAGCTCACAGTCTGTGTTCATTGGGAACTCAAGCTAGAATGTGTTATTTTTCTCTGCATGCTCAAACATTCAATGCTGAATCTGGGAAATGAAATGCCACCACTGAAGCGGCACATTTTATGAAAAATGGATTTCCTTCAAATAGAAGCTAAAGTATGTTCTGGGTTGACCTTTGACTTTTGAGGCACTTTGCTCTGTTCCACTCTTCTGATTGAACATCAATGTGTTCAAATCTTGAGAGAAGGTACTTTGAAAAGCAAAAAAAAAGAAATACTAAACATTGACATATGCCTATAATGTAAGTTTCAAACGAGCTCCTAACTAATGTGTTCATTTCCACTCCTTCGCTATTTCCCTACTTCCTCAATGAGACAATACTTAAAGTCCCCCTCCACTCAAAAATGTGTTTTTCTTATGTTTATGTCCTCTAAAAGTCTGGCCCTGACTATATTGAATTGTATTTGTGCAAAATTTGTCACTAGACAGGTTTTTCACATTCCTCTTCTGAAGGTGGAGATGTCTGTGCACTTCTCTGAAATCTGAGATTCAAACGTGTTCTGGGCAAGCTCGACTAGGTACTTGACTAATTCTGGAAACCAATCGCTGTCTAATAAGCAAAAGCCAGCAAAGACACCTGAAACCTCCATCGCAGAGTGGACTGACGAAAACACACTATGCACATTTGCCTGCCAGTTACAAGCTTACAAGCTAACACACAAGATAAAATATGCTAACTACACTTAGCACTCTGATACGTCTAGTTGTCAATTTTAGTACCAAGCAGTCTCCTCATCTGAGTCTGGGCCTGACTGATGACGGGGTTCAGACATGGCGCCAAGGGGGTTGCACACACAAGTGGCCATGTCGCAGGGGCACCGCAAGACAGCCATCTTCCTGTATGAACCCAGCGTGAGGCTCAAACATGATAAGCCATGGCTAATTCTCCAATGTTTCTAGTCAAGTAGCTGCAATGCCTCTGATGCCTTTGTCCCTGTTCCACGTGGTTCTGGTTCTGTGATGTGTGGAGGAGAAAAACCTGGAACACCAATGACGTTCATGGCCAACACAAGCACAATGTTTTTTGTATAAAAAATAAACAGTTTAAAGAGACGTGTTATACGTCTAAAGCAGTATGACTGTAAAAGACGGGGAAAAAAACACTCAATACATACAATGTACAGGTGCAGGAATTTGTCTAGGGGAAGACGTAGTCTCCCAGTGTAGCTTAGCTATGCAAAGCACAGTGAAGTGTTGCTGGAGTCCTCTTTTTGTTCCTGATTGTCATTCTTGTAAGGCACTAAGGCAACACAAACATAGGTTACAACAGTTGACATACCTGATAGTCATTCCTGGAAGGTGTTTTTTCATGGCAGGTCTAAGTGCGCAAATCTAGTAAACAAATATCTTAATAATTACCATAGGTTCACAGTTGTTTGTTTAACTCTGCAAATGAAAATGTTAAAACATTCAAGATGTAGGCTAAAAGCTATTCAAGGTTATAGAAATATAAGGGGAGTCTTTTTAATCTTGTTGTAGTCTGGGTTCATCTCTCGAGGTACAACGACTTCATTTTTTAAACCTGCAGCAAGACAGCCAAAGCACTGCATTTTAACTGGAAGAAAATGAAGATAAAATTAATTTGAGTTGTTGTAAAACATGATGCAAGTAAAGCCCTTGGTTCAGAACTAAGCAGGTTTTTCCCTCTCTCCTGGTCAACAAAGAAAGCCCCGATATATGCCTTTCCTCATTGAAACTAAAATATAGGTGTGCATCCAATACTGGAGGACTTCTAAAATAACATAACATTTGAATAAACCAAAGTTACCTGTTATGAAGTGCAGACTACACACATACACATTAATTGATGTAGGATCTCACAACCATCCTGACTCTCGACACCTGATAGTCTGCAACTTCTTACCGTCTGTTTATTCAGCAGTATATAAAACTTCAGATTAACTTGTTAGAGTGCAGAACTCCACACAGCAACTTTTCGGCATGCACCAAGCAAAAGTCAATCGTAATCATTACAAAAAGTAAAGATCAAGCACCTAACTGGGTCTACGCGCGTTAAGCCCGAGACATGTTAATCGGCTGTCGGACAGTCTGGCGAGGTCAGTGACTCGAGTCTGTTCGGTGCGTCCCGTGCCGTCATCTGTCCGAGGGGCCATTGGCCTTCATTTTGGCCAATTTGACATGTTGAATCGGAAGACGGGCACTGCCGGCAGTCAGAATCAAATGAACAATCTGATTGGTAGAGGGCTAACCTGGAAACGAGGAGCAGAATGAGTCTCTCAAAATCTGATGAAAATCTTTCAAACTGACCTTTGTTGATCTGAAATGAAGACAGATTCAGCAACTGCACAACCTATTTATCTCTTAAAATGTTTTCAGAAACATGTTTCGTTGAACTATTTTAGTACAATATGAGATGGTATTCTGAACGAGCCGCCATGACAGTCTGGCTTTGAATGTCCGGAGAAACCAGACCCACGTGACGCGTTCGTCCAATCAGCTGCCAGTTTTCATTTTTGGGCGACAATACAGATTAGCGCCGCCTGCTGTTATGGAAACGTATTACGTCTCGTCGCTTTGGTGTGTTCCGGGTCACTTTTTTGACCAACTCGGGGAGACTGATCAGTCCAATTGCCTTTCCTGCCGAGGGTCAGCCGTCTGGTCGGTGTGTCTGGGCCTTTAGTTTACGTGGTTTGTTTTCCCCCACGGCATAAAGGATATAACGTTTTCGTGGGCATTCCCAGTAATGTCGACGAAGTCTATTTTTACTGTATTGATACTGGTTCGACTAGGCAAGGGAAAATGTTGTCTGGATCAATGACATACATTTCCAGGATAATTGCCTTAATACCTCGCCCTCACCTTCCGTGAGTGTGTTGCTGTTCTCAAACTCTGTTTTGATTCGTGAAACAACAATGTAACGAAAACTGAGCTGACAAAGAAGGATGTTAACGACCTTGTTACCTTTTTAGAGCACTGCAGGAAATCTGTTTCTTTTTTTTTTATAATTTTATTTATAACAGTTTTTATACAAACACAAAACAATCAGTTACATAAAATGTATGCACAAAGTATGTTATACATAAAGTAAACAAAAACACAACACCCCCCCCCCAAACCGCACCAGATAGAAAAAAAAAATGAATACATAAACTCAAAACCTTGACAATGGAGTGAAGAGATAAAATAAGTAAGTGATCCATATTATAGGCTCAAATATATTTCAACTCTTAGAAAGATGCCTAAGGAAGGGCCCCCCAGACTTTATCAAAATTTTTTAGAAGCATCCACTTTGGAAAAACGAATCCTTTCGAGCTTGAGGGCAGCAACCATTTCAGCCAGCCATTTATGAAAGCTGGGCGGTACAGTGGACTTCCAGTCCATCAAGATCACTCTTTTAGCCACCACCATACCAAACATAAGGGACAGTTGCTGAGAATGTGTCAATGCTAATATCGAATCAGAACATCCAAACAAAGCTAACCCCAAATCTGGACTGATATCTTCTCCAACAACGTTTGAGTACCACAGAAAAATATTATTCCAAAACTCAGAGATCTCAGGACAAAACCAAAAAGTATGAGCATGTGTCCCATCGGAGATCTTGCATCTATCGCATAACGGGGAAACCGATGGGTAAATTTTATTAAGTTTAGATTTGGTGTAATGTAGTCTATGCGGCACTTTAAACTGAATAAGTTGTAATCTTGCATTAATAGAACAGGCATGGATTCGCTTCAGTCCTTCCTCCCAAATCTCATTTGAGATATTAATTCCAGTGTCACTTTCCCATGCTGCTTTGATGTGATCTGAAGAGACTGAAAAATGAGATGCAAGCAACGAAACAAACCGAGTCACCAACTGTTTGGCATTAGGGGGGTTGACCAAAAAGATCATACAGATAATGGTCCTGAGGCAACTCCTGAAGCTCAGTAAAAGAATGTTTAGTATAGTGGCGCACCTGTAAATATCTGAAAAATTGTGATTGGGAAAGGTCAAAGGTTTTATACAAGTGCTCGAAAGTCGCAAATTTTCCATCAATATAGAAGTCCTTAATCATAGTCAGTCCTTTGCTTCTCCACAAGGAAAATACCTTATCTGACTGGCCAGGCAAAAAATTAAGATTATCACAAATTGACTGTTGCACTGAAGGACTTTTAATACTCATAACAGTCTTCAATTGATTTAAAATCCTAATGGAATTGAGCACAACAACATTCTTACACTGTGATTTCTTTAAAGGTACGGGGTTCAAAAAAAGAATAGCCGCAAGAGAGCTACCAACCACTGACCGAGCCTCCATGTACAGCCATCTGGGTTGGCTGTCCATCAATTTATCAGCAGCTTGATCACTAAGCCGCCAGAACATCATAGCCCTGGCATTAGTAGCCCAATAATAACGACGGAAAACTGGTAGCGCTAGACCACCCAGCTCCTTCGGCTTCTGCAAATGTTCCTTAGAGATTCGATGTGCTTTATAACCCCAAATAAATGGCAAAATTACAGAATCTAATTGTTTGAAAAAAGAATGTGGCAAAAATATAGGCAGGTTCTGAAAAAGATAAACAAAGCAAGGTAGCGAGACCATTTTAATAGCGTTGACACGACCAATTAACGATACCGGAAGCACCCTCCATTTATCAATAGATATTTTTAACTTATTTATGGCTTCAGCGAAATCTAGAGTAAAAATTTGTTTAAATTTTTTCGGAATGACTAACCCTAAATATGTGAAATAATCCTCTGTTACTCTAAAGGTAGTGACCTCCAAAACTGAGCATCCAAACCTTCACCCAATGGCATGAAAACACTCTTCTCCCAATTAACAGAATAACCAGAAAAAGAGCCAAAAGTCTCAAGTGATTCCATTAAAAATGGCAAAGCAGAAGGAGGATCACTCAAATATAAAAGCAGGTCATGTGCATATAAGGAAAGTTTAACCTCTGAATGACCACATGATATACCCCTGATCTCAGGATGATTACGAAGATGAATGGCCAGGGGTTCTAAAGCTAGATCAAATAACAGTGGGCTTAAACAACATCCCTGGCGTGTACCTCTTTGAAGAGGAAAAAAAGCAGACCTATCCGAATTAGTGAGTATTGCAGATTTAGGAAAAAGATAAAGCATTTTTATGATTCGTTTGTAATTCTCACCAAAGCCAAACCTATCCAGCACAGAAAACATATAACTCCATTCTATTCGATCGAAGGCTTTTTCAGCATCTAAAGACAGAACAGCTGCCTTAGAGCTCTTACTCTGATTACTGTACAAAATATTTAACAGATGACGTGAATTAAAAAATGAAAATCGTCCTGGGACAAAACCAGTTTGGTCTGGATGAATTAACGAGGCCACATGCTTATTCAGACGGGTGGCCAAAATCTTAGCAATTATTTTTTGATCGCAATTAAGAAGACTTATTGGCCTGTAACTAGAAGGCTCTGTAACATCTCTGTCTTTTTTCTTCAAAAGGCATACGTGTGCCTGTAAAAAGAGTCGGGAAATTTTTCTTTTTCAATTGAATGATTTACCATTCTAAGTAACAAAGGAGCAATTGTATTTGCATTAGCCTTATAGAATTCCATACCAAACCCATCAGGGCCTGAGGCTTTCCCATTAGAAAAGGATTTAATTGCCTCTAAAATTTCACTGAGAGTAAATGGTTCCTCTAATTCGTCTCTGGCACACTCATTAAGTTTTGGAAAGTTCACTGCATCAAGGAATTGTTGACCAGTAATGTTCAGTTCAGAGGAGTTGGACGAGTAAAGCTGCTTATAAAATTCAACAAAACGATTATTAATTTCTTTAGGATGTGTAACCAAAGTACCATTCTGAGATTTGATTTGATGAATGGCCCTACTGGCCTGCACACCTTTTAGTTGCCTGGCAAGAAGTTTATCTGCTTTATCTCCCAATTCAAACTGCTTCTGTTTAAGTTTAATTAATAAATTAGAGACCTGATCGCTCAAAATAGAGTTATATTCATATTTCAACTTAAGAATAGCTTTAAGGTCACTCTGAGCTTTAGATGAACGGAACGTTTGTTCTAAAGACGGAAGGATGGATTCTATCTCAGCCAGACGCTTACGCTTCCCCCTCTTCAAAGAGGATTCATATGCAATAATATGACCTCTTAACACTACTTTACAAGTTTCCCAAAGACAAGAATCTGAAACATCCCCCTTATCGTTAGTCTCTAAAAATTGGTGTAAACACCCCGACAAGTAAGACTGAAACTGTTTATCTATTAATAATTGAGGATTAAAACGCCAACAATACTGCGCCTTTGGTAGTGAAATTTTCAGACCCATAGAAACAGGGCTATGATCAGAGATCAAAATATTATGATACTTGGACTGAGTCACTCCTTGAATTAGTTTGGAGTCAATAATAAAATAATCAATACGCGTATAGGATTTATGGACATGCGAAAAAAAAGAATAATCACAAGCAGTCGGATTAAGTAATCTCCATATATCCACAAGATTCATGGATTTTATCAAATTATTTAAAACACCAACAGATTGAATAGGGTGAGGAACTTGTGAAGAATGACGATCAAGATGAGGATCCAAATAACAGTTAAAGTCTCCAGCAATTATCACATTAGTCGAGTTAGTGTCTGGAATAAGCCCAAATAATTTCCTGAAAAAGGCAGGATCATCTATATTTGGCCCATAAACATTAATACATGTAATTGGGGAATTATTAATGCTTCCGGATACTATAATATATCTTCCCGCAGGGTCAGACACCACAGATTGCATTTCGAAAAGGAATAGATTTCCTAAATAATATAGCCACCCCTCTGGCTTTAGAGGAAAAAAGTGGCTTGATAAACTTGTGAGATCCAATTTGCCCTAAGCCGCACCTGTTCGTTGGGTCTAATATGGGTTTCCTGAAGAAAAATAATATCCGCCGACAATGACTTTAAATGTGCAAAAAACTTTTCCCCCTTTTAATCGGGTGTCCCATTCCTCTTACATTCCAAGTAACAAACGTAATATTCACTTCAGCATCGCTATTGCTATTAGTAGTAGTATTGCCACTAATCATACAACATCATAAAAAACATAAACACAAAAATAGTAATAATCGTAGCATTATCTGGTGCAACACAAAATATACAAAAATAAATAAACAAGTAGAGAATAACGAACTCCCCCCAGCTGCTCCAAGAACCGAAGCAGCAAGTATTCCCCATCAACTCGGAGACAACAAGAGTGCAAAGTCTAACTTGGCTTACCTTAGCTCAAAAAGGAGCAGAAATAATGAAACACACAAGGAGTAAGTTAGGTTAACAAAAACAAAAAAGCTGCTCTCCGCCGCCGCGCAAATAATAATTCAACTGAATTACTTTAAGTACCACGATGAAAATGACAAAATGGACCAAAAATAGTTCACTTCAAATAGTCGAGGACCACATGGGTCAAGTTAAGTAGAGTCACACATAGAAGTTACGCTGAGTCCTTTGACAGGTTATCCACAAACTTCTTAGCCTCCTCAGGAGATTCAAAGGTGCGCTCCCGCCCGTTGTAATGCAGTGACAGCTTCGCTGGAAAACGCAGCGACCATTCACGGAGAGCTTTCGTGACTGAACTGAAGGCACGTCGCCGCGCTGTCACCTCGGGAGTATAATCCGGGAAGATGTGAATCCGCTTTCCTTTATATTCCAGAGGAAACTTTTCACGGCTCAAACGAAGGATTAAATCTTTATCCCGATCATTATGGATCCGTGCAATAATAGTGCGAGGTCTCTGGCCTTCAGAAGGCTTGGGTAGCATTGCCAGATGGGCTCGATCAACTTTGACAGGCTTATTGAAGTTGTCCCGGCCGAACAGCTCCGTGATCAAATCTGAAATGAACACAGAGGGGCGTCCCCGCTCCTCACCCTCGGTTATTCCCACGAATTTGAGGTTCAACCTGCGAGAGCGTCCTTTCAAGTCATTCAACTTCGTCCAGAGAGATTTATTTTCTGCACACAAATCTTCACACACTTCTCGACCGCACCGAGGCGTAAATCAGTACCGTTCAGGGCACCTTCCATATCTTCCATTTTTTGTTTAATTCCGGCGTGTTCTGACTGCAAATTAACCAGCGTGGCATCCAGCGCATCCAAACGAACACTAAGAGCTGTCATCTTGTCCTCTATCAGTTTTTTTAAGTCATCTCCTTGGGCACCGATTGCAGCAAGTATCGCGTTCACATTTCCCTGTGCGATAGAGTCACTTGGATTGGCGTCCTCCTTAATAACTGCAACAGTTTTTGGGGGTTTCCTCGACGCCATTTTGCGCACACCGAGTGAGTTAGTGAGTAACAAAAATCGCGTTCAATGCACTGAAAACTCACGAAACACTCAAAACAGCTGAACACTGGTAACTCTCAAAAGGTCGTTATCGCCTGTAGAGTGAAATGAAGGTACTTAAATTACATAAACATTCAAAATCTAGTGACAGCGGAGAGGAGCTCTGTAAAATGCGACTACTCCATGAACTGCGCGCATGCGCCCCCCCAGGAAATCTGTTTCTGTCAGTGGTCCCATGCCAACGCTGTTCCGCAGCACAGAGCCCTTTAGCCAACTCCTCAGCCTTAACATCTGGCTTCAGTCCACCTGCTGTGCCCACAACAACAGTAAACAAACTGGGAACTATATTCTCAGACAGACTTGCTGCGAGCATATCACTCCGCCCAAGTACTACATTCTTCCACCTGAGAATATAGTTCCCGGTTTGTTTACGGTTAGAAGACGGCTGTGTCTCATGTTACGTTGTTTTTTGTACACGCTGTCACTCCACAAATCACAACATGTAAAAAGGAACATGTTGGTGTTATTTTGTCACTTACTGGGAGCAGTAGGATTACTGGAACCATTCACCTGCATGTTCTGTGCTGGCCTGATGCCGCTGGAGCCGTCAGACAGCATTACAGCACACATGGAGATGAGAAGGGTATGTATGGACTTGTCTAACTCTGGGGGTTACGGTGAGTAAGCTAAATTCCCAATAAATCGGCGTGTTCCTTTAACTTTACCTGTTAAATATCTGATCAATACAGTTGTTACAAACAGGCAGCCCTCTCAGGTCAGATCCTCCATTGTGCGTAGGCGTAGCAGATGCCTGCGCCCCTTGGCTCCCAAACCAGACAATATGGATTTACTTATTCACTTGGCCTTGATTAATGTCAGGTCGCTATTCAACAAAACTTTTGTGCTTAATGATTTTTTTTTTTTTTACATCTCATGAATTGGATTTCATGCTCCTGACTGAGACTAAGCTTCATGTTGGTGAGTCCGCTCCCTATTCTGAGCTTCTCCCTCCCTCGGACCACTTTTGAGCTAAATGCCTCCTCCCCTCTGATACTGTTTGCAGTTGTATACCATCCACCGAAATCCAATAAGGATTTTATGCAAGAGTTTGCTGATTTATAGCGGGAATCATGTTAAAGTATGACCACATTTAATTTGTGCTGATTTTAATGTACACATATGCTGTGAAGACAAACCAATGGTTAAAGACTAAAGAGCTTGTTTCTAACCTGGTTTCTTATAACTGGCAGAGGCCTCAGGTTCTTTTTCAACATTTTAACACTCTTGTAAACCCCTGTAATTCTGCTCCTTTCATACCTACATCTGACTTCTGTGATTCCTTTCTTAAATTCTTTGTTGAAAAAAGGCCCATCTCGAAATTGCCTTTCATTGACCTGAGATCAGGTAGTCTTCTGAATCCAGGTCACGCAGATCTCTGCTATTCCATTACAAAATTCATTTCTGAAACTTTTTTTATGCGAGAAATCAACCATGTAAAGCTCAAATATGGGCTGTTTTACAAAAATGTATGGCTAATTGCTAATTTTGTCCGACTGTGTGTCGGAGTTCAGCAGCCGGTGCTGCCTGGGTTGCTACATCGCCGCCCTGCCTGTCCTCCGTCACAGACCCCGGCCTGCTGTGAGCTCGATTGAGGGCCAGCAAACTCACCCTTTTCTGGGTGACTGGACTACCAAACGCCGCTGCCCTGACAGAGCTCCAGGGCCTGCAGCTCACTGTTCTCCCTCCCCTCTTCCTGCTAAATGGCCGGCTGGTGAGTGGCTGAGAGCGCGGTCAGCGAGCTTGTTACGCCCGCAATCTCTTGCCGCAGGTTCCAGTTAATGTTATAATGGATATGTGTGTTGAGTTATTTAAACAAACAATCGGGGAAATAAACGCTTCTTGTCCGCGAGTCTCATTGATAGAGCCGCGGTGAGCTGGAGTCCATCAATGAGATCTAGCTAGCCTCCTCCTAACGAGACCTCTGACATTCACAAAAATGCATTCAATTGAAATCCAAAATCGTGTGTTAGCTAAGCTTTGTAAGACCTTGGGGAACCTGTAATATACATGCCGTGACGAAATTCAAACTGTAAATATACTATAGTTATGCAGAAAGTGTAGCTAGCTAGCCGCAATCATTTCCCATTGTATTCAATGGTTGTGAAATACCCTATATAATTATTCTATCACCCCTTTAATCATAATGTATATGAAAAGTTTCAGTCTGGTTTTAAACCCCGTCATAGCACTGAAACCGCCTTTTTAAGAGTTTTAATGACCTGATTTTAACTGTCGATTCAGGAGTCTCCATTATCCTAGTGCTCTTATAGCCGGGACACACTTAGCCGATTATCGGCCGTTAGACAGTCTGGCGAGGTCAGTGACGCAAATCTGTTCGGTGTGTCCCGTGCCGTCGTCAGTCTGGGGGGCTGTCGGCGTTCATTTTGGCCGACCTGACATGTTCAGTCGCCGGCAGGGCAGTTGGGACTCTCCCGGAAATGGGGAGTGGAATGAGGTGACTAGAGTCTCTCAAAATCTGACGAAAATCTTTTAAATTGACCTTTGTTGAGCTGAAATGAAGACGTTTCAGTGAACTATTTTAGTACAATATGAGATCGTATTCTGAACAGCCGCCATGACAGTCTGGCTTTGAATTTCCAGAGAAAAAAACCCCCATGTGACGCGTTCGTCCAATCAGCTGCCGGTTTTAATTTCCTGGGCAACAATACAGATTAGCGCCGCCTGCTGTTATAGAGATTTATTATGTCTCGTCTCATCTTTTTTGTGTGTTCTGTGGCACTTTTTGGACCAACACGGGGAGACTGATCATTTCGAATGGCTTTTCTGTCAACAGTCGGCCGTCTGGTCAGTGTGTAAGCAGCTTTAGACCTCACCGCTGCCTTCAACACTGTTGACCACTCAATCCTCTTGTCACGCTTGGAACAGTGTGTAGAAATTAAAGGTACTGCACTTAGGTGGTTCCAATCATACCTAACAGATAGGAGCTTCTCTGTCCACCTCAGTGATTATTCATCTAAGACGGCCCCATTTACCTGCGGTGTCCCTCAAGGGTCTGTCTTAGGCCCTATCCTATTCTCGTTATATATGCTGCCCTTGGCGTGAATTATTGAAAAATATGAGGTCTCTTTCCACTGTTTTGCAGATGATGTGCAAATGTATCTGCCTTTTAAATCTAAAAACTAAGGGCTCACTCCAGCCCCTGCTTGATTTTCTAAATGACATTAAAAAATGGATGAGCCTAAACTTCCTCTACATCAACAAAGACAAGACCGAGGTCATAGTGTTTGGACATCATGATCTGGTTAATGTTGGCATACTATAGCCTGGTCCTACCAGACTCTGGTACGTTTCATTTGTACAGAGAGTCTGGCCACTCTCCATTGACAAGTGTTAACTTCCTTGAAGGCGGGTACTCTGTTGACGTTTAAAACTATTGGATCTGCCCAGAGCCACTCTGGATCTGCCATAACCAATCGCTAACTTTTGGTCATGACGTATGTCATGCGCATGTGCAATAAGAGGGGAGACTAACAACTATCGGCTTATATTTAGCATTAGCATCGCTAGCGTTAGCCTTAGCCAACTCCTTCACCACTAACGGAGCGAGCTGGAAAATCAAATTGTTCCCGAAACCCGTGGGGAGGAGGGCCACAACATCATGGCCACCAACACAACTCAGCAAAGGTTGTTCTTGCTCGGGCTTTAACTTCTGGATATTTGGCAGCGTTGCCACAACGGATCAAATGGCTTCGCTCGCATCTAGCGCACAACCTCAACGTCATCGTTCTCAGCCACTCCCTCTGTTCGCTGATTGGACTGCCAAATATTTGGCCAGAGAAAACCCAACAATATACCGCAAACCCAGACGGAGTACTGAAGGGAAATTAAAATTGAGCGGAAATACGTAGGAGGGCGGAGCCAGACTAGGCATACTAGGCCCTCTAGCTCCTAATATTCGCTCCACTGTAAAGCATTTTGGTGTCAATTTTGACAGTGCATTAAAATTTGACAAGCCGATTTCCTCCGTTGTCAGGTCAAGCTTCTTTCAGCTGAGAAATATAGCTATGGTAAAGGCCTACCTCCGTCCTAATGACTTAGAGAGGGTGATCAATGCTTTTATAAATTCACGACTTGACTACTGGGTTTAGTATGAAGGTAAATATGGTGCAAAACGTGAGAGCTTGTAGAATAAAATGTGAGAACTTGCAGAACCAAAAATCTGAACTTGTATGTTAAAATTTGCACTTGTAAAACATATTCACACACGTGATCTGAATTTGAAGTCCTAGAAAAAAAACGAAAGCTTGTAAAAAAAATCTGAACTTGTAAGTTGAAATTTCCCTTACTTCATTTACCAGTAATGTGCTACAGAATACTCATGCTGCAAAATATGAGTAATGAAGAGGACCTTCAATGTCAATGTTGTTTTATTTATATAGCACATTTAAAACAACTGAGGTTGACCAAAGTGCATTACAAGGTAAAATACAAAAATAGCACAATAACTGAAGTACAGAGTATATCGCAAAGAAAAAGACTAAAAGAATAAAAGGTAATAATGTCTTTCCTTAACTGGAAAGAGAGGCCAAAGAAAAAATATATGTTTTTAACGGTGATTTGAAGTGTTCGAGAGTGGGGGCGGTTCTAATATGAAATGGTAAACTGTTCCACAAGTTAGGGGTGGCTACAGCAAAGGCTCAATCACCTCTGGTTATGAGCCTGGTTACTGGCACGTCCAGGAGGGGCAGATTAGCTGAGCTCAGCACTCTTGCTGGAATGTGAGCATGAAGGAGCTCGGTCAGGTAAGGCAGCGCCAATCCTTGGATAGATTTAAAAGTTAACAGTAAGATTTCAAAATCAATCTTGTAATGAATAGGTAGCCAGAAAAAAAGAGGGACCACATTACACCTGTGTTGTGCTCCCTCTTTTTTTCTGTCAGAAGGCAACATGGCATCATGACTTTGCGTAAATATACACGCTACTTTCATAAAGCCAAATGGCGTGTTATTGTACGCATTTTCAGCTATCCACATGTATGCCTACGCTGTATACAGCTGATGTAAACATACCCACCACGTGGCCTCGCCACGTTGCGTGTTATCGCGAGAACGCGATGTACTATCGCAAGAACAACGTCACACGCCTGTAAAAAAAAAAAAATGGTTGGGTTTAGGAAAAGAACACAGGGAAAGGCTTTAGTAACAAAACAGTGACAAAAACACGGAAATAACGACAAAAACACGCTTAGGAAAACAATAAATGGTTGGGTTTAGGAAAGAAACATTGGGTAAGGCTTATTAAAAAAATAAATAAAAACGGCTCAAAAATCACCACACACGAACCCAGCTCTCCCGGATGAAAGTCCTGTGTTTTAACCCATCTGTCACCCCAACCTACCTCCTTACTCAATCCCCTGTTCCTTTATACTACTCGATACGGCCGAAATTGACCCGCAATGTAGGTCAAGGGCGGCCTATTTGCATTGATATACACAAAAATGTGATTATGCGTCTTGATAACATGCAAAAACGGAATACAAATTGGCGTGTCATACGCCAATTCATGAGATCAGTCTGCAGAAGGCAGGCAGCAGCATTTTGGACTAGCTGCAGGCGTTGAATAGATTACTGGTCTAAACTATGAAGGTAAATATGATGCAAAATTTGAGAGCTTGTAGAATACGATGTGAGAACTTGCAGAACAAAACATCTGAAAAAACATTCACAAATATGTAGATTGATATTTACATGAACACAATGACAGCTGCAAACTTGTAAGGCGTGTGTGTGTGTGTGTGTGTGTGTGTGTACGTGTGTGACTGAAGGTGTGTCAGATGTTGTTGGGTGAACATACAGATGCTTGTTTTTATGTTTGTATGTTTTTTAATGTTGGAGCAGACGATGCAAGAACATTTTCTGTGTGAACAGACAAAGTTTTATCTTATCTCAAAGTTTTGAATGTTTTATTAAACATATTAACAATGTGTCTTGTAGATGTAGCCTGCTGAACTTGGGCCCATACAGGACACAATAACTTCTTCAAGGTTCATTTATTTTAGTTATATTGATGGTTTCTTGCGATATTACAGAAGGCCATAACAAAATAATTCAAACAAAATAATCCTAAACATACGGCAGTGGGCTTAGAACACTGACATAGAAAATAAAACAATATAAAAATACCTTCTCAATAAATTCCACAGAATACAGACTCTGAAAACGGGCTTAACCAGGGAGCACACAACTTCACACACTGATGTCTAAATATAATAAAAAAACACAAACAGTTGTTGTACTTTACCAATAAACACATACAATAGCATAGGTGACGCTTTATGCATGCTAACAATACCTTGCTAACACATGGAAACACTGGCGTCGTCTACACCATCCATCGACATCCATCCAAAGTCACTACAACATATCCAGTTACAAGATAAACACAGATATAACTTTAACCAAACGGTTAAAGTTATATCATACATACATGTTTGCAATTCAATTCAATTTTGCAGTCAATCAGTCACAAAAAACCATCGCAATCATTCAAACAACCAATTACATCCTGGAATGCATGTGTGGTGTCCACAGAACTGCGGAGATAGGTCTGGCAATGCGAGACTAGTTACATTTGTGTAGTTTAAAATAAAAACTATGAGAAGACATGCGTCTTGTCTTAACCTTATGTCAGCGTTTACATTGACATTACACAGTCAAATACTTTCAACTTCACCGTAATAAATTTAATCCATTTAATTTCTACAACAACTTAACAGTATTTGCTAATGGCAATCAGCTGTATGAATGTACATGGTAGCAGTCAAATGCCATGTGGTTTGATTTTCAGTCGCCACCTCATTCTTAAGTGGTCAAAGCTGTCAGTGTTACACACTGGATGCATGGCGTGAGCGTGTCAGCTGCGTGGCGTGTCCGTTTATATTTCGGCTCCCATGGTAACAGGTTAGAGCTTGCACACTGCCTGCGTGACACGCCGAAAATGTGTGCCTGCTAGAAATAGAACCGACGTCTATTTTTCACGCGACACGCAAGTGTGTTGGAAGCGTTTCCAGGCAAAATAGAAGATGTTTATATGTCGTTTTGACACAAATACATATTAATAAATGACATGTTGATGTTTGAAAGTCTCTAGGTTTTGATATAAATGCAGATATATACATGTAATTTAAAAAAATCAATTTTCTAATATTGCACCTGTCAATACAGAACAAAATATTCTGTAGCCTATTTTGCCGTCAATACTGCCGACGTTGTCTTTGCTGTAATCAGATCAGTATATATTTATGTTTAACATGGTATTTCATTTTATCAATGGGAAACATCCATGTGTCCAGACAAGGCTAGCAGCAGCAGTGCTGTGTCAGACATGTTTCTGGTGTGTAAAGACATAGAGAAATCCATGCAGCTGACACGCAACCGAAACGCCACGCTCACGCCACGCAGCCAGTGTGTTACCCGCCTTATGATGCAATTGTTTTTTACTGCACCACATTCTTATGATAATACCCTGAAATAAAGAGCTTTCTTTCACTGGGATATTGAAAGGCAACACATCAAAGCAATGTGATGCACCGGAGGTGAGAGCACTCCTCACTATAAATAATACAGCTATAAAGATTAAAATGCATAACCCACTCATCAGGACTCATTTGTGATTTAAAGCACTTCTCCAGGAAATTTAAAAACTGGAGATCATGCCCAAATAGCTTGAAAGTAAGTTTGAACAGTTTTTTTTTTGTGGCAGAACAAAGGTAAGATATCCTGAATCTATTTTAATGTATACTTTGAAATAAATTAAGCCTATCAAATATGAGGGTTTATTGATGCAGAACCCCCCTAAAGCAGTGCCTATTTGATCCAACATAAAGGAGATATCTTCCGCTCTGGTTTTGTTCACTTCTTGTAAGGGAATTTAACAAGTGTATTAAAACACATGAAACTCATCATCTTAACAGTTTCGGCCATGCTAATGCTGTAATCCAATTTAGCAAAGTTACGTTTGTAGATGATGTGCACTCATTCTAAATTCCAAGTCATGTTAGTTACTACACACAGAATGAAATGAATTAAAAGATGACAAACATTATCATAATGTAATATTTTGGCCCCACTAATGTGTTTCTATAAACACTGTGGGGGTGTTTAGAGAAGACATAATGTTTACCGTCTTCAGATTCATACTTCATGTTACTACTAGAACATGTTTACATGCTTTAAAGGACAATTCCAGCGCAAAATGAACCTAGGAGTTAATAACATACGTGTACCGAGTCGACCGTTCTCTGGGATTTGTTTTCATGCTAATCTAATGTGTCTCTAGCTCGAAACCGGCTAGCGCAAACCGCTGATTAGCTTATAATGCTAGTCTTTGGGGCAGAGGGTAAAGTAAAAAGAAAGCTATTTCTATACCACTAACGAGGCTCAAAATAGCACCACACACATGTTCATTTTGTGCTGGAATTGTCCTTTAATGTTAAAAAAAACTACATTTTTCTCAAAATGCTCATGGCTTCTGTGCCTTTATTCACCCTCTGTCTGGGACGCTCTGTTGGAGCACCTGCCACTTTAAGCTCCCCTCCCGAATGACAGAAAATACGGAAAAGCATAATAGGTCTCTTAATTATTCAGAGAACACAATTTAGTGTTTTTTTTGTGTTAATCTTCATGATCCAAAAACAGTTTATTGATGCAGGGAGAGGTCCAGAGGTGTAGCTGCTGTATTACTATACTGTCTCAGTATCTGTGGCTAACTGAACAGGCCTGTAGACAGGGGGGATTCGGTTGGTTCGAAAGCCCATGTTATCAGAATAGTCCTGTTGGGAAAGACACTGAGACACTGTTAATCCAAAGATAAGACCCTCCTGATCCTCAAAGACTTGCCTTTTCTAGTAAAATATTAAGTCCTAGGTAAACCCAACAGAAGTTTCACATTTTTGTAGCTTGTCAAATAAAGTGCAGCTAAGTCTTCATTCTGTTTACCAGTCACATGCTCACATACTCTCTTCTCAGACTGGAAGCGGTCAAAAAGTTGAATCCGTCTCAACTTTTCACCACAAGCAGTTGCTTTTTTTCAGCACCCCCCTGTGGCCCCCACCGTCTAAGGCCACGTTCAGACTAGATCAGGCCATCTGGCGAAAACATCAGTCCTCACATCCAGAAACATGGGAACATCCAGAAGTCCAGTAGTTACAGAGCCACATTTTCAGAGTCGTGTTTCTGGCCAACTGACTTATATAAATCACATTCACTCTCTTTTAGCTATGTTTTTGGTCTTCAATAACTTCAAATATCTGGCTCTTTAGCTGCTAAATGCTCGACTATGTAGCACTAGCTATCTACATTTGTCAGCCTGACAATTGGTGCCCACGCAGAAACCATGCTTGATGAGCGTGGAGTTTGCAGGCCGAAAAACTAAAAACTATAAAGTTCTGAAAAATGCCGAAAAGCTAAAAAAGGAGCCGCAGAGGGGGCTGGTAATTATGTGTTGGTCACTCAAAACAGGTAGATACTAAATCGGACCCAATGGGCGTGTTGATGTCAATACAGGCATACAGGCTTTAACACAATTCAACAGACAGTTATTTGGACCCTGTTACAGCACGACAGTGGTACCGTCCGTCGTTGAAGCCGAGGACTGATTGTAACGGAGTATAGCAGCACTTTTTACTGTGAAAAATCACCAAATAACCCTCTGGGGTCGAGCAGGATTAGAATCAATTTGTCATGTATTTAGATTAATAGCTTCACACGTTTTTATCACACTAAAGTATTGACAGAAACGTTTTATTTTACACTTTCTAAGATGTCAGCTGCCAAATAAGGTTATTTTTTTTTTGGGACAGTGTTGATGAGTGGTAATTTTGAACAACTCGATCCAGCTAAAGACCAGCTCACGGTCTGACCCACCATTGCTGCAGCGCTGCTCTTTTTTTTTTTCTGCATGCATTTTCTTCTTCTTTTATCATTGCTTGCTTTTTCATGGAAATAAAAAATCGTAGTGTGACACCCACAAAATAAGTTTTGTGGAGATTATTACTTTTTGTTTAATTTCCTTTCCTTCCTATTGGAATAGTATTTTATTTGATTCTGATTTATATAATTGATTACTAATGAGAAATTACGGAAGAAGCACCCAATTTCATGTATTTCCTAAAATGGACACAGGGTGGCAGTAAGCACGAGCAGCGTCACACTGGGACATATAGCGATACGCAGAGCAAGATAAGCTTATAATCCGAGTGAATGGAGAATGAGCAACTGTTGTCCTGCGTCACTGATTTCTCTGTAATATTTCCAATACTTCCAGGTTAGTTGCACACCTTTTATGTAACTACACGTTTATAAGCTTATATGAATCCCCGGTGATGTGTGCTCTGTGAACTAAAAGTATGTCAAATGTGTAAACAGTTAAGTTTGACAGTACGCAGTTGAGAAAATGGCGGCCGACGCCCGCAGATTGTTTTAGGGTGACCATATTTTGATTTCCAAAAAAGAGGACACTCGGCCTGGCCTCGAGACAAATCCAGACAGTGGTGATTCTCAGAGGTTAATGAACATGCTTTATTATGCCTCAATTGTGCAAAAATAACTTCTGTAATAAAATAAAATCTGTAACAACATGTAACAAAATAATAGCTCTCTTTTAAAATAAATAAATAATATGAAATAATGTTCTAAATATGACCTCTTCTGTGTTAGAAAATCCAGCTTCAACAAAATATCTCTTGATACCTTTTCAATGTAATAAGATAAATAATAAAGACACTGAAACATATGTGCCAGTTTTGAACACGGTGCACTCTGCCTCCCACTTGTCCAGTCCCGACCGGGACGGTATGTGGGACATTTTTTTTGCAGTTCAACTGTGAAGCTGCACTAGTCTTGTTTTATGGTTGTAAGTGGACTGATGTTTATACTTGTGCGCTAGTGTGTGCGTCGAGACGGCGTGTGTGTGTGTGTGTGTGTGGGGGGAGTGGGTGATATAGAGCGGGGGAGAAGTGAGAGTGACAGCGAACGAGTCCTACCGACTCTAGAGTCCTAGTGAGAGAAACAAAGTGTCTCCCCTGTGTTTTCTGACCACGGTGGGAAATTTTTAGCAGGAAACGCTTCGGCATTTTGTGTGTAATGCTGCTCCGCTGTCTGCCCTGGTCCCTGTCTGTCTGCCCTGGTCCCTGTCTGTCTGCCCTGGTCCCTGTCTGTCTGCCCTGGTCCCTGTGTATGTGCGCGTTGCAGAGCCGCTCACAAGGCAGCCTCTCGGGAATTACGTCACACAACAAAGTAGCCTACCGTAGTATTGTGTTGAGCAAAGTGCCAGTCAATTTAAGTACATGCTTAATGGTCCCATGAAAAACAGTGAAAACCGGACATTTTAATGAATTTATAAAACCCCCCCGGACGCCCCGGACAGTAGGTAAAAAGTGGACATGTCCGGGCAAAAGAGGACGTTTGGTCACCCTAGATTGTTTGTTATTTGTTCTTTACGGCTCCGGGACATTTGTGGGTTTCGGTGTGTGTGGAGGGCAGCTATGTGTGTACTACACTGTTAAGTGTAAAACGTGAATGTGAATGTACAGCATAAGACAGGGGTGCCCAACCTTTTTTGACCTAAGATCTACTTTTCAAGTAGCCAACCTCCCGAGATCTACCAGTCCAGTGTCAACATTGCAAACCCACACACATTGTTTCCAGCCTGCAGTAACTAACCTCACAACTCTTGTTGTCAACTACTAGACATCACAACACAAACCCTCCCTCTCTCAAACACACACACAGACAAATTCCTCTCACAAAGTTGCCAGTTTGCACACTGCGCTGTAGCACAAACCCGCTCTCTCTGCGCCTCTCTATCACACACACACTCACACACTCACACACTCACACACACACACACACACACACACACACACACACACACACACACACACACACACCAATCTGCATGATGAGCAATAGTCATAACTGACCTTAATATGAACCAAACAGAAAAATAAACCAGATATAAAACAGGTAGATCTGAGTTTAAAAAAAGGAAATCACTTTCTACCTTAGTGGGAGACCTGGCACTGGGAGGAGGAGGCTAGCTTCTCGTAGTCAGGAGTGTAGGAGCTGGTTGCAAGGCGTAGGCAGGCTGCAAGGTGGTCATCAGTCATTGTTGATCTGTACTTGGACTTGATGATTTTCATGTGCGAGAAAGCAGACTCGCACAAATAAGTTGATCCAAAGAGAGCTGTCAGGTTCAAGGCACATCTTCTGAGATTGGGATACTTCTCCTCCACCAGTAATTTCCAGAACGCTACATGCTCTCCAGGTTGAGTGGATGTTGATCTGGCTTTGATCTCAATGTCATTTTGCCATGTCAGAATCTCATCCTCAAGAGCGGACCTTTCCAAGTCGAAAAGTGATTTGACTTTGGCCGCAATGTCACCAACATCAATACTTGGACCAAATGGATAACACATATAGCTGGCTACAGGCTCGATGGATGCAAAGTCAGTAAAACGCCTCTCAAACTCTGACGAGATGCTACGAATATGCTCCTCATAACGTGCATTGTCAAGCTGTGTCACACCTTTACCTTGACGTTGTAGTTCGGCTTGCATGTGAGGAAAGTTGCGCAGGTTACCACGCTGCAGCCTGCTTGACATCAGCTGTAGCTTGCTTTTAAACATGTTCACTGAACTCATCATGTTGACTACATCTTTGCCCTTACCCTGCAGCTCTAAATTCAATTCATTGAGCTCGCCAGTGAGATCAGTGAGGAAAGATAAATCCAGAAGCCACTGGTGGTCATCTAGCTTTGTATGGTAATCTACATGTTTTGAAAGCTTCAGGAAATCCTTGATTTCAGGCAATAGCTCCGTGAATCTGGCCAAAAATCTACCTCTGCTTAACCACCTAACATCCGTGTGAAGCAGCAGGTCTGTGTGCTCAGCATCATTCTCCTCCAAGTGAGCACGGAAAAGCCTTCTCTGCAGACTCCTGGCCCGAACTGAACACACAATCTTCATTGCAATATCCATCACTTCTTTCATATTTAAAATCTTTCCACACAAGGCTTGCTGGTGAATTATACAATGATAATTCAGGATATCCGGGAAATATTCACTTTCTTTGCACAGTGCAATGAACCCACTGGTGCGGCCCATCATAGCAGGTGCCCCATCAGTTGTGATGGAGATCAGCTTGAAGAGCGGCAGTTTTGTCTCGCTAACAAATCCCATGAAAGCATTAAAAATGTCCTCACCTCTGGTGTGTGCTTTTAATGGCAAAATTGTGAGTAGCTCTTCCTTGGCGCTCATGTCTTCAAAAACCATCCTGATGAAAACACACAATTGTGCCACATCCACCATATCAGTCGACTCGTCAAATTGGAGGGAAAAGCCCTCACATGCGTCAATATCCTTCCTCAGTTGCTCCTCCACGTCCACCGCCATTCTCTCACATCGCCTTGTAGTAGTATTGCGGGAGAGTTGCACTTCTTTAATGGCCTTCATGATCTCTGTTTTATTTTTGAAGTCGTCAAAAAGGCTATCCGCTGCCTCGAGAAAGGCTTCCTTTACCATATCGCCGTCATTGAATGGCTTCTTGCGTTTAGCAAGGACGTGACTGACGCGATAGGAAGCCATAGTTGCGGCCTTACCCTGGGTCTTCGGTTTGGTGAAGATTGACTGCTGTGCTGCAAGCTGTGCTTTTAAATCCCGCACTTTTGTGGCGCGTAAAGGCGTTTTTGCAGGGAAATCCCTCTCGTAGCTCCCGTGTACTGTTTTAAAATGCCGCTCCAGATTCCCTTTCTTTGCCAACGCCACCGTTGCATTGCAGATCAAACAAACAGGCTTTGAATGAGAATAAACAAAAAAATAATTTTCCTCCCATTCAGGGTGAAAATGGTAGGTCTTAACTCGTTTCCCTTCAGCCATGTTAACGTTTAGGAGCGTGTAACCTCTCTGTTCGCTAGCTTCTAGCTACTGTTGACAGCTGTCAACTTCCTGTCATGCATGTCACGCGCGACCATAGGTTAAACGTGACCTACTTTTTTATTTTTCTCTTTTTTTTGTGGACGTGCGCAGGCAAGGACTCATGATCTCTTAATACATCCATGCTCATGATAGGCTGTAGTGTACATTTAATACAAAATATAAAACACCCACCCAAATTTTCTTTATTTTTTTTCATTTTTTCCTACACCCCCCGCGGTCGACTTGGGATCAATCCGCGGTCTACCAGTAGATCGCGATCGACTGGTTGGGCACTCCTGGCATAAGACCAGTTACGATGCGGCCTTGTTTGAGGGCACAGACTACGGCCTGGTTTAAGGGCGCAGGCTACGGCCTGGGTTAAGGGCGCACGTGCGTTAATATTACATCAATACAGATTCAGTTCATAGAGTTGAGCGCCAAGTTATGAGGTATATATATATATATATATATATATATATATATATATATATATATATATATATATATTATTGAAGTTTATGTTCTTATAGTGTAATGTAAATGTAATACAGCTTAACTGCAAATGAGAATTATTCTGTTAAAAGTGAATACTTATTAAATGTACAGTTATTACAAAAATACTCTTTTGGTAAGAGAACAAAGATGACAGGTGTCTAAAGAAAGAAGTGCAGATATGATTGATGATAGACCAAAAATGTGATTTAAAGGGAAAATGTTTGTTTTTGGTTTCATACAGATTTTGGTAAGTTAATGTTTGGAAATATGCGAGGACCCATTTATGTGAACACAGACCTTTGAAGAATACATGGCTTCATGTTATCCAAATGTGGATATAACCTGTGCTTCAATGCAAAGCAGACAACAATAACAGAAAATAATTCATGATTGCAGATCCAAAGTTAAAGTGAAGTTAAAAATAAATATAATCCAAGTGAATGGAGAATGAGCAACTGTTGTCCTGCGTCACTGATTTCTCTGTAATATTTCCAATACTTCCAGAGCACTCCTATCAGAGGGTTATCTATATATCTGCCAGCGGAGACCTAGTCGGGACCCGCTACAGTAGCATATGTGTTTGTGCGGTGTGTGTGTGTGTTTGTGCGGTGTATGTGTGTTTGTGCGGTGTATGTGTGTGTTTGTGCGGTGTATGTGTGTTTGTGCGGTGTATGTGTGCTCTGCAGTGACAACGGGTTCAGAGCAAGCTGAAACTGACGCTGCAGCAATGCTTGTGTTTATTACGCTCCGTAACATTACTTTTTCCACATTATATTATTTACTGTTTAGTCATTCAGAATATATTTACAGAAATTAGGATGCACCAGAAGAACAACAGCCTACAACTTCAAAATAGCAACGCAAAACTCACGGTGCACAGGCAGCTGAGCACAGAGGTGAAGCTGCAGGAGAGGAAACCCAACATGATGAGTAAGTAAAAACAGACAGTGTAGAATCAAATGTAGCATTCTTCTAGCTAGTTTTTATGTGCACCTCCTCTTGTTCAACAGTAGCAATTTAGATCTCCAAATGTAAATACATATTCAACTGCTGTATAATTGGTTATGATTTATTCAGCCATACCTTGTTGTGCATACAAACTTATTCTTATACTTCTATTTAGTTCTGATCTTCTGGCATAGTCTGGGTATACTGGAAATGGTGTGGTTCAAATAAATGCAACAAAATTACTTTAGTCTTTGTCTAATGTCTATACACTGTGGCATTCTCGTTAGAAAGAGTGTGTGTGCGTGGGGGTGCACCTGTGAACAAGCCTTTTGCATATTCAGTGGAAAGAGCCATTAACCACACTCATTTCCAACTCTTGGTTACAAAACAAAAGGACATACATTTGTTAGATTGCAAATTAGTTTTAGAAACAATGGAGCGGATGAAATTGGTTGTGCTTGTTACATGCCTAAGACTTGATCAAAACGGTTCGTCACAATGGGTAAGGTAATGTTTTTTTCACAAATTCCTTCTAAAATTCCTTTATAAAATAAATAAATAAAAGTACAGTCATGAAATTATCTAATTGGATATTATTGTAGATGAACTTGTGCTGAATACAAAACAGTAATGGTATTTTAATAAATACAGCTTAGATTTGTTCAAATTGACAATAATATCAGAGTATGCCAAATTTATCCGTGTCTGAAAACACCCCGGACCCAAGACGGTTACAGCTTCCAAACTGGACATGTTCCAGCAGGAATGTGATCTGAAGAGAAATTATCAAGATCTGCAACCAGGATTACAGGTTTCCCCGACTTTAGCATGTAGCTACATGTTAGCAGTGTTTGTAAAATGTAAACATGGCAGTATGTCTGTTGAATCAGCACCTTTTGTCATTATACATAATAATATTCCATTGTTTACATAAAGAATATTGATCGGTGCAGCTTTATTGTCGTTGCTCTTCACACAGGTTGCATTACAAGTGTTTGTCACCATAGATAGCCTACCCGCAACCAAAATACCCGCGTTTTGCTTACCTTGGCTTCTAAGTAACGGAGATGTTCCAGCAGATAATGAAAACAATGTAGCTTGAATTGCAACACATTTATTGTTGTCCTATTTAATTGATGTCAGAAAAAAGTGCTCTGATTGTGACTTTGAGTCCGTTTCGATATTTTTCTCACCACAATAGTCCAACTGACAAGTTTTTGTAAAAGGCACTCTTTGCTTTAAAGTGATTCTTTTCCAATTTTCTTCAAGATCAATACCAACAGGCACATGCATGCATGCACACGCGCACACACACACACACACACTCACACACACACACACTATCTTATGTATTCAAAGAGGGAGAAGGCTGTTTGATAATGGTGCACTGGGAGCAGCATGAGACAAATGAAATGAAAACAGTGAAAGGCATGCAGTATCTTTGCCTGTGTTTCTCGCAATAGGCCGAGGTATATGCAACATATTGAGACACCTGCTGAGTCAGTGGGTCATACATTATGGAATGAGACCTTGAAGCACAGTGTGACACATTTGAAAACACTACGCCCAACGGCAGATGAGGCAGGGGGAGTGCATAGTGATGACATGAACACTGTGTCAATGACATGTACAACAAGCTGACGATTGCTCCAACTAGACATCCCATCACCTCAGAGTACGAAACTACACAAATGCATCTAGCAAAAGAATGTATTACATTTGGTTATTTACCCTGAAAGATGTTATTATTTGAATGTCATGTGCCATTATGCAAATAGTTTTTCCACTGGGAAATACTACTGAACTGCTAAGTTACACTAAACACACAATACAGTAGTGTATGGTCATGTTCATTAGAGCTCGATAATTTAGCCTACTGAATTACTACATCTAACAAACCAATCAAATTGTGACCAGATCTCAATATGCAAATGAGTTGTGTGTCTGTGTGTGAGTGTGTGTCTAGTTGTCCTGATTGAGTTCAGGAGGATAATTGCCGACTTGGGCGGGGTCGTCAGCTAATGTTGCTAACCTGGTCAGCCTGGGCTCTATTGGCTATATAGCTGGCTTATTGGCTCACTAGCTCATACATTTATCCAGCTTGCACTTAAATAAAATGTCTTCATATCTCCCACATCCATGCATTGTTTCCTTTGATGACATCATCATCACACAATTTCCAAAATATATTGTTTTATTGACCTAAGTTCAGTTTCCGTTTTATCCCTTACACAAACCCCCTTTGTCATTCTAACTGAGCCCATTTGTGACACTGTGTGTGTCTGCTTCAATTCTAAGGGCAAATATGTCTTTCTGTGAGTCAAAGATGCAATTATCCCTTTATAACTGAGCATGCTGACGGGCACAATTTTTCCTTCGTGCCAGATTTAAAAGTCTCTCCTACAGACCTTGCAAAATACATGATTTTTTTTTTTTAAACTCTGCCAAGAAGATTCATCACTCTAAAACACAGATGTGTTAATACCTCACAATACCTCAACCTTTTTAACAGATTACCATATTTATTTGGAATAAGTGAATACGTTTATGCAAAACTAGGATATACTTTTCATAGGTTTCTTAACTGTTTTATGCTGTTTTTGAATTGGAAGATTGCATCTAAAAGAAACCTAACAAACTGATCTTCAAATATAGGCCGCTGTTTGTCAGGATTACATGTCAGGCTGGCATTAATTGTAGTTTTGGACAACTGAAAGTAATAGGGAGATCTTCATATGTTAGTGTTCTGTTTTGACATGTTCTCATGACATCTAATCTGAAAACATCTTGGTGGCTCAACAGAAAATTGCTTTTTACTCACAAAAGTAATCAATTTCAAACAGCTATTACTAATGTTTTCTAATGTTCACTATAATACATTGAGGATTTTGTTCAGTATTTTCATACTGGTTCTTGTATCCCAGTTTTTTGCTTTTATGACAACTTAGAACCGTCATTGCAAATTTACCTATACAACCTTACAGATGGAATACACCGCACATGTAAACGAGCAGCGTAGCAGCGTAGCTATTTTTATTTCGGCGCCCATGTTACCCAGTCTGTCTTGCCACACTGGGTGCGTAGTGTCCGCGCGCCACAGCCCAATATGCAAGCGCATGTGTCAAGCCAGGCAGGTAATCACATACAGGAAGACAACAGTGCAGCCTGATACAATAAACACATTTCAAAATAAAACACCTAGGTTCCTGGTCTTAACTTCTCACAGCGAGACACGATCAGGCACACGGAGGGAGAGACCGACGGACAGACAGAGAGAGTCACACACACACACACACACACACACACACACACACACACACACACACACACACACCCACACACAAACACCAACTCCAAAGGGTGATTAATCACTGTAAACTGCTGTCATATGGGTCAAGTTGTGGAGTAAAATATTAGATATACAGTAAGGCAATAAAGAGAACCTTTAAACCATCCTTTGAATGTTATATTGTATAATTGTAGTGTATTGCTACTTCTTATTGTTAAGGAGTATAGAGCTGCTGAAAGAATGAAGCTAGAAGTCTGGAGTAGATATGTTAAGTAGTAAACTATTATTTTAGGGATACAATTATGCTTTGTCAAAGATGCATTGTGGTCCCAGCCAAAGCCAGGAACACACAACATGATTTTAAGACCGATTATTACCCTAATTTTGTGTAAAATAGAGCATGTGATCTTGTAGTGTGTTGAGCTGATACTGTTACCACCAACCTAGCCCCAGTCCATCCAGTTTTTTTTTTTTTTTTGCCTTGACTGTATGTGAATTATGTGATGCCCTAATTCAGTTTCTAAACATGTGTTCCCACAAAATAAACTGAGAAGACACTGTTTGAAAAAAGCAGTGTTGTGTAAAGTACTAGAAAGCAATACGTAAAAGTACAAGTATCGTACTAGAAAAAGACTTTGGTAGAAGTGAAAGTTACCTTTTAGAATATTACTTAAGTAAAAGTCTTAAAGTATCTGATATATACTGTACTTAAGTATCAAAAGTAAAAGTAAAAGTTTTTTTTTAAAAAAGCAAGCGGTTAGAACTTTTATTGTGGCTTTCTTATAGTAAAGCATAAAGCATATTCAGGGTTCCCATATCTTCTTAATCTCACTCATCAAATCAAAATCAAATTCTTTTCTAGGACTTTTCAGGCATAATTATCTTAAGTTCAAAGAACAAACAGCATATTTTTAGAGCTGACATCAATGTACAGAAACATTTCTTGCAACACGTTATCTTCACCACTACCCTGTTCACAGAGTTCACCACTATTGTTGGGGTGGTGGCAGGGCTCAACATAAAAAAAATCCCCACTGGCCCCTGGGGCCAGTAGATCAGAGTTTTGCTGGCCCCTTCTACATTGATAACTAGATAGGCTACTTAAAGGTATTGTGTAGGATTTTCTTTTTCCGGGTGGATCATCAAAATAATTGGTCCTCCTAGTTGTCAATCAGTCTGGTGATATGTATACGTAAGGCCGTCATACGTGCTTGTCGCTAGGTAGTTTTCGCTTTCTGCGCATGAGCACTTTCAGGTGTATATGTGTGGTGAGCTACGGTTTCAGCCGTTCATGGAAGCTCGCCGTTCTCACCGTGTTTCCAGCCCTGGCACAAGTCACGCACCGCGCACACACGGTAAACATCTCAATTTGTGAAAAAGTGCAAATCTTCTTTTGGAAAGTAGTCTTGTATGAGCCATGCCGACAGCAACTTGTAAACAGTGCACTCTCGTGCACACGTTTAATAGGCGTTCCCTCTCGGGAGCAGGCAGAGTGTTGCGCATGTGCATTTTTTCAAAAAGTACAGGCGGTTCTTTTCTAAAATTCGGGAAAATCCTCCACAATACCTTTTAACTAGAAAATTATCTCAGATTAGTCCTGTATGCCTAATTTGAAATAAGACAATTCTGTTGCTAAATAATACAACCGGCAACATCGTCAACAATGAAGAACGCGTCATTCACGTGCATATTAAGTAGCCACATGTATTTGTTTTGGTCTTAAAATACATCCATAGGTTTACCGCTCCAGCGGAGAGGATGGCTCGTTTAGACAGCAGCTACGTTTACAAGAGTTTGTCCAAAGTTCAAGATTGGTTGCAAATTAAGACAAACAGTTAGACTACAAACTGACATCTTTCATTTTAGCTTGTTTGTAAAGTCGCTATTTGCAGAGTAGAGCTGTGTTTGCACAGCGCGGTGGACCAGAGTGGACAGCGCAGACTGAAATATTGGTTTCTACGTGTTTCTGCCTGTAGAACAGGTACGTGGGTTATTGATAAGTATTGACTCTTTAATCATGGACGTTTTATTGTAGGCTACCTTACAGTAACGAGTGTAGCGTTAGTTCATCTGCGCCATCGGCGGTAAATAATCCTCGGTAACGTTTCCAGTCAGTAGGCTACATGTGCTGCGTGTAACGCACACACCAGTGACTGTGGCTGCAACCAGCCCGACATACGTTTTTACTGGCCCCGGACCATCGGGCCATTGCTTATGTCGAGCCTTGTCATCTACGATAACGGGAGGTCCTCCAGTAGGTGCTCCAGTAGGTGCTCATGCTTCCATGGCGGTTTCAACAGACAAGCGCTGAAATAGAGCGCGCGGCGTGCGGAGCGTGCGTAATGCAATCTAGGAGCAATGATTCGCCAAACCTCCGTTATTGCAGTCGCACACATTTCTTCTAATTTTATTTTTTAGTAACGAGTAACGAAGATGCTTAGTGGAAATATAACGGAATAAAAGTATACATTTTATCTAGGAAATGTAGTGGAGTAAAAGTGAAAGTTGACATAAATTGAAATAGCGAAGTAAAGTACAGATACGTGAAATTTCTACTTAAGTACAGTAACGAAGTATTTGTACTCTGTTACATTACAACACTGGAAAAAAGAGGAAGGGAAAGTCAAAAAGAATGCAGATGAGGACAATGGCAAAAATGCTAATAGAGAAAAAGGTGCCGAAACAGTAGAGAGGAGACAATAAGATGATTGTTGGACTGAGGAGACAAAAGCTAAAAATATGGAAGAGGTATACAGTAGCACTGCAATATAACAACAACATTAGCAAGAACCTCATCTTGTATCCAGTACACCAAGAGGGTTCCACTCAAATGATTACAGCAGCAGGTAACTGTTACAAGATTTCACAGTTGATTTGACACAAGTAAGGCTCATGCTTCCACTGTAATTAACACAGCCATCAAAAGTCTCATTTTACAACAGAAAAAATAAGTGTTGCTTTCTTTTCAGCAAAACAATTCACAGAGAATATACACAAAAACAAGATACAATTGTCATCTTTTACAGTGAGAGGAATGTCAAATGAGCTTAACAACAAAGAGGTGAGATGAAAATAGGCAATAGAGATAAATAAAAAGGCAGCAGCAGGTAGAGGTGGGGAGGAGAGAGGGATATAAATAAGGTGAAAGGAAAGTGTGAGAGGAGGAGAGAGTGGATTGATTGTTGCCCTGCAGCTCAGGAAACAATCATGGAGCAGCAGCGTTCATGACCTCCTGCAGAAAGCTTTATTACTCAGTGTTATCTGCTGTTCAGAGGAGCTCCCCATGCTGCTGCTGCTGCTGCTAAAGCCCTCTGTACATTTCTACAGACCAGTCTGCTGAAATGTAGTGCAACTTTGAACGGATCGCTAAACGGAACTTACACTTACATTTAGAGGTTAAAGGTTTCGAAAGAGGCATTTTTTTTACTAATGTTAGTTTACAACTGCAGAATGGATTGAGATGAAATTTTACACAGATATTTATAAATTGTGTTGTCGCAGTGTGTACTTTCGTCCATAGTAAATGCTGTGAACACGTCTTGTAAGTCTTTACAATCATCCACATTTTCTACATAACTTGCCATCATCAGCGTGTAGCTTGCTAATTTGAAGTTTGTTGTTTTTTCCCAAAGCGAACCAAGTTTGATAATGACGACGCACACAGAGAGCGGAAGATGAGGGACATCCTGGAAATGTACTTCCATTTGTTCCAGACTACACAGGGACTGATCCTGACAATATAGACTGGTGATAAATGTTGTGACAGCTAATGACAGCCTACCATTAACTAGAAGACTCTGAAAATACTTTGATCTAAAGACAATCTGTCATAATATTTTATATTATATTTTTTATTATTATATTTTATTGACCAAGCTAGCTAGTCATCACTAGTGTTAGCTTGTAACAGGGAGCGAGAAAGTTCAAAGATTTTCTGTTCTGCTGTAAATGAGGTCCACGTTTACATGCCGGTAAAACTTTGTTGGATGACTCGCTTCAGGAGGGTTGAAAATCGGTAACGTTGCTTATTTAGCGTTTAGCTTAGCGCAGCGACATTGCAATCATAAACAATACTGGTGTGTGTATATATATATATATATTATTTTTTTTCCTTACATTACTTTTACTTTTATACTTTAAGTACTTTTGAAACCAGTACTTTTACACTTTTACACTTTTGCTCTTACTTAAAAAGCTTGAGTTGATACTTCCACTTCTACAGAAGTCGTTTTAAACCCTAGGATCTATACTTCTACCTGAGTAATGAATGTGAATACTTTTGACACCTCTGGTAATGGGTCTGTAGTGATGCTTCCTGCCTGTTTCCTGACTCTGGAGGAGTATAAGGGGGCAGGTTGGCGCCGATGATTTTCTCTGCAGTCCCATGCGGCCTGTTCCTATCCTGTTTGATGGACCCTATGATTTTTCCAAACCACCATCAACTGGACTACATTTTTACAGTTTCATTCCTCTATGCACTGCACTGTATATAGATGGATGATAATTAACTCTCTCTTATTTAATAATTTAGCCTTGAATTAGACGCAGCCGAGAGCCTTTGGCTACGGTAAGCAGAACCTTCCCCGAAGGGCCATGCACACCTCTGCATTTGTAGAATAGCCAATAGAAACTCTCTCTCTCTCTCTCTCTGGAATGACCTGTGATTGGCCAACATATCCTATCACTGGAGATTTTCAAAGCCAGAGAACAGAGCCAAGGAGAAGATGAACAAGTCTAGTTTTCTCTTAGACTACTTGATTACAATATGTTGAAAAATTGAACGGATACTTGTCCAACGGCGCAACAAATAAACTGCTTTAAGGCTTAGTTATGTTTGTTCACAAAATGTTCCTCAATTAGGAATGTGGTCATGTTAAATTAATACAATGTTAACTATGAAAAAAAGTAACACACTTTGTTGACCATCCACCCTGACAGCTTCACTATGTTTAGCTGCGCTATAACAACGTCAAGCTATTTCTGCTTCTGTCCCCTGAAAATCAAGTCATAGCTTACATGGCAAAGAGTGGCACTTGAACAAACAACCATTTCTGTCATTTTCAAGAGTTCTGTATTTGGGCCGGGAGTTGGACATTTGAATTTTTCCCAAGATAGCCAGCCTCAACACATTTCACTACAGTCCTTTTTACATTTGCGGTATTTACGCACAGTTTATGTAAATTGCTGCCACAAAAAAACAAAAGTTCCAACCAGTTACAGACAAAATAAAGTATTATTTCAATTTTTAAATACCATATTGTTTGCAGCTAGAAGTGCTTTTTTCTATAAAGGTATAACATTGTGGAATAATCAGCCGCTTTCCCTCAAAATTGTAAATACCAGAGAGGCTTTTAGACATCAGGTCAAGGCATTTTTATGGAATAGAGTAACGAATCTTTTTAATTAGAGTATACTGATTATTTTATGTGATCTGTGATTTTCTAATTTTAGAATGCTCTTGAACCTTGGATGATTTGTGTAAAATGTTATTGTCTTTGTTGTGCAATAGGTCTTTGTCATGTGTTAAATGTTCTAACACCAAGGACCATGTTGGAAATAAGTGTTCACACTTTAACATGTTATCCTTTGGATTATGTTGTCTGTCAAATCCAAATTAAATCAAATCAAATAAAAAAAATATATTTAGTCATACATACACATCGCTGTTGACAGTTGTTGTGACACTTGTTTTCCAATACATTGAAGCCGATGTCAGCCTGTAAAAATAATTGGAAATCCACCAGCAAGTGTTATCTATCGCTGCCTTGCATGATTTTTTGCCTTGTAAAATTAATGAATACTTCAAAGGTTATCTGTGGCTTGACCTTAAGCATAACTCATTAAGATGTTATGTAAGAGTTCTAAGAGGTCTACAGGCTTTATATTAAGTTTTATGGACATTATTTCATACTTTATTTTAAAATGTGTAGGAATGTAGATCTTTTAAGACTTGTTGAAATATTCCAAAATAAAGTATTAACTAATGTCCATAAAACTTAATATAAAGTCTGTAGACCTGTTAGAACTCTTTCATTATATCTTAATGAGTACACATGTGGTGTATCTTGTTGTAAATTTGTCCTCTGCCGGGAGGACAGCAGACACCAGGAGATGGCTAATTCTCTTGTCAAAGAAGTTTCCCTGTGGTGGGGAAGCAAGGGACCGAGTGGCCCACTGCCGACAAGTGACTAGTTAGCTAGCTTGCTAATTCCACCCACCTGCTTTCATGGTAGACTGGTTACACCAAACAAAGTTGTCACCCATTTGTCACCGGCTTCCTACGATGTGACAAGAGTATGTTTATGAAACATTTTGTAATGTGTAGATCTGTAGATCTTTTAAAAGATTAAATATTGTAAATATACGCATACAAGTCCTTATCATAGCCTACATTTGTCCTCTTATGGACATAATTTGCAAAGATAGATATTCCAATAGTTGGAACCTATGTAGGTTTTTTTATAGAAGGAACATTCAAACAACATTTTTGGCCAGTTTTGACAGCCCTATGAGTATTGGATTGATCAAATGAGATGAAGATTAAAAATGTAAAGAGACTTCTGTGTGTGGCCTCTCACAGTCATTTGCTCACTACAAATTTTCTTCTCGTGTACTAATTCACTTAAGCTGAATAGCCAATCAGATGGTTTTCCCCTCAGCAACGGTTGTTCACCGTCATAATTTGTCCGACAGCCGACAATCTCCTTGGTATGTCAAAGCCTTTAGTGTCCTGTGGTCTGAGATAATATGCCACTGCATAATCCAATCAAGGGTAATTTCTGGCATGGACATAGTCAAATATATATATGAATATCAGCACAAAATATTGTCTTTCAGCATCTTCAGTCCAGAATCATTAGCATCTGTTTTAACTTTTAAAAACCTCGTATTAGTCAAAACCACAGTTGCCAATCACGTTAATGACGAAATGATAAGATGGGTTGAATTTTTGCAATGTCACTGAGATGGAAAAATGCTGTCTTGGTAATGGCCTTGATGTGAGACTGGAATCAGGCGAGGATCACACCAAGGTTTTTGATGCTCGAGCTTTCCGAGATGATACAACCAACAATATTAATACACAGATTCTTAAACAAGTGACCATGTTTGGCTGGTCTTACTAATAGCTCTGTTTTATCAGCATTCAACAGCCTAAAGTTCATTCCCATGCCTCTAAATTTAGGAGTTGGGAAAGGTTGTTTGGCTGTACAGGTACATATAGCTGGGTATCATAAGCATAGCAGTGAAATTTAACATTGTATTTGCTAATAATTTCAGCATGGGAAGCATATAGATAAAAAAATGAGCATTAGGCTGAGGACCGATCCCTGGGGTACACCAGATTTCACTCTAGAGGAGTCAGAATTGGTATTGTTGTAGTTGATGTGTTCAGTTCTATTTGATATGACTGAAACCATAAGAGGGCTGTCCCCTTTACACCAATATAATTCTTCAAACGGCGTAATAGTATGCTGTGGTCCACAGTGTCAAAAGCTGCACTTAGGTCAAGGAGCAGCAACAGAGATGTTGAGTAAGAGTCGGCAGTAATTTATAGATCATTTATTACTCTGGTCAAGGCAGTTTCAGTTGAGTGACAGGAACAGAAGCCAGATTGAAATTTATTAAAAAAGATTGTTGTTGAATAAATGGGCAGTAAATTGGTTCACAACAGTGCATTCAGTTTTGACATAAAGGTAGATTAGAGATTGGCCTGTGATTGTTAAGAACTTGTGGGTCAGTATTTGTTTTTCAAATCAGTGGTTTAATAACAGGGTTTTAAAAGTGGAGGGCACAAAACCAGATTAATATTAAGAATATATCTACTTAAAACAGGAAATAGCTCTTTGTTAGACAGTAATGGATCTAGTATGCAGGTTGTAGATGTAGTTACCAGACTGGCAAGGACCTCAGGGGAAATGGTTTGGAACTGTAAGAGACTGCTGTTTGTCTGGGTCGCAGTGCCAGGATCCACCAAGATACTGGAGAATTTGTAGCCTGGATTCTGAAATAAGTGTGTGTAACTGATTGGTTTGGGGTCTGTCCATTTTAAATAAATCTAGATTCCCAGCCACACCAACACAGTGAAGAAAGACAAGGAGAAATATATAAATATAGTATTTTATTATTTTAATAAGTTTAAAATGACAATATTAAAATGACATCTCCTCAAAAACCCAGGGAGACACTAAAACCACATGGATTGTCCCATGTTCTGTCCCAGGGTGAAAGAGTACCCGAGTCCAGTCCAGACTGGAGTTAGCTCCGTATTTCTCCCTGCCGCCGGCACAGAATGTCTTGCTTCAGCGTGGCTTTGAATCGCCTATTCCAAATCCAGAGATCCAGGACCAGGAATTCCGTGGTGCCGTTCTGCTTCTGTCAGTGGAGGAATGTAAAATCAATGGGTAGCCTGCTCGTAGCCCGGCAACTTTAAAACAGTCTCTGGTGACTAGAGTGACGACTTTCCTTTCCTGTACTTCATGTGGGCTCATCAACAATACTGCCGTATCCGCTGCTCTGCCGTCAGCCCCTGGATCTGGCACCTTCACAGAAATGAACAACAACTAAAAACGACTCCTTTAACTCAAATGCTAAAAGCATAACCATGCATCAGTGTGGGCAAAAAGGACCACTTCCCTTTAGTCAGGGTTTTGCGAGCGTTGACACTGCAGAGTCTGAAAGTCGATTCCACCGTGGCACAGGAGATCCAGTCAGCAGCAACACCGAGGGCAAAGAAGATCAGCAAGCCAGGCCGCTGCAGCACACGGCACGTCCATCCGTCCAGAGCGTTGTCTTCCCCCCCCAGTCTGCTGCGGCAGACGGCACGTCCATCCGTCCAGAGGTCTGAGTGGTCTGATCAGCTGGCCAATTAGATCGCTAATGTGAATGGGGTTTGTTGCAGTTCGTGAAAGAGGGAAAGATAAATTGTCCACAGCAAAATATAATAAATCCACAGCAAACAATAAGGAAAATCACAGCAAACAATATAAACTAAGGTTACCCATCAATCACACTGCTCCACTTGTTCTATATTATATGACATGTGGACCAGTGAAATTATCTCTAATTGAGTGAATCTTGCTTGTGAAGAAGTTCACAACGTCATCTGCCGTCAAAGAAAAGCTGTTGGCAGGGGTGCTATGTAAATTTAGCCACAGTGTCAAACAGAAGCCGTGGATTATTTTTATAAGTGTTAATCAGATTGGATAGATATGTTGTCCTAGCAGCTGAGAGTGCTTTTTTATATGTCCTAAAACTCTCAGCCCAGGCTACGTGATAAGTCGCATGTTTAGATTCGTGCCACCTGCACTCAATTTATTAATTTAATGATTAAATAAGGTAGTGTCTCCAAACTTACCTCAATTATAACTTGTCTCCTGCTAGTTGTACTACAGCACTTTCAAAAAATAAGTTAAATTAATAAATATTTTTGTTGTATCTCTTTTCGGTGTTGTAATTTGTAGACGGCCCTAAGCACTCTTACTTCCCGGTAGCAGTAGCAGCAGAGAGCAGAAGCCAGCAGGCAAGTGTTATTTAAAATAAACTCCTGGTGTCCTTACAAACTTTCCAATCCATCGTTTTATGAGTACATAACCTATTTATACTAGTGTAGAAGTTTGGTATCATTTTGGGCATTATTAGTGGGGTAATGTACAAGATACACAGTTGGATCCATTAGCGCCTGCACTAAGCTATTCAGCTAATAACGCTAACTCGCCCAATGTTCGACCTAGGTGAAAAAAGCTTCTGGGGGGTTGTTTGGCTCGAGGTTGTGGTGCAAAGGACCCTAGGGTGAATTTACTCCAAACCATCACTTTAATGTTGCTGTCAATACGGCGATAGGTGTGGGTCAGGCTCTGAAAACTTACTTTGAGTACGGAGAGAGACTGAAGAAGACACAAATGGTCAGAGACAGGAACCTCCATGACAGATAAGATGTCAGCATCAATGCCCTTCGTAAAAATCAGGTCCAGTGTACTTCCAAGGTTGTGAGTGGTACTATTCACATGTTGAGTAAAATCGAGACCTTTTACAAAGTCCCTAAATTCCACTGCTCTAGTGTCTGAACAGTCAACATGCAGGTTAAAATCGCCAATTAAAATGACTTTTACAAGAGCAATTGACAAGAGTTCAAAAAACTTGAATAAAAGCCTGGATTGTGCTTTCGGGGTCTGTTGGTAGTTATTGCAAGAATGGGTTTGTGAGTTTTATTTCCAATGTTGTTCCATTTAGTTTGGGAGAAAACAGTTTGTCCTGAAGAGACTGTGGCAGTTTGGAGAAGTGAGAAAAATTAATGATTAATCAAAGTCAACAAGTGTCCTCTGATGACACAGTGCAGGGTTATAATCATTTTCAATGATCCACAGCTAATGGATGACACTCCTGCACTTGTCTTCAAAAGTGACTGGCAGCTCAGTCTCTTGCCAGCAGTTAGAAAGCAACCCAGGATATTTCATTCTTACTCCCAGTGTTGTATAAAGTACTAGAAAGCAATACTTGAGTAAAAGTACAAGTATCGTACTAGAAAAAGACTTTGGTAGAAGTGAAAGTTACCTTTTAGAATATTACTTAAGTAAAAGTCTTAAAGTATCTGATATATACTGTACTTAAGTATCAAAAGTAATTTTCTGATATTTAATGTACTTAAGTATCAAAAGTAAAAGTAAAAGTTTTTTTTTAAAAAAGCAAGCGGTTAGAACTTTTATTTTGGCTTTCTTATAGTAAAGAATAAAGCATATTCAGGGTTCCCATATCTTCTTAATCTCACTCATCAAATCAAAATCACATTCTTTTCTAGGACTTTTCAGGCACAATTATCTTAAGTTCAAAGAACAAACAGCATATTTTTAGAGCTGACATCAATGTACAGAAACATTTCTTGCAACACGGGTGTATGACGTTATCTTCACCACTACCCTGTTCACCGAGTTCACCACTATTGTCGGGGTGGTGCAGGGCTCAACATAAAAAAAAACTCTGATCTAAACTCTGATCCAGCAAAACTCTGATCTACTGGCACTCTGATCTTGCTGGCCCCTTCTACATTGATAACTAGATAGGCTACTTAACTAGAAAATTATCTCAGATTAGTCCTGTATGCCTAATTTGAAATAAGACAATTCTGTTGCTAAATAATACAACCGGCAACATCGTCAACAATGAAGAACGCGTCATTCACGTGCATATTAAGTAGCCACGTGTATTTGTTTTGGTCTTAAAATACATCCATAGATTTACTGCTCCAGCGGAGAGGATGGCTCGTTTAGACAGCAGCTACGTTTACAAGAGTTTGTCCAAAGTTCAAGATTGGTTGCAAATTAAGACAAACAGTTAGACTACAAACTGACATCTTTCATTTTAGCTCGTTTGTAAAGTCGCTATTTGCGGAGTAGAGCTGTGTTTGCACAGCGCGGTGGACCAGAGTGGACAGCGCAGACAGATCAGATTAAAAGTATACATTTTATCTAGGAAATGTAGTGGAGTAAAAGTGAAAGTTGACATAAATTTAAATAGCGAAGTAAAGTACAGATACGTGAAATTTCTACTTAAGTACAGTAACAAAGTATTTGTACTCCGTTACATTACAACACTGCTTTCTCCTATATGTCAAACTGTCTTTTTTTTCTTCCTGACTGCTTCCTTCTCTTTCATTTTTGTTTTTATAATGGGGGAGGAGATGATTGGTGAGTTTTGGTTTAGTTTTTGAGGCTAAAATGTTTTTGTTAAGTTGAGGTTAAGCTGCTCTAATCAGTAATTTTCTATTGAATTTCTAATGTGTAAGTTGTCACTTATAGTGATAAACCCACAGAAAATTATGACTGCAGTTCCCTACAGCTCTATGTAGCAAAGTTAGCAACTAGCTGGTGAACATAATAGCAGCTACAGTAAGGAGACAGATATTTCATTCAGAAGTTGGAGAACAAAACAGAGCTAAAAGGAGAGTTATTATTGGAGAGACATTCATCAGATATCCATAAACCTGACTCCAAATGGTAAATGTTCAGCATTTATATAGCACATTTCTACCTTACCAGACAAAGCATTTTACATTCATCCATTAGTCTTGCATTGCCAGACCTTCCTCCACAGCGCTGCGAAGGAGGGTCTTGCTAGTCCATACAGCATTCCGGGATGGGAGAAAAACGTGCTCTGGTTTATTGCCATTTCTTTAAACCAATCGAAATCGTCTTGGGTGTTAAGCCCCGGACACAAGGTACAGTTTGCAAAATAGCCTCGGGAAGGAACTTGTTTTGGTGGAACGTGTACGTTCAACAGTTGTTTTAGTCGTGCAACAGAAAACTCAGTTTGGACAGATAGTCTAGCAACACATGCTCTTACCTAAACGTCAGAATAGTTTATATTGCCAATGCCGCATGGTGACTGTTTTTAACATGTGACCATGGTGGAATTTTTAATCATGTGGCCATTCTATTTCAGGGCGCAACTAAGTTTCACTATAATAAGATAATGTTTTGTCAGTATTGCATCTGCAGCTTATTTGCTTAAAGCTCAACATTTTTGGTTAACATTTCTATCAACAATGATAATGTTGTACCTATCAAAGTATTAATAACAATTTCTTTTATATTTGACAATTCCACACCTCACAATTTACGTCCAGTGACAATATTCAGTACCAGTGCAGGAAGTACTGTTTCCTATATAGTTCCCAGTTCCCTCTCCTTCCAGCAACACATAGACCACCTTCAATCTAAAGTTAAGTCTAGGCTCGGCTTCCTATTCCACAACAGGGCCTCCTTCACTCATGCTGCCAAACTCGCCTTGGTGAAAAATGACAATTTTACCAATTCTCGACTTCAGTGATGTCATTTACAGAACTGCCTCAAATTCTCTCCTGAAAAAAATGGATGTTGTCTACCACAGTGCCATACGTTGTGTGACCAGAGCCCCTTCTAACACCCACCACTGCAACCTCTATGCATTAGTCGGCTGGCCCTCATTACACACTCAACGCTTAACCCACTGGTACCAACTCATTTACAAGTCCTTGCTAGGCAAAGCCCCGCTGTACCTAAATTCACTGGTCACAATAGCTTTACCCACCCGCAGTCTTTGCTCGAGCAGTTATATCACCTTGGTCACCCCTAAAGCTCACACCTCCTTTGGCCACCACTCCTTCCAATTCTCAGCTGAAAATGACTGGAATGAATTACAAAAAACCCTGAAACTCAAAATCCTAATCCCACTAACTGCCTTTAAAGCACGTATGTCTGTGCTCCTATCCGATCACTGTATGTGCTAACTGCTCTCCATCTCCATCATTCATGCACTGTTTTTTTGCACACCCTGTTTTTGCACACCCTAATTCCATTATCTCTGTCATGCCCCACTGCATTTTTGCTCAGATGCACATCTGCACCTGCCCTTTTGCACCACTCATCTACTCTTCTGTATATTGATTGATATATTCTACTCTTCTGTATATTGTATAATTCTTTTATACTTGCACTAACTGTATATTGACTCTTTACTACATTCAGCATTCTTATAGACTGTCTTTTCATGTTTACTGTGTTATTTCTGATCTACATCACTAACTAGACAACAACTTGCACTAACTGTATATTTGGTTCTTCACTACGTTTTAGCTTCTTACAGACTGTCTATCAATGCATATTGCGTTGTTATAACTGTTCTAAATCACTAACTGGCCCACAATTTGCAATATCTGTATTTTGACCCTTTAAGCGGTGATACAGACTGTCTATTAATGTATACTGTGTTATCACCATATCACTTTCGCATATCCTTTGGCTTACTTACACCACACTTTTGTGCCAGCTTTGTAATGCCTACTTAATCTGCACTTTATGAAGCCTTTATGTAGAATATTGTATTCTGTACTGCTGTATTGTATTGAATGTGAAACTGTATGTTGTCTCGCACGCTTTTGCTTTTCTTTTGCCGTTGCAAATGAGAACCTGTTCTCAACGGCCTACCTGGTTAAATAAAGGTTAAATAAAAAATTTAAAAATTAGTGAAAAGGATTGTTGTGGAGTTTAGGGTGTGTGTGTGTAGAACTACTAACTTTCATGCATGAGAGCACAGTTATTGTCCTGATACAGACTTGCAATTACTGTTAACACTTTTATTAACCATAACCACAGTTTTTCCTGACCTTATACTTGCTGTGCAGAGATATTGTATAAAGTCAGAATATAAAAAATGTTGGCATTGGACATAATCTGTGTCTGTTGAGAGTTGATTTTGGGATGAGGCAATCACATAGGTACTGTGTCATTCATGAAACAAAATGTTTACTTGTTTCTTTCTGGAAATTTTATTGCACCTACTATCTCCGCCTTCACTTTCTTCCGCTCTATATAATCCTCACTTCATTGCTCAGACTGTGATGTACAGGGCTTCATTAGAGACTCTACTCTCTCCCAAATGTCTCTACAAAGAGACATCAGGAGTAAAGAACCTATTTGTATCCATGCTAATGAGGCTGAGTGAGTCCATCCCTCCTGGTGAGCATGCAAGCACACACTCATGCACACACACAGCACATGAACAACCCTTCTCCACAGTGAGTCTACAGACCATGGGAATATAATATTCTCTTTTTTCTCCATATCAGGCCTGTCGGAGGCTCTCCTCTGTACTATTTACTTTAGTTAAGGCTTTTCAAATTGAGAGAGTTATCTGCTGGTGATGGAGCTATAATTAGAGGGTCTCAGCAGTGACTCCATAGAGAGGCCTGCAGTGTTTCATCATGGCAACACGAACCGAGACTGGCAAAGTGCATCAGTGCAAAGAAAAAAGAGGGGGAAAAAAATGAGGAAGGGAAAGTGTTACTTTTGGGAGTTTGCTCTAATATAACAATATATTCACGGTAGTTTAATATATAGTTTAAAGAGTTGTGTAAAGTTAGTATAAATTCACAGTCTTGTGGTAACTAGGCAAAGCTAGAGCACCATTAGCAGAGCGGTCTCAAACCATCGTAGGTGCCAGATCTTCTCCTTGAGATCATTTCATTAGTCCTCCCACATTTTTAATTGTTGTAGCCACAAAATGTGTTTCCCCTCCCCCCAGGTATTAATTTATTAATTAATTTTCTGGCAGGGCTGCAACGATGCATTAACACCTAGAACACCCAAAAGTTAAAGGTTTTGGGATGTATAATTATTGGGCTGTCAAAAGATTTAAATATTTAATCACAACTAATGACATGCTTTTTCACAGTTAACTCGCGATTAATCACCCATTTTTATCTGTTCTAAATGTACTTAAAAGGGATTTAACATGGAAGCAGACACATATGCTTGGACTTGCAGCTAGCTCAATTAGCATGGTTTGTTAATGTTAGAATAGCTGATGTCGTTTTAAGCTGTTATACTCTTCTGGATTTTACAGTGATGCCAGCTCTGACCTGTGAGGACAGTGTTTTGCTCCTGAAAGCAAATAAAACGATTGTTGACCTGGAGGAGGATATCTGACGGCTTTCCGAAGAATTACAGAAGGACTCTCTTCTGTCCAGGTACATTGATGTGGCCTTACGGCAGTCCAAAAGGATTGCTGATCTCAGCGCCGCCATCCAAGATACTGCTCTGTGGGATCCCTCTATCTGACTGATGGTTTGGCGTCGAGCAGGAGTGGGCTGAGGTGGTGGTCTGGGGCTTTAAGAGACACTCGGACAGGGCTTCCTCGCCACCTCGCCTCAGTCTCTCCAATAATTATGTAGTCCTGTCGGACGATACTCAGGTTCACCCCGCTGATGCTCCTGTGGTCCTGATTCGTCCCCTCTGGATCCCTCTCCAAAGACGGCATCTATGGCACTGCAGTTTCTTTTCCACTGGTGGCTAGCAGTGTTCGGGTGGTTCCCCAGTCCAGTAAGGAACCAAATATACGGTCACCTTTCCGGGGAGCGTCATCTTCTGCCCGTCGGAAGATAAAGATGCTGAAAGAAGCAGTGAGCAGACGCTCCGGAGTTTCCCCGTGCTCTGGCCTGCCGATGACTTCAACAGACAGTGTGGAAACGGCTCCTGCACTCTCCGGCCATATGAACCCGCAGTCGTCATCTTGCCGTCCCCTCATCTCCCTGACCACCCTAATCCTTGGGGTTCCATAATCCAAAACATCAGTTTCTTCAACGCAGTTCCCCAATGCCTTCCCGGTCATACTGGCCTAGCTTCCTGGGCTGCTACGATCACTCCCATCCACTGTCACCCGAGTGATTCTGCATGTGGGGAGTTGTGTTACTACTCATCAGCAATCTGAACTGACCAAAAAGGATTTTAACAACCTTTTTAACTCATTGAGTAGCTGTGGCAAGTCTGCTTTTATCTGTGGTCCGATCCCGTTTCAGCAGGATCCTCAGTCTCCACACTTGGCTGCAGTCTGCCTGCAGAAGTCGCAATATTGGTTTTATTGACAATTTTACTGTTTTGAAATTGTTCCCCTCTTTTCGAACCTGACGGGGTTCACCCAAACAAGCAGTGTAGCCAAATGCTAGCGGGCAATTTACAGCACACTGTACCGTCCTCTCCATGTGACTGACTGTGTACATCACCAGCCCTCTTCCCGCCGCCGTCTATGGTGTTACCTCAGTGTACTGTACCCCCCGCTAGCTCCCCCCAGTGACCACGTCTGTCATTCCCACTCTCACCGGACACCGTACCCATAAAGACTATTATTACTGAAAGAGCCAACCATCCAAACATTTTAAAAGGCGGTGTGTGCAATCGATACCTTCGCCAGCTGCCTCGTGCTTCTGCTTGCTTTGCTGCTGTTCCACCCTCACCAGTCAAGATGACTGATCAATGCACACTCTATTGGAAACAAGTCATTTATCCTTAATGACCTATTTTGTAATAAAAGCATGGACGTTTTGTTTTTGACTGAAACATGGCACCAGAATATGGATTATTCTCACCTGATAGAGCTTTGTCCTGCTGATTGCTCTTTTATCAGTACACCCAGGCAAATGGGCCGTGGTGGTGGACTTGCCATTGTTTTTAGAAACAATTTTACATGCCAGCTGGTAAGCATCCAGCCTTACTTATCTTTTAAACTGCAATTGTGCTGAGTGGGGTGGTTAAATCCTATTTATTGCATTTTAATTTACAGACAACCAGGCCCAATAGGTTCATTTTTTATCAGATTTTGCAGATCTATTATCATCTTTTATAAAGCTTGACAAGGTTCTAATAGTTGGGGACATTAATTTCCATATGGATGACTCTACAAGTACTTCTGCCACTGATTTCCTTAATCTTAATGAGTCATTTGATTTTAAGCGACACGTATCTGGCCCCACACATGCTAGTGGGCACACTTTGAACCTTGTTTTTACACATGGTATAGATATTGGATCTGTTAGCCCTAAGGATTTATATATCAGTGACCACAAATGCATTTTATTTGACATTTGCTTTAAATTGTAGCGGGCACACATGTGTAGGGGTTTATTCCTCGATGCAGAAGGTCCAGGGTTCGGGTCCGACCTGTGATGGTTTCCTGCCTGTCTTCCCCCTCTCTCTCCCCTTTCATGTCTGAACTGTCCTATCATTAAAGGCGGAAATGCCCATAAAAAAACTACAAAGCTAGAAGTACACAGATTGCACCTTAGAGACCTCATTGGTACTCTTAATGTCATGGTAAAGGCTGAGAGGTCCTCTTACTTTCCTAATCTAATCCCGTCCAGTAAGAAAAATCCTAGTCTTGTTTGACACTATAAACCATATTTTTTTCTCCCAGTACTCCTAACCCTCCAATTTTCTCCAACAGTAATTGCAATACTTTTTTAAATTATTTTGTTGATAAGGTTGAAAATGTCAGGGCAAACTTCTCACCCATGTCCGGTCCACTCACTAGTGTCTCTTCAAATCCATCTATTTTGAGGTCCTTTTTTCTAGTGTCCTTAAATGATGTTGAAGCATTACTAACGCAAACAAGACCATCATCAAGCCCACTTGACATCCTACCAACCTCTCTTTTTTTATCACGGTGTGTCCCCAGTTATTTTAAGCAGGCCATTGTTCATCCTTTGTTAAAGAAACCAAACCTGGAACCTTCCTTGCCAGCGAACTACAGGCCTATTTCCAAACTCCCTTTATTTTCCCAAATTTTAGAAAAAGGTGTTGAAAAGCAACTTAAATGAAAATGCACCAATGCTTTAACAACCAAATATTGAATACACCAATTTGTAGTTGACAAACTAACCATCATCAACAAACTGTACTTAAACCTAATAAATATTAACATAAACATATTAATATACATGGTTGATAATTTACGAATGAGGATTGTACACTGTGATAGGAAAAATGAACTTCCTAAACATCACTTCCTGTTATTCTGTCCATTAACTGTTACCTCACTTCCTCTTAAGTGGCAGCTACTTACAATCACCACTAGGGGGTAGAAAAGGACATACAAAAGATACTAATTCACTGGTTCCGTTACAGAGAGGGTGGGGAAAACAGTTATCAACATAACAGCAGAGGTGGGTAGAGTAGCCAAAAATTGTCCTCAAGTAAAAGTACTGTTACTTCAGAATAATATGACTCAAGTAAAAGTAAAAAGTAGTCATCCAAATAATTACTTGAGTAAGAGTAAAAAAGTACTTGGTAAAAAAACTACTCAAGTACTGAGTAACTGTTGAGTAACGTCTGATTTATTTTTTAACATAAGCATTCAGTCAGACGGACAAAAATACAAAATAATCATATTTAGACAAATTATAGTTCATCCAATCAATTAAATTAATTTAAATTAATTAATTAATTATAAAATAGCTTAAATTAAAATAATCCAGGTAAATTCAAGTACTTAAAAAATAATATCAATAAAATAATAATACATAAAAAATAAATAAGCACAAGTAACACAAATTTCCAAACCTTTACACTTTTTTTTACCAGACTCTGCAGGCAGAACTAGAACAAGGTAATGGAGCTGCTGTTTGGTACTTTTACTAAGGTAAACATGCTTTCATTCACAAAGGTGGATCACTTGTTATCGGGTTCAATCGCCGTGGTAACTTATGCTGGACGCCTAACCTGGTCAGGAGCAGGTTAAGTCGGAGATCAGAGATCAACTGGTGTGAAAGCACGCCTACTGACCGATCAATACTCCACTGATAACGGCTTAACCGTTCTTAGAAGATCAAGTGGAGCTCGGTGCGCGGAGAGAGAGGGAGAGGGGGGGAGAGAGAAAAAGAGAGGGGTGTGCTCATACAAAATATATTTAGAGACCGACAGCCCCGTTAACATTCCCTGATGGGTATATTTGCCGTGTGAAATGCGCACAGCGGTTTGAATTATGTTTTTTATATTTTTTATTTGCTCTCACGATCGCTCTCACTGCCATGGTTGCAACTGAAATAAAAGGCTAAAGCAAAGACAGTTTATGGAAAGTACAAGTGTAATTATGGTCAGATCTTGTGCCTGACTGGTGGGGAAGTGATATTGATACGAGTTGTGCGCATCTACAGCGTCGGCAATTTCTTTCTTTTTTTGCCAGCTTTCCTTCCCGTTTTAGGAAGCAGCGACTGTATTGCGTTTTGCATGTAAAACCATGTATGTGTTCATATTTATGTAGAATTATAGTTTGCTCTTCTTATGTAAAATATGTGGCTATTGTTGGTCATGTTGTGCAAACATCACCTCTTTTATGTGAACACGCGCCGCTGGATTGGGAAACCCTGGGTTGGTTGAACTAGTTGATAACCAGCGTCATGACACAGTTTATGCGGGACCGCGGTGGTTAGGTTAGGTGAAGCTGGGTAACTGAAATAAATCCAGGGCATGTTGATCTTGCTTCGTAGTACAGGGCTCGTTTCCTCCTCGTCTGTGACGTTTCTGACATTGCCATTTTTGTTTTGCTGCGACTGTAAAAGCTAACCCATCCCGCTGCTAAGTTTGAGTATGGTGACGAGACTGCACAACTACGTTTGATTGGGTGAAACACAGTCACGTGGTAGAGGCTTTAGCGGAAGTCTCTCTCTCTGTCAAAATAAAACATTAAAATGAGGCGTACGCGGGGGGATAAAAACAATGACGCGTAGAATACCAAAGAGGTAAAAAGAAAAGTAACGAGCTCATTGTAGCCTAATGTAGCGGAGTAAGAGTACAGTTTCTTCTTCACAAATCTACTCAAGTAAAAGTAAAAAGTATAGAGATTTAAAACTACTCCTAGAAGTATCATTTTTTCAAAAACTTACTCAAGTAAATGTAACGGAGTAAATGTAACTCGTTACTACCCACCTCTGCATAACAGTAACAGGTAACAGTGCAAACTAGCAACTAGCTTACTTACCGGGATGGCTTCCGCCGAGAGCCTTGTTAATTTAGGGGTAAAGTTACCCGTCCCGGCCTCATTAGCAGGTAACCTCTGTATGAGCAGTCGTGCAATAAGCCATGTAATAATAAAGTAGAGCAAGCCGTTCATTATTGTGAAATGAACCCCCTTCAGGCAGATTCAAGACCCTCCCTGCGTCGCATGTCAAAAAAAATTGTGGGGTTATAAGGAATTTGCAATAACTAGATTTCGCGTAGATTTTTACAGCAATAATAATATAACGGTTGTTTCAACACCATTCAAATAGTGGTATATCTGTGAACCTGGTATACACTACATGTTCAAGTGGACCTATTATATAGCATATTTATTTTATTTTTATTGCTTTTTACATTTTGGGGCATTTTTGCCTTTATTGGATAGGAAAGCTGAGATATGAAAGGGGAGAGAGAGGGGGGAAGACCTGCAGGAAAACAGGTCGGACTCAAACCCTGGACCTTCTTCGTCGAGGAGTAAACCTCTGCATATGTGCGCCCGCTCTACCAACTGAGCTAACCAGCCATATATATAGCATTTTTTTAGCGCATTGTTTGCGAGTCTCTGGTTAGTTAGGTTTAGAAAAAGATGGGTGGGGTTACAAAATGTACGTTTTAGTGGCACGTGGCAAAGAACAGGACACAAATCCTGTTCTCCTTGCTAAAAAGTCCTGTGTTGTTTGACTCATCCTCCACCCCAACCTGCAGGCAGATTTTAGGTATTTTATACTACTTGCTATTATTGTCACTCTTAAAGGTCCCATGGCATGAAAATTTCACTTTATGAGGTTTTTTAACATTAATATGCGTTCCCCCAGCCTGTCTATGATCCCCCAGTGGCTAGAAATGGTGATAGGTGTAAACCGAGCCCTGGGTATCCTGCTCTGCCTTTGAGAAAATGAAAGCTCAGATGGGCCGTTTTGGAATCTGCTTGTTATGAGGTCATAACAAGCAAGGTTACCTCCCCTTTCTCTGCTTTGCCCGCCCAGAGAATTTGGCCAACCCATGAGAGAGAGACATCATGGCTTTCAAAAGAGAAAAGTGGCAGTTGGTCAAGGCCACACCCCCACCCTCCACCTTGCCCCTCCCTCTCTCCTCCTCAATAGCTTCAGACTAGTGATGTGCGATACCACTTAATTCCTATTCGATCTGATACCAAGTAATACCAAGGCTGGTATTGCCGATACCAGTACCAATACTTTTTACGTATTTTATTTGTAGTGTCATGTGACAACTAGTTTTAAAGTAAAGTAAAAAAGTAGGCTGTAGGCTTACCAATTCCAAATTATAGCTGCATAATGACAAGACAATAAACTACTCTCATATTATTTAATTATAAAGAAAATCTCAGAACAAACTGCTTTCTGTTAGCTTGTTGTAAGAATGCTGGGATTCCGGGGAACTCTTGAACATTAAAAAACGAAAGCCTTAACAGCGTGAATAACTTTCCCACAGTCAGTGAGCCTATCACGCTATCTCCCTGTACCTGGATAACTTCTGCCGCTTCTGCCAAATGACTCACTGATTGAAGTATGTCTTGCCCTAGCACCTTGTGTCTTCTTGCCCTGGACCTCCTCCTCAGACTGACGCTATATTATATCATCATATTCACTCTTATGACTCAGATGTTTAGCGAGGTTTGTAGTGTTACCACTGTATTTCACTGTCTTTCCACACACTCCTGTGCAGACTGCAGTCTTCTTTTTAGCGGGAAATTAAAGAAGGGCTGCTGCAGCGGCCGGCTCCGTCACAGAGCCGCAGAGCACACAAAACTGACCGGCGGAAGGAGAAGTAGTTCCTTCCCCTAACCGGATATAAATAATTAACCTTTTCTGGTGACAACAAGTTACTTATGATAACATAAACACTGACTCCAAATTACTGAGTTTAAATATCGATCTTTTTATAAGAGAATCGATACTAGAGCAGGAGACGTTGGGATCGTAAATATCGATACTTTAGTATCGATCCGCACATCACTACTTCAGACACATAAATGGTACATCCTAAGGAAAGCTCATTATGGGACTGGCTCTAGTGGCTGTAATTCTGTACCAAAGCTAAATTTCGGGAAAGAGACTTCAGATACAGTATTAGGGGACCACTAAGGTCTATATAAAAGCATCCAAAGAGCACCATGTCATGGGACCTTTAATACTAACCGTGCAGATCCACCTGGCCGTGCGACATTTCTGTTGTGCCGCGCTCCAATTTATTCCTAAGGGTGATGTCAAGCGACTTTAACACCCCCGCAAAGCATCCCGGGAAGGCGGTGCTGCATTTGAAAAAGTTGGCCGATGCCCATCTTTATGCAAATTAATCCGCTGAACGCAATGCGACTATCCAATAGAATTAGCGCACAGGGGAGACTGGGGGAAGTCTCTCGCGGGTCCTTTGTTCTAGACGTCCTACTACGAAAATGCTCAGGGATCTTTAGTTCTGAGGAGAAATGAATTGTGGTGGTTGCAGCATTTCCAAATCTATATGACCCATCTTTGTTGTTCTATAGCAGTGGTATTCAACCTTTTTTGAGCCACAGCACAGTTTTTACATAAAAAAAATCCTGCGGCACACCACCAACCAAAAATGACACATTGTAGCCTAATAATCAGAATCTGCATTTTTCTTTATTTTTTATGTATCCATCGCTTTTGCAGGCTTACATCGATGATCTCGGCCCTACTGCTTACATCCTAACACTGCGGGATGCGCGCGAAAGGTGGCAGCAGGGCTCCAGACTAACTTTTTTCATTAGTAGCATAGTGGCCCCCAACTCAAAATTTTAGGGACACAACCAAAAGGTGCTGTAGAAATAAAGTTGCCTTGCCTTACAACCTCAGCCTATCAGTCAGCCTCCAGGGCACAGAGAAACCACTGCTGTGCCTGCTCGGTTCTGAGGAAGTGTAACGTCAACAGCACCGCGACCGCTTTCGGCTCACCATTAATATCATATCGCAGCAAATGCTGTCTGCTTGAAGTTATGAAAAACTGTAACCACACTAAAAACCACTTTATCGGCATTTCCGTGACTCACTGTGACTTCCACAAAACTGCAGAGCTGACGTAGTTCGCATCGTCTGCAGCTCTGCGTGTGTGCGAGTGTGTCAGAGCTCTGCTCTCTGTCTCTGTGTTTCGGAGAGGACAGATAAGCTTGCGTTTACGCGCTCTCAGGTACCGAAATGTCAACGTTTAACGTGTAAAAAAGGGGTCAAATTTACTGGTCGCACATGTGCGACTGGATGTTAAATTAAGTCGCACACTCAAATTTTGATCGCAAAATTACTGCCCTGCTGGCAGTAATTCTATTGTCATTATTGCGCTATTTCTCTGCCAGTCATCATATTGAGGCACAGATGCGCAACAATGGAAAATGATTTGCAGTCACTCAATAAAAAAATTTGTTGGACCAATTAAGTAAAATCGGATAATTTCCCACGGCACACAGGACGATCTCTCACGGCACACTAGTGTGCCGCGGCACAGTGGTTTTAAATCACTGTTCTATAGGGACAACAACCAACGTAATTCTGCCTGGCAGAGGTCGTTGGAGTGTTTTATGAGTTTGTGTGTAAAATAAAATGTCAATTCAACAGATGAGTTGTAATGGTAGCAGACAGCACATGTGCATCTGCAGACACATGTTCTCATAGGCTAGTAGTACTTATGATAGCAGGTAGGTTTGTAGGTAGAGAGATTCTGAGGGAGTTTTAAAAAATAAAAATAAATACATAAATAACTCACAACAGATCTGAACATTGAAATGTGCATATCAATATGCAGCTTAAAGCAAGATGAAAATAATAGTCTAAAGCACCCATATTATGCTCATTTTCAGGTTCATAATTGTATTTTAAGGTTGTACCAGAATAGGTTTACATGGTTTAATTTTTCAAAAAACACCATATTTTTGTTGTACTGCACAGCTCTCTCTCTCACTGCTGCAGATCTTCTTTTCACCTGGTCTCTGTTTTAGCTACAGAGTGAGACCTCTTTTCTTCTTCTTCGTCTGTACTATCTTTGATTGCACTCGCAAATGCGCAGTAGCTCAGATGTAGATCATGTCAGCTAGCTCCATAGACAGTAAAAGAAAGGCTGTTTCTCTAACTTCAGTCAGTTAGAAGGCAGGATTAGCTGGGATACTCTAAACGAGGGCGCACATGTAAGTAGTTCTTTTGTAGATTATGGTGAACTTTTATGGTGTATGTTGTAGCAGTGCTTTGCTATTGAGAACGAGGTAGCATGCTAGCGTTAGCCGCTAGCATGCTAACGGTTGTGGTTAGCCAGCTCGTTTCGGCTTGTGACATCACAAGCCGTGCAGATTTTGACCAGCTCACCCGGAGACTGAAGGCAGGACACATTCAGAAACCGTATCTCACTCCAACCCGGTCTCACGCCAGGTCGTGTAATAGTCACGTTATTTTGATTCATAATTTGTGTACAGGTTACGATTTTGACGTTTTTTTCGTGTATATGCAACGACTTTTGAACGTGTACAGGTCACGCTTTTCGAACTTGCTCTGGGGGACGCGACTACGGGGAAATGAGGCGCCACACGCCGGCCAAAACAACGGCACGGGCCACCACTCGCGATCGGGGAAATGCGGCGCCACACGCCGGCCAAAACAACGGCACGGGCCGCCACTCGCGATCGGGGAAATGAGGCGCCACACGCCGGCCAAAACAACGGCACGGGCCGCCACTCGCGATCGGGGAAATGAGGCGCCACACGCCGGCCAAAACAACGGCACGGGCCGCCACTCGCGATCGGGAAATGCGGGCGCCACACGCCGGCCAAAACAACGGCACTGGCCGCCACTCGCGATCGGGGAAATGAGGCGCCACACGCCGGCCAAAACAACGGCCCGGGCCGCCACTCGCGATCGGGGAAATGAGGCGCCACACGCCGGCCAAAACAACGGCCCGGGCCGCCACTCGCGGGCCGCCACTCGCAGGACACGGGAAATGAAACGCCACAATAACGAGACGGTTGGGGTTAGGAAAAAAAAAGAACGGGAAAGGAACCGTCACACGCGGGACACGCCGACAAAGGAACTGCAACACGCGGGAAAAAGGAACTGCCACATGCGGGGCGCAATCCCCGATCTCCGGCGTGAAAGTCCTGTGTTTTATGACCCATCCACCACCCCGACCAACCTCCCTACACGGACTTTTCGCCTTATCAACTACTCGCTTGAAGGAACTGTACGGTGATGGGAATGGTTCAGGTGGAGTGAAGGTGTGGTGAGCAGACATAGTCTCGGTCAGAAGACATCAGGGTGGTATGGAGTGAGCAATGAAACAGGAGAAGGCAGGGTTCAGTGCAGCACCAGTGGTGTTTTATTTATCATTCAGAGTGACGTGGATTCAATTGCAGTTGCTGTGTGCTGCAGAAAGGGATAACAAAACATAACACAATTAATGAAAGTGGTCAATTAACACATACTGCAAACACAAATGCACAGGCTTTCCAGGTAGTACAACAAACAACATATCCACATTGCTTATGGCACATGGCTGACAAACAATGGAATTCAGTTAGCAGTGCACGCACATGTTAGCATAGCAAAGTGACAGTAACTCATGGCATAAAACACAAACAAATGATAACATGACTCACGTTAACTCATGAAGACTCACACAGGTTGCATTGGAGTGCCGGCAGAGTGAGCAAAGAATGAGCCAAAGGGTTCACAATCAATTTATAGTCAACAGGTGAGGTGGGCGTGGTCAGGCAGCAGATAGCAAAAGCATCCCTGAAGAAGTGGAATGGAGTCGAAAGGGAATGGGATGGCATGAGTCTTTTCACGCTACTCGCTTTCGTTCTGGAATCACGAAATATGCTTCCCATTAAAATGCATTGCTTTCAATTTCGTAATCGCCACACGAAAAAAACGGCATTTACGTAACCTGTCCACGACAGATGGACCAGTATACCAGGGAACAGAGGAAGGAGAGGGAGAGGAACAGGAGTGGGGCTGGTGGGAGACCTGGAGGAGGCAGGCCCTTCCACCTCTGATTTCAGGCCCCAAATAAGGAAGAAGAGAGGGAAGGCCATATCAGTGTTTGAGCGTGAGCTATTAAGTACGCTCCAGGAGGTAGGCAATATGGAGCCGACACCACCTCCTCCTCCTCCTCCTCAAGTAGCTCTCACAGCAGATGAGAGATTTTTATTTATTTGTTTTAGCCTCTTGCCCGCAATGCGGCAGATGACCCTGGCCAAGAGGGCCGAGGTGAAATTTAGAATATATAGTTTAGTGTATGAGGCGGGTTTTGAGGGAAGGGAGTAATTTTCTTTAAAATGTTATTAGGGCCCGAGCGCCGACAGCGGCGAAGGCCCTATTGAAACTGAAGGAATTATTAGGGCCCGAGCGCTGACAGCGGCTATTGAAACTGAAGGAATTCTTCTTTCTTCTTTCTATTATTTTCCCGTCAAATGAATTGGCTTTTTGAGGGGCTTAATATATTCAAAAACTCACCAAATTTGGCGGTCGCATCAAGTCTGGTGAAAATTTAATTTAAGGGTTTCGGGAATAGGCGCACAAAAATGGCTCGCTAGCGCCCCTAGAAAGTTACGAAAATTGAGCCCCTGCAGTGCGTTTAACGTAGACTCACGAAACTTGGTACACATATGTAACATGTCAAGATGTACAAAAAACCTCATTAGAGCCATACCCTAAACCCGCCATTTTGAACTGAAAGTTCGAAATTAGTGCGATTTCCACATGTCGTACTTTAATGAACTCCTCCTAGAGATTTCATCCGATCAACTTCAAACTCGGTCTGTGCCATCTTAAGATGTTAAAGATGAAAACTTGTTAAAAGAAAAACTTTTCGTCATGGCACGTGGCCGTGGCGGGGCGGCCATTTTGTGCGTTTCGCCGCCGAAACAGGAAGTGGGTGTAACTCGAGTGTACGTTGTCCGATTACCTCGAACCTTTTCAGGATTCATAAGAGTCCAACCCTGAGGACAAATAAAGGTCGATATTTACTTAAAGTCATAGCGCCCCCTAGTGGCAACAGGAAGTAGGCCTAAAAGTCAAGGTGCTATACTTTAACGAACTCCTCCTAGAGATTTCATCCGATGGACTTCAAACTTGGTCTGTACCATCCCAACACCTTAACGATGAAAAGTTATTAAAAGAAAAACTTTTCGTCAGACGGTGTGGGCGTGGCGTGGCGGCCATTTTGAGTGTTTAGCGATGAACAAAGAAGTTGTTGTAACTTGAGTGTACGTTGTCGTATCTGCCCGAAATTTCTCACGATGGACAAGGGTCTGGGCATGAGGACACCTACAGGCCAAAATTGACTTTTGGTCATAGCGCCCCCCCTGGCCACATGAAATCTGCCTTATATGACAAACATCATCCGATTGACATGAAACTTATAATGTGTGGTCTACATGTGATCCTGAGCCAGCCCCTATAATATGACCACGCCCACTTACTCAGGCCACACCCCCTTTCATAACATTTGAAACGTTTAAGGTAGAGTCTTGTGTGAGGTATCAATGAACTCTGCAGAGACTTCCTTCTTCAATGGTGATGGCTTGGCGCGCCCCCTACGTTTAAGCCACGCCCCCTTTCATACATGCTGACCCATTTAAGGTAGAGTCTTGTGTGAGGTATCATTCATCTCAGCAGAGACTTCATTTTTAATTGGTGATGGTTGGACCCGCCCCCTATGCTTTAGCCACGCCCCCTTTCACAGCTAATGAACCGTATGACGTAGAGTCTTGTGTGAGCTATCGTTGAACTCGGCGGGGAGTTCCCTTTTCATTGGTGACGATTTGCGGCGTCTGACTGCCGCGCGAATGCACGGTCGCAAGGAGCGGTGTCCGCCGGTAACCCTGACGCGCGCAGAGTCGCAAGGGCCCGTCCATCGCTGCTCGCAGCTTTAATTAGGGCCCGAGCGCTGACAGCGGCGAAGGCCCTATTGAAACTGAAGGAATTATTCTTTCTTTCTATTATTAGGGCCCGAGCGCCGACAGCGGCGAAGGCCCTATTGAAACTGAAGGAATTATTCTTTCTTTTTCCCGTCAAATGAATTGGCTTTTTGAGGGCCTTAACATATTCAAAAACTCACCAAATTTGGCGGTCGCATCAAGTCTGGTAAAAATTTACGTATTTTAAGGGTTTCGGGAATAGGCGCACAAAAATGGCTCGCTAGCGCCCCCTAGAAAGTTAAGAAAATTGAGCCCCTGCAGTGCGTTTAACGTAGACTCACGCAACTTGGTACACATATGTATCATGTCAAGATGTACAAAACACTTCATCAGAGCCATACCCTAAACCCAACAGGAAGTCCGCCATTTTGATTTCAAAGTTCAAAATTAGTGCGATTTTGGCCATTTCCACATGTCGTACTTTAACGAACTCCTCCTAGAGATTTCATCCGATCAACTTCAAACTCAGTCTGTGCCATCTTAAGATGTTAAAGATGAAAAGTTGTTAAAAGAAAAAACTTTTCGTTATAGGGTGTGGCCGTGGCGGGGCGGCCATTTTGTGCGTTTCGCCGCCGAAACAGGAAGTGGGTGTGACTCGAGTGTACGTTGTCCAATTACCTCGAAACTTTTCAGGATTCATAAGAGTCCAACCCTTGAGGACAAATAAAGGCCGATATTTACTTAAAGTCATAGCGCCCCCTAGTGGCAACAGGAAGTAGGCCTAAAAGTCAAGGTGCTATACTTTAACGAACTCCTCCTACAGATTTCATCCGATGGACTTCAAACTTGGTCTGTACCATCCCAACACCTTAACGATGAAAAGTTATTAAAAGAAAAAACTTTTTGTCAGACGGTGTGGGCGTGGCGTGGCATCCATTTTGAGTATTTAGCGATGAACAAAGAAGTTGTTGTAACTTGAGTGTATGTTGTCGTATCTGCCCGAAATTTCTCACGATGGACAAGGGTCCAGGCCTGAGGACACCTACAGGCCAAAATTGACTTTTGGTCATAGCGCCCCCCCTTCTGGCAACAGGAAATCTGCATTATATGACAAACATCATCCGATTTGCATGAAACTCAGAATGTGTGGTCTACGTGTGATACTGAGCCGCCCCCTATAATATCACCACGCCCACTTACTCAGGCCACGCCCCCTTTCATAACATTTGAACCGTTTAAGGTGGAGTCTCGTGTGAGGTGTCATTGAACTCAGCAGAAAGTTCCTTCTTTATTGGTGATGGTTTGGCCCACCCCCTATGCATAAGCCACGCCCCTTTTCATAACATTTGAACCGTTTAAGGTATACCCTTGTGTGAGGTATCATTGAACTCAGCAGAGACTTCTTTCTTCATCGGTGATGGTTTGGCCCGCCCCCTATGTTTAAGCCACGCCCCCTTTCATACATGCTGACCCATTTAAGGTAGAGTCTTGTGTGACGTATCATTCATCTCAGCAGAGGCTTCATTTTTAATTGGTGATGGTTGGACCCGCCCCCTATGCTTAAGCCACGCCCCCTTTCACAACTAATGAACCGTATGACGTAGAGTCTTGTGTGAGGTATCGTTGAACTCGGCGGGTAGTTCCCTTTTCATTGTAGACGATTTGCGGCGTCTGAGTGCCACGCGAATGTACGGTCGCAAGGAGCGGCGTCCGCCGGTAACCCCGACGCGCGCAGAGGCGTGAGGGCCCGTCCATCGCTGCTAGCAGCTTTAATTAGGGCCCGAGCGCCGACAGCGGCGAAGGCCCTATTGAAACTGAAGGAATTATTCTTTCTTTTTCCCGTCAAATGAATTGGCTTTTTGAGGGCCTTAACATATTCAAAAACTAACCAAATTTGGCGGTCGCATCAAGTCTGGTGAAAATTTACGTATTTTAAGGGTTTCGGGAATAGGCGCACAAAAATGGCTCGCTAGCGCCCCCTAGAAAGTTAAGAAAATTGAGCCCCTGCAGTGCGTTGAACGTAGACTCACGAAACTTGGTAAACATATGTAACATGTCAAGATGTACAAAACACTTCATCAGAGCCATACCCTAAACCCAACAGGAAGTCCGCCATTTTGATTTCAAAGTTCAAAATTAGTGCGATTTTGGCCATTTCCACATGTCGTACTTTAACGAACTCCTCCTAGAGATTTCATCCGATCAACTTCAAACTCAGTCTGTGCCATCTTAAGATGTTAAAGATGAAAAGTTGTTAAAAGAAAAACTTTTCGTTATAGGGTGTGGCCGTGGCGGGGCGGCCATTTTGTGCGTTTCGCCGCCGAAACAGGAAGTGGGTGTAACTCGAGTGTACGTTGTCCAATTACCTCGAAACTTTTCAGGATTCATAAGAGTCCAACCTTGAGGACAAATAAAGGCCGATATTTACTTAAAGTCATAGCGCCCCCTAGTGGCAACAGGAAGTAGGCCTAAAAGTCAAGGTGCTATACTTTAACGAACTCCTCCTACAGATTTCATCCGATGGACTTCAAACTTGGTCTGTACCATCCCAACACCTTAACGATGAAAAGTTATTAAAAGAAAAACTTTTTGTCAGACGGTGTGGGCGTGGCGTGGCATCCATTTTGAGTATTTAGCGATGAACAAAGAAGTTGTTGTAACTTGAGTGTATGTTGTCGTATCTGCCCGAAATTTCTCACGATGGACAAGGGTCCAGGCCTGAGGACACCTACAGGCCAAAATTGACTTTTGGTCATAGCGCCCCCCCTTCTGGCAACAGGAAATCTGCATTATATGACAAACATCATCCGATTTGCATGAAACTCAGAATGTGTGGTCTACGTGTGATACTGAGCCGCCCCCTATAATATCACCACGCCCACTTACTCAGGCCACGCCCCCTTTCATAACATTTGAACCGTTTAAGGTGGAGTCTCGTGTGAGGTGTCATTGAACTCAGCAGAAAGTTCCTTCTTTATTGGTGATGGTTTGGCCCACCCCCTATGCATAAGCCACGCCCCTTTTCATAACATTTGAACCGTTTAAGGTATACCCTTGTGTGAGGTATCATTGAACTCAGCAGAGACTTCTTTCTTCATCGGTGATGGTTTGGCCCGCCCCCTATGTTTAAGCCACGCCCCCTTTCATACATGCTGACCCATTTAAGGTAGAGTCTTGTGTGAGGTATCATTCATCTCAGCAGAGGCTTCATTTTTAATTGGTGATGGTTGGACCCGCCCCCTATGCTTAAGCCACGCCCCCCTTTCACAACTAATGAACCGTATGACGTAGAGTCTTGTGTGAGGTATCGTTGAACTCGGCGGGTAGTTCCCTTTTCATTGTAGACGATTTGCGGCGTCTGAGTGCCACGCGAATGTACGGTCGCAAGGAGCGGCGTCCGCCCGGTAACCCCCGACGCGCAGAGGCGTGAGGGCCCGTCCCATCGCTGCTAGCAGCTTTAATTAGGGCCCGAGCGCCGACAGCGGCGAAGGCCCTATTGAAACTGAAGGAATTATTCTTTCTTTTTCCCGTCAAATGAATTGGCTTTTTGAGGGCCTTAACATATTCAAAAACTAACCAAATTTGGCGGTCGCATCAAGTCTGGTGAAAATTTACGTATTTTAAGGGTTTCGGGAATAGGCGCACAAAAATGGCTCGCTAGCGCCCCCTAGAAAGTTAAGAAAATTGAGCCCCTGCAGTGCGTTGAACGTAGACTCACGAAACTTGGTAAACATATGTAACATGTCAAGATGTACAAAAAACTTCATTAGAGCCATACCCTTAACCCAACAGGAAGTCCGCCATTTTGATTTCAAAGTTAGAAATTAGTGCGATTTTGGCCATTTCCACATGTCGTACTTTAACGAACTCCTCCTAGAGATTTCATCCGATCAACTTCAAACTCGGTCTGAGCCATCTTAAGATGTTAAAGATGAAAAGTTGTTAAAAGAAAAACTTTTCGTCATAGGGCGTGGCCGTGGCCGTGGCGGGGCGGCCATTTTGTGCGTTTCGCCGAAACAGGAAGTGGGTGTAACTCGAGTGTACGTTGTCCGATTACCTCGAAACTTTTCAGGATTCATAAGAGTCCAACCCTGAGGACAAATAAAGGCCGATATTTACTTAAAGTCATAGCGCCCCCTAGTGGCAACAGGAAGTAGGCCTAAAAGTCAAGGTGCTATACTTTAACGAACTCCTCCTAGAGATTTCATCCGATGGACTTCAAACTTGGTCTGTACCATCCCAACACCTTGACGATGAAAGGTTATTAAAAGAAAAACTTTTCGTCAGACGGTGTGGGCGTGGCGGCCATTTTGAGTGTTTAGCGATGAACAAAGAAATTGTTGTAACTTGAGTGTACGTTGTCGTATCTGCCCGAAATTTCTCACGATTGACAAGGGTCCAGGCCTGAGGACACCTACAGGCCAAAATTGACTTTTGGTCATAGCGCCCCCCGCTGACAACAGGAAATCTGCCTTATATGACAAACATCATCCGATTTGCATGAAACTCAGAATGTGTGGTCTACGTGTGATACTGAGCCGCCTCCTATAGTACGACCACGCCCACTTACTCAGGCCACGCCCCCTTTGATAACATTTGAACCGTTTAAGGTAGAGTCTTGAGTGAGGTGTCATTGAACTCAGCAGAGACTTCATTTTTAATTGGTGATGGTTTGACCCGCCCCCTATGCATAAGCCACGCCCCCTTTCATAACATTTGAACCGTTTAAGGTATACCCTTGTGAGAGGTATCATTGAACTCAGCAGAGACTTCCTTCTTCATTGGTGATGGTTTGGCCCGCCCCCTATGTTTAAGCCACGCCCCCTTTCATACATGCTGACCCATTTAAGGTAGAGTCTTGTGTGAGGTATCATTCTTCTCAGCAGAGGCTTCATTTTTAATTGGTGATGGTTTGACCCGCCCCCTATGCTTTAGCCACGCCCCCTTTCACAGCTAATGAACCGTATGACGTAGAGTCTTGTGTGAGGTATCGTTGAACTCGGCGTGGAGTTCCCTTTTCGTTGGTGACGGTTTGCGGCTTCTGACTGCCGTGCAAATCGGTCGCAAGGAGCGGCGTCCGCCGGTAACCCCGACGCGCGCAGAGGCGCGAGGGCCCGTCCATCGCTGCTCGCAGCTTTAATTCTTTCTATTCTTTTTCCCGTCAAATGAATTGGCTTTTTGAGGGCCTTAACATATTCAAAAACTCACCAAATTTGGCAGTCGCATCAAGTCTGGTGAAAATTTACGTATTTTAAGGGTTTCGGGAATAGGCGCACAAAAATGGCTCGCTAGCGCCCCCTAGAAAGTTAAGAAAATTGAGCCCCTGCAGTGCGTTTAACGTAGACTCACGAAACTTGGTACACATATGTAGCATGTCAAGATGTACAAAAAACTTCATTAGAGCCATACCCTAAACCCAACAGGAAGTCCGTCATTTTGATTTCAAAGTTCGAAATTTGTGCGATTTTGGCCATTTCCACATGTCGTACTTTAACGAACTCCTCCTAGAGATTTCATCCGATCAACTTCAAACTCGGTCTGTGCCAATTTAGATGCTAAAGATGAAAAGTTGTTAAAAGAAAAACTTTTCGTCAGACGGTGTGGGCGTGGCGTGGCGGCCATTTTGAGTGTCTAGCGATGAACAAAGAAGTTGTTGTAACTTGAGTGTACGTTGTCGTATCTGCCCGAAATTTCTCACGATGGACAAGGGTCCAGGCCTGAGGACACCTACAGGCCAAAATTGACTTTTGGTCATAGCGCCCCCCGCTGGCAACAGCAAATCTGCCTTATATGACAAACATAATCCGATTTGCATGAAACTCAGAATGTGTGGTCTACGTGTGATACTGAGCCGCCCCCTATGATATGACCACGCCCACTTACTCAGGCCACGCCCCCTTTCATAACATTTGAACCGTTTAAGGTAGAGTCTTGTGTGAGGTGTCATTGAACTCAGCAGAGAGTTCCTTCTTGATTGGTGATGGTTTGGCCCGCCCCCTATGCTTAAGCCACGCCCCCTTTCATAACATTTGAACCGTTTAAGGTACACCCTTGTGTGAGGTATCATTGAACTCAGCAGAGACTTCCTTCTTGATTGGTGATGGTTTGGCCCGCCCCCTATGTTTAAGCCACGCCCCCTTTCATAAAATTTGAACCATTTAAGGTATACCCTTGTGTGAGGTATCATTGAACTCAGCAGAGACTTCCTTCTTGATTGGTGATGGTTTGGCCCACCCCCTATGCTTAAGCCACCCCCCCCTTTCATAAAACCTTACCCATCTAACGTAGAGTCTTCTGTGAGGTATAATTGAACTCAGCAGAGATTCCTTTTTAATTGGTTATGGTTTGACCCGCCCCCTACGCTTTTGCCATGCCCCTTTTCACAGCTAATGAACCGTATGACGTAGTCTTGTGTGAGGTATCGTCGAACTCAGCAGAGACTTCCTTCTTCATTGGTGATGGTTTGGCCCGCCCCCTATGTTTAAGCCACGCCCCCTTTTATTACTAACGGCCCGATTGATGTAAACACTTGTGTGAGGTATCATTGAACTCAGCAGAGACTTCCTTCTTCATCGGTGATGGTTTGGCCCGCCCCCTATGTTTAAGCCACGCCCCCTTTCACACATGCTGACCCATTTAAGGTAGAGTCTTGTGTGAGGTATCATTCATCTCAGCAGAGGCTTCATTTTTAATTGGTGATGGTTGGACCGCCCCCTATGCTTTAGCCACGCCCCCTTTCACAGCTAATGAACCGTATGACGTAGAGTCTTGTGTGAGCTATCGTTGAACTCGGCGGGGAGTTCCCTTTTCATTGTAGACGATTTGCGGCATCCGAGTGCCGCGCGAATGCACGGTCGCAAGGAGCGGCGTCCGCCGGTAACCCCGACGCGCGCAGAGGCGCGAGGGCCCGTCCATCGCTGCTCGCAGCTTTAATTTATGTTCATGTTTGTGTTGTGCGTTATACATATTTATATTTATGATTTAATATCTCATGTGTGAGATGATTTAAGTTTATTTTGTTCAATAAGTTCAATAAATTGAGATGTTTCAATGGTGTACATGACTATCATTCCCATCAGTGTTCATTATTCTGTAGGGTTTATGCGTGCTGTGCACATTTGCTAACCCGAGGTAGGTAAATAGATTTATCCTTTTTTTGGGCATTTTTAAGCCTTTTATTTAGAGAGGAGAGCTAAAGGCATGAAAGGGGCGAGAGAGGGGGAATGACATGCAGCAAAGGGCCGCAGGTCAGAGTCGAACCGGCATCCGCTGCGTCGAGGAGTAAACCTCTATATATGGGCGCCTGCTCTACCAGGTGAGCTACCCAGGCGCCCAATATTTATTGTAACTGTACAAGTACAATATAATATTGTTTGGATGACTCCTTTTAATACCAACATGAAAAAGAGAAACTTCAAAGGTAAAACTAATAACTAGGGCTGGGCAACGATTAAAAGTTTTAATTACATTAATCGCATTGTTATATGCAAAATCCAATAATGATTTCAAAAGTAGTGTATAGCGCAATTTTATTTTAAATGTTCTGCCATATGAACGAAAGTGCCATAACATTTGTTCTGCAAACACTTAACATCACCATTTTGTTTATACAGTAGCTGTTAAATAAAATATTTAGTGTAAATCTCAACTTAAACAATGTAATTAAAGCAAATACAAAATTAAAGCTTATTGCCACTGCCAGTTATATATAAAATTGTTATATATAAAATAAAACTGCCCACAAAATCCTGAGCCACAATCATAACATTAAAACAGGCAGTTTCTGAGATAACAGCAGAAACATTTGTTTTCTTTTATCAGGGAGTAGCATAACCAGTCTATGTCCAGTACCAAATGTCCCTGTTATAACCAGTCTATGGCCAGTACCAAATGTCCCTGTTATAACCAGTCTATGGCCAGTACCAAATGTCCCTGTTATAACCAGTCTATGTTCAGTACCAAATGTCCCTGTTAGAGGTTTATCGGAGGTGAAGCACAAACGTTTCAGCATAATGTCTCTCCTCTGTTTTCATTACAGTCAGAGCATGTGAATGCAGCACCCACTGTTCATCAATATAATGCACTGTAACTCCGAGGTAATTATAGTTACCCAGTGATGTCCAGTAGTCCCCAGTGAGAGTAACACGTTGTAAAGTTGTCGCTTTTGCGGTCCTCTCCTTTTCATATAACTGGTGTATTCTTCTTGTGATGGTGCGTCTTGTAAAATCTCATACCTGCCATCATTTGTTGTGATTCTCAGAATGTTTCTCAGACCGACGTCCTCCACAACACTAATGGGCCTACAGTCTGTAGCTATCCACTTCACTATGGCATTTGTTAGCTTCTCTTGCCTTTGTTTATCGATCTATGCGCCACTGTTTGTTTCGTTGAATGATTTACTACTAATAACTAAACAAAAGTAAGTGGAAAAAGATAACTGACAATATACAGTATGTATTGTATATACACGGAATGAAGAGTTTAATGACAAGGGTGGGTTAGAACAGGTGAGTTGTCACAAGGGGTCAGGGGAGGTATCTAGCAGTGTAACGTCCTTGTGAAATGTATATTTAGTGTGGTTGTTCAGGCTAAAAGGGCTCTATGTTTTTCGGAACAGTATAAAGGGTGAAAATGCTGTGTGAAGGTCACACAGCATTTTCAGGTGTATCACAAATCTATGCATTACATTTTCCATGTGTTATAATTATGGAACATGGACCTTTGCTTTTAAAGAGCAATGTATGTACAGTATAACGCTTGTGCTACTTTGGAACTATGCTTTTAAAGGACAATGTGGGTGGCACTTAAAAGAGCCGTTGGGTTATGCAGCTGCTGGATCGGTTTATGGCTGGACCTGCCAAGGAACAGCTCCCTTTCGCTGAAATAAGAGGTGAAGTTGCCTCTTACTCTCAAGAGGCGTTGTTAGCAGACATCCTGGAAACTCCTCGGAGACAACTACCATCACCAGGTCTACGGTAACTACCTGCCCTGTGCCTTCTCCTCAGGGTCATGACGTGCAGGTAGTTGTGGAGAACGCAACTGGCTCTGACACACGTCTCAGCAGTGGTGGAGCTGACAGCCATCTCTCTTCTGTACATTCTCCACTGTGAAGACAGAAGGCCAAAAGCACACTCAACTACAAGCCTGGCACGACTGAGGCGGTAGTTGTACACCCTCTGCTCTCCAGGGACATGGGGGCCAGGGAAAGGGCGCATAAGGTTCCTGCGGAGGGGAAAAGCCTCATCTCCCACAAACACAAAGGGCATAGGACCACGATGCTCAGACCCAGGGATGACCGCATCTTCAGGGAGGTCCAGGGTGTCATCTCAGAGGCCCTCACCAAAGGCAGGGTTGTAGAGTGATCCGCCATCACTCCTGCCATATCCACCAACGTCAGCTACCCTGAAGAGGTAGTAGGCATCGACCACTGCCAACAGCAACATGGAATATGTGCCCTTGTAGTATATAATACAGGGAGCCGGAGTTGTCTGGAGCCTGGATGACCACGTGCCCATTCCCATTCACCGAACCAGGACAGTTGGGGAAGTTCCAGCGATGGCTGAACCCTTCAGCAATGGCACGCCAGTCCTCCATGCATGGTGCAGGAGCATCACTTGCTTACCGGCGGCCAGCAATACTCACATCAACCGCTGTCAGCCGGAAGTGGTTTCAGACCCTTCCACCAGCTGTTGGGCCACGCCTCCTCATTTAAATTGACACCTGTCACTTCTAAATGAAAAGCTTAAAGTTAAATCAAAATCTAAAAGGTGAATCTTAAAATGTCAATGTCAAATGTAAAACATAAAATTCAAAAGATAAAATGGGGAAAGGCTAAAATAAAATTATTTATTTTTTTCTATTTGAGATTTTAATTTAAGTATTTCCATTTAAGCTTTTACATTTCACGTTTAATTATGGCATGATTTTTCCTAGTAGCGTAGTAAAATAATAATATTTTAATTAAAATAATACTATTTTTAATTTGATCTTGGTTCGTTTTCTCTTTGGACTTTCAATTTGAATTATGAATAAATATTCCCTCCATACAAATGTTCCCTGAACATGTCCTTGTCAAGCCGGAGCTCCATCAAAAGGTGGTGGTACTCCCCACACTCCCGCCAGGCAATTTCACTCCGGATAGGGGTGAACCCAGTGGCGACGACGTGGCTTCTTCCTCCGCAGGTAGAGCAGAGCAGCTACAATGATCCTTCTCTTTTTCGATTCATGGCTAAATGACTGCTCAACAAAATCCATATTTATACTAGGGCTGTCAATCGATTAAAAAAAATTAACTAATTAATCGCACAATTTGCTGTAATTAATCGCGATTAATCGCTTTTTTAAATTGAGACTGAAGCTTATAATAATGGATATTTAAATGCTAAATCACTTAACTTTGCAAATATGAAGAAAAAACAAACAAGGAAAGGTTCTGCTAAGTTCAGAATGTTTAATATCTTTCAGAACAACAGCAGCAACAATTTGGCTTATTTAGTCCTGCTGAAGGCTGCTGAAACGGCTAGAAACTGTCCGACTTGAGAGCAGATTTTTGTCACCACCCCCCAATATTAGCCACATACCTAATATACCATATTCTGAATAATATACAAAAAAAAATATATATATATATATATTTATATATATATATATATATATTTATATATATATATATATATATATATATATATATATATATATATATATATATATATAATTTAAATTACAATCTAGGCAGTACTTAATATCATAAATATTATAATATACATAGTGTTTAATCTGAATGACTAAGCAAAGCACATATATCTAAACACAGAAATGCACATCAATATCAATATCAATGTTACACATTAAACCAGTAACCCAAAACCACAAAGGTGTATGTTGGCCTAAAGTGAAAATATTGAGTGTAGTTTTAGATAGCGACGCTGTGCACAGCAATCCATTACCAATGTAAAGCGATTGACTACATTTCCCATCCAGCACCGCAACCAGGAAGTAGCTTGTGTGACAGTGAGACGCACCCATTTCAAACATTTACTGGAATATAGTCACGGATACTATCGAGTCGACAGCGTTAAACATCAGACTGCAAATAAGGTTTTATCAGCGTGACCAACGTAACAGTTATCAAGCAAACAAATCGCGCACGTACATATCGGCAGCACAGACGAACAAACTTAAACCGCAGCTCAATGTAGCGAAACAGCAGCTTACCGGTGGCGCATCTCTCCTGACGAGACAACATGTCGGAACTAGTACTCGGTCCCGTTTATAGCCCGTGCTCATTCATTTCTGGATTCTAACACATCATCTTTTTTCTCTTTTGGGATCTTACTGGTCCATGTTTAAACTCTTGACTGGCCCGTAGGTCTACTTCAATCAGGTAAGTCCCTCCTAGAGTAGCGCCGCCTGCTGTTATGGAGACGTATTACGTTTCTCAGCCGCCACATGAAGTAAACAAACACAGCTGCGTTAATTTCGTTAATTTTTTTTAACGAGTTAAATATTAAAAAATTAACGCAAATATTAACGCGTTAATTTTGACAGCCCTAATTTATACACATCACTTCTCCCTCCAAATTTCAAAATTCGAGAGGGAAGAAGTTGGTTTCGAGCAAATGTTTTAAAAGCACAACATTCCCTGCTGGCTCAAAACCACGGCCATAGTGGTAAACTTGAGGAACGCCCATCAACATACAAATGAGGGGAGGCGTCACGACACCACGCTGCAGTCGTGTCGCAAAAGTGGATCCGCAGTGTAAGTCATCTTACAGCGCTGCAGTAGAGCTACAGCTATGCCCGGTGCGTCCCATAGAGACACTAAAGATGCTAAAAAGCCACTGACCATGCATCATTATTTGATGAGTTGGGAATGAGAATGGGTTGGTTCTCAGCTGCAGTAAATACACTCCCAAACAACAGAGAGAGCCTGAAAATCTAAGATGCGTGTGATTCCTTTTTTTTGTAAACATGTATAGTGGTGGCAATCCCATAAAAATGCTTCCAGGAAAGAAAGTAAATATACTGATCTATGTTTTATTGCTGCTTCTTACAACTTCACTTCATTGGTCTTTAGATTGTTAATCAACATGAAATGTGGATCTCAAGCTAAAAGCTCTACATTGAAAACAGGCCAGATCATCGTCTATAAAAAGTGAAATATAACATTAACATCTTCACCCCACTCTCATGTCTTTACGGGCTAAAAGCATGAAGCAAAAGCCAGTGAAGTGATATTGCCGGGGACACCAAAGCATAGTAAATGTGCTATTGCCTGAACAAGAATCCCTTTGATAAGTTTTGAGTCACATGTAACCCATTAAAATATTTCATAAATAAGAATAAATTGTTTAAAAGCTGCATAAATAAGTTTGAAAGTTAAGTGATTCATTTAATGTAAGTTAATTCATCAGAGTTAATTAAAAATGTTAATACAACAATAATTTAATGTTTAAGATTAAAAGTATGCTGACAGAAAATTCATGTCGCTACCCCTTTAAGGGACTAGTGACGCTAGATGCAGCACCTCAATGACGCTGCAGCAGAGACCTGAGGGAATAGAGCAGAGAAATCGGAGAGAACGAGCGGTAGTTAATAAGCAGAGAAAAGAGTGGAAAAGTTGATTTTGCAGTTGAAAAAATAACTTACCTGGTCGGGAACTGACGGGGATTTTATGAGAACTAAGCCAAACCGGTTTTGGTGAGTTTTGTGTTGTTTTCTCGCATTTTTGCCGTGTTGTACCTTTTTTTCTCTGGCGGAGAGCTAACGCTAAAAACGTAGCTGTTTACAAGGAAATGCTTCGTCATAAACTGTTTACCAGTTAATATTTTGGGCTTATGAAGACTGTGAATGTTATAAAAGTGAATGTATGCTGTGTAAATGAAAGATGTGTGCGGTAGTTTGTGTGGGAAACGGAGCCGTGAGTTAAAGGGATACGCCACTGTTTGTTGAAATAGGGCTTATCACGGTCTCCCCTAGCTGTAGATAGGTGGGCCAACGCATTTTTTTGTTTTAGTGTTAGTCCGGTGTAACACCGGCAGCACCGCCGCTAGTTAGCTTAGCGTAGTGAATGGAATCCTATGTTGCCAGTTAGCATGTTGTGAGTAAAAGTGAGCCAACAAAAGACAAAAAAACAACCTAATTACTTGCACTGAGACAAAAAATGCGTTGGCCCACCTATCTACAGCCAGGGGAGACCGTGATAAGCCCTATTTCAACAAACGGTGGCGTATTCCTTTAAAAGAGACCGCCCAGCCGCCATTTTTGAGGTGAAAAAGCACCATAGCAGTAACATTACAACTCAGAGACTGTGAAACATTTATCTGTGTAATTTGAGGATTTAAAAAGAAATTTACTGTGCTTATGACACAGGTCAGGTTTTTTGCTCGGGTTGAAGCTCGGTCGGAGCGAGGATTGGTCTACAGTGTGCGGGCGTGCACGTGCACAGATGGGATTCAAGATGGCGAGCCAGACCCAGACCTTCAACTCATCTTTTCCATCGCATCAGTGAGGAAATCTTCCTCGTATGGTGACTCGCTGCCAGAGTGGTAGGAGTATCAGGAATTGGTTTTGAACTGAACCGGGAACTGATTGAATTATTATCTTTGGACTGATGTAGCGGATTCAGGACACACCACAAAATCAGCACGACACCACAGCTCTCTTTGGATCTTTGTTTTACTGATTGAGTCTTTAATGACACAACATGTGACAGGGACTGCATCAGTTCCACACACCCTCTTCTCAGACTACTGTGAGGGATATATAAAATAATAAAGTAAAACAAATGCAAAACAAAGTAAACATGCCCTGCCTCATGTGTACTAGATCACAGTTAAACACAGAAACCTCATATGTGCACACACACTAGAACAGTACAAATACACATCACATTCGTTCTATACAAATCCCACAGGAAAACTACATTTACCATAATGCCGCGGGTCGTGAGGCATGCAGCGGCAAAGCAGCGGCACTTAAAAGGAACACAGTGCGATAAAAACTTTCGCAATAACTTTGAAACACATTACAATACAGACTCCATCCCTACACACCACATCTGTCCCTCATCACTCCTCCAGAACAGAGTCATGGCATAGTGCATTAACATTGGAATTACATTTATAAGCGGGATACTCCGTCAACATACCTGTCTCTCTCAGTTTCCAAAACAGACTGAGAGAGAGAGACGCTCATGCGCATGTACCACAATACACAGGTGATTCGCCGATCACAATTATCAACATATCTAAATGAAAATAAATGTACATGAAACATTACTACTTTCTTTTGGACTGAAAACAATTCAACAACAGTGACAAGGCTAATCTAGCACAATCACTCACTGTATTTTAAATAACATAAGAAGGTAGTAAAATCTATACCCCCTCAACCCTGTCATTGTCGACAAATGGAACATTTCCCCTTTTGAGACAGTACCACTTAAGAAAATAAAGTTAGCATATACACAAAACACTATTACACTGAATCAAACTGAAACTTTTCATTGAACTGAATAATTGAACTCACATTTGGATTTGAACTTGAATTTAAGGTGTTATACTTTTATTTTCACATTGAGTTCATTTTTGAATGTGATTTGAAATGATTGTGGTCCACTTTGATTTGATTGTGTAATTGAAGGTATTCTCTTACCCGTAAAAGAAAGAAAAAGAGTTAACTCAGGAAGAAAAATAGGAATTCTAAAATAGCTGCAACCTAGGAAAAAGAGACTGGTCTAACTTAACTTAGATTATTTTGACTAAAATAACGTAGGTGAACTAAAGAACAAAAAGAGTGAAATACATTTTCATTTATTGTACTTACCTCATATAAACAACCTGCAGGGTATTTTTGTTTTGCGTACTGTATTTTATACGTGTGTTTTGCATTCAGTAAATTGCTGGCCTTTTGTATTTAAAGCAACGGTCTCTGGTGTAATTATTTTTTGCTCCCCACTCCTTAGAACCTAGAACTGGTCCAGTGGCGCAGTAAGTGGTGTGATACCGGTGCTACAAATAATTTAGAAACAGCACAGAAGCAGTGGGGACTGCCCATTTCTCCGACGCTCCATTGTTCCAACCTCTCAATAACTCAAAAAATTCCCTTCGGTCCTACAGCCCACTAGTCTGACGTCCCACTGGTGGCGAAATTACGAATCCCACTATAGCCACGCCAAGACCCGCCCTACGAAGCAGCTTGATTGGTTGGAGTTAGGCATTTGACCTTGAATGGTCAAGGTTAGGATAGCCGATTGGTCAGGGGATCTGTACAAAATGGGGTTACGCTACCATGCGTAAGCATGGACACCTGGCCAATAAATGCTATTGAAGGGAGGGTTTTGGTGTGGCCATAGTGGGATGGTGGACATCTGACTAGTGGGCTGTAAGACCAAAGGGAATTTATCAGGTTATTGAGAGGTTGGAACAATGGAGCGTCAGAGAAATGACATGGCACCGGGACCAGTGGCGGATCTAGAAAATTTGACATGGGGTGGCAAAGGGGTAGCGAGAGATCTTGGCAGGGTGGCAGGGGAAGACGGTACTTGGGAACCCCCATATGTAAACGCACTTCTATGCCCTACTATGCCTCGCAACACCCTGCTACGTCTTGAACTGCTACAACTATTATTTCTAGTCATAGTTCCATTATCTTTATTGTTACTATAATTGCCACTGTTCATCATACCAACTGCTATAATTATTATGAATCATATTTCTCTGTATCTGTACATCTGTATCTCTCCTGTGTCCCAACTGGCAGTGGCAGATGGCTGCTCCCCAAGAGCCTGGGTCTGTCTGAGGTTTCTCCCTAAAAGGAAGTTTTTCCTCGCCGTGTTGCACCAAATGTTTGCTCTTGGGGGAATTGTCTTTGTAAATTATAGAGCGTGGTCTAGACCTACTCTATCTGTAAAGTGTTTTGAGAAGAGTGAAGTCTTGTTATGATTTGATACTATAAATAAAATTGAATTTAGCTGAAATTGAATTAAATGGCTTGATCATATTTACTGATACAGACAAATAGAACAGACAATAGAACAGAAAGTGTCTTATTTTACCAGTAATTATGATCAAACTAAAGGTCAAACAAATGCTATGATAGATAGATAGAGAAACTGTAAAACATCATTAGATAATCTGTTTATATAATGTGGTAACAATGCTTTTTGGCAATAAATCTTATACCGTTGGAAAGCCTGTTTAGTTGCCTTTCAAATGGTGTCCCATTTGTAAGGAACATGCATTTGTGGGCTGAGCAGCCGCACTGAGTATGTGGGTTGCACCCATGAAATATTTGCCAAATCTTCTATGCAAATGCCAAACAGCTTATTCTGCCATTGACTCGTTTGGTGGATTGGATGATTGAAGTTTGAAGAAACAAGACATATTGGCACTTTAACAATTTATTCATTTAACAAACAGGAGCCTCAGTAGCGTGTGGAAGAACCATACACAGCTACAACAGCCTGGCACCTCCTCCTCATGATGGTCACACACTGCTGTGGGATGGCATCCCATTCGTCAACCAGCATTTATCGCAAGTCAGCCAACGTGGTTGTGTTGGTCACTCTGGCACGAACAGCACGCCCAAGCTGATCCCACAAGTGTTCAATGGGGTTGAGGTCAGGACTGCTGGCAGGCCATTCCATCCTCTCCACTCCCACATTCTGGAGGTAGTCTCTGATAAACCCCGCTCTGTGGGGGCGAGCGTTGTCATCTTGGAGGATAGAGTTGGGACCCAGACTGTGGAGATATGGGATGGCCATTGGTTGCAGAATCAGGCACCTGATTGTCAGCACCTGGGGGTACCAGAAGCTCAAAACAAGAGTCAATAGCAACAGCAAAGAAAAGCTGTTTGGCATTGTCAGAGATGATTTGGCAAATCTTTCATGGGCGCAACCCACATACTGTGCTCTGCTGCTCATCCCACAAATGCATGTTCCTTACAAATGGGGCACCACTTGAAAGGGAACTAAACAGGCTTTCCAACGGTATAAGATTAATTGCCAAAAAGCATTGTTACCACAGAGAAATAATCCACCAAACACAAATTTCCTTACTTTTTGTTTTAAGTTTATGTAAATCTTTACATATCTAACCCAATAACATATACAACTAAGGGTGTCACGATTTAGATTTTAATTCAAAATCGACCGAAATTAAGTCACAATCTCTAACCATGACCTTAGAATCGAAAATGTAATTGAATCGAGGATTTGGAGAATCATTACACCCCTATATACAACCGAATGGAAATAGCCAAAAACTGAAAATGCTACTGTACTGCATTGTATATGGAAGGAGAATATAAACAAACCATATGGTCCAGGGGTAGCTGCGGGCCTTGTCATCTTCATCTGCCTCCTCCTAATCACCCTCTGCCTCTGTCCCTCTCTCTGAATCTGCAGCCTCCTCTTCCTCCCTGTCATCTTCATCTGCCTCCTCCTGATCACTCCCTGCCTCTGTCCCTCTCTCTGAATCTGCAGCCTCCTCTTCCTCCCTGTCATCTTCATCTGCCTCCTCCTGATCACTCCCTGCCTCTGTCCCTCTCTCTGACTCTGCAGCCTCCTCTTCATTCCTCACAATCAATTCTTCCTTTCCCTCTTCTCTTTCACTTATTTCTGCATCTCCTTCTGTGGTCTTCTCCTGCTCTGGCCCGCCCGGTCTCTCCAGTTTACTGCCTTCTTCTTCTTCATTTCCCTCCTTCTCTTCCTCCTGTGCACTACTCAGAATTTTCTTGGCTGGCAATAACTCCACTTTTACACTTCAGCTAATATCGCCAGCTACTCTGGCCTGCAAAAGTCAAGATGTGAAAAGCTCTGGTTATCCTAGTATTACATTACACTGTAGGGCCCTGTAGCTAACAAGTAGCCTAACAAACGTAAAATCCGAAGAGATTTATTACATGCACACAACGGTTATGTTTAGACTAGGGCCAGGGCGGCTGTGGCTCAGTGGTAGAGCGGTTGCCTGCCAATCGGAAGGTTGGTGGTTCGATCCTTGGCCCTGCAGTCCCATGTGGAAGTGTCCCTGGGCAAGACACTGAACCCCGAGTTGCCCCCGATGCTGCGCATCGGAGTGTAAACGGAGTGTGTGAATGATTATCTGATGAGCAGGTGGTACCTTGTATGGCAGCCTCGGCCACAGTGTATGAATGTGTGTGAATGGTGAATGGTTCCTGTACAATGTTAAAGCGCTTTGAGTAGTCATTCAGACTAGAAAAGGGCTATATAAGAACAGTCCATTTACATTTACTAGCCTTCTTAATCCCATTGTATTTGTTGTTTTCCCAGTATGACAGTAAAGGATGTCACCTGGTTTAATTTGTGCAGCCTTATTGCCGTGATATGTGAGAGGAAGTGGATTTTATAATACTCCTTAAATAATCACATACAAATGATCCGTCTCAACAAGCACTGTGTCGTGTATTGTAACGTAACGCCACCGAAACGATGACCCTCTGTAAATGTTATGAATTCAAACACGTCAGTTTGAGTGCATAAATAGTTAATTTCAGCTAGTAATTGCAGATTTCTGGCCAGTGAAAATATGATTTAAAAAATAGAGAAAGCCAAAGCTTTCAAGACATACTGTGTGGCAGAAAAGAAATCAATTTTTATAGGCTTGAGTTTATAGATGGATTGTGCTTTGTGTCTGTAAATGGTGCTCTGAAGCTCATCACTGCATGGTTATCAGACGTTTGAAAAAAAAAAAATGAAATAAAAGGATCCAGAGTGCATCTGTTCCTTGCATAAAAGCATGCTGCTTCAAACACTATTACAGTTCAATTTATCTCTTCAATTCTCTGAAGCTTCCTCGCTCGTTGAAATTAGAGTTATTTGGGAGGTAGCAATTTTCACTTTCTCTGCGCCTTAAACACCAATGCATCACTTTTTTACCGGAATCATTGATTGGGCACTTGAAAAGGATGTTGCTCAGTTATTGGATGGGATCCAGGTAGAAGCTTAGGACTCCTCTGTGCATAAATGCCAGGACAGAAAGAAAGAAGAGAGACAATACAATGTGGGAGCTTAATGTTGTTACCAATCTAATAATTTTAGTCTAGCAGCTTCCAGTTTTTTCCTGTAAGGATTAGCTGCATTTTTATCTGTGTAAATAGAATATCTTTGGGTTTTGGACCCTTGCATTAAAACAAAAAAAATATTCTGTGCCCAGGGACACAAACTAGGCTACATCAAGTTGGAGCAGAGTATGTAAATTAGGTGCTCAGCCCCCTCAGACGCACAGCGCTACAGCTTCATGACAGGGCAGAGGCGGCCTACTACTTATCTATGTGTTAACACAGTGTAAGATTTTACAGCCATGTTGGCAGCTCTATGCGGCTTATGCCTGGCCATGCTTTGAGCTAAATGCTATTGTCACCATGTTAGCATGCTCATGTTTATAATACTGATGTTTAGGTATGATGTTTACCATGGCTACCATTTTGATTTAGTATGTTGGAATGCCAACAGTTGCTAAACAGCACAAAACACAATGTAGTAGTTTTGCAGGTATTTGGTCATAAATGAAAGTACTGGACAAATGAACATTTTCAACAGATGCTGGTGGTATATATAACAAAAGTCATTCAAATCCCCTGGCTTATAACATATAACTTCAGTGTGTGTGTGTGTGTGTGTGTGTGTGCAAAATTAATGCTTTAGTGTTTTAAAGGTGGAGTGTGTATCATTTTTAAACATCGCTACATCATTGTCAGATTATAGTGCTATCTTGGAACACAAATGGCACCACAGTGGATAAGATTGGTAGTCTCTGTCTCCTACTATATGGTGTCGTTACCGCTAGTGTTTCCACAAATTATCTCCCCAGCTACTATAAACCCTGTTTGTAGATTTGATACCAAGCCATACATATCAATACTCAAAATGAATTCTGTATTCACTACCATGCTTAATTAACAGATGCTTAGTCTTTCAGAAAGTAGTAAAATATCAGTTGCAGTGAAGTTAAAACTTGGGTAAAACTTAAACGACTTAAAGCACTATGCATTTAATTTAAGTGTCATTGAAGTTAATTACTAAGACAGGCCTTTTGAAGCATCTGGTTTAATGTTTTTAACCAAGGAACACAGCCTATTAGTTTGTTAGATAGAGGCGGCACACACACAACACAGATGAGACGAATAGTGTAGGAATAGGTTTCATAGCTGCAGTGGGTAGAATGCAGAGGATATACAACAGAAGAAACGTTTTTTAAAGAAACTCCTATAGTATCCTACTAAGCCCAAAAAGCTATGTAACTCTTTTCCAAATTATCAAGAGATTGTGAATTTTGTCACTGCCCATACAGCAAAGTCTTATCTGCAGGGCTTGACATTAACTTTTCGGAGTGTCTATTTGCACCCCCGTTACGAATAGCCTCGGCCACACAGCTGAGCTATTTACACCCTGTGACGTAACCACAAAAAAACGTTGCTCGCGTGCACCGAAATCATGGCGGACGTTCATCTTCCATGACCGCAGAAACTGGCATATTAGGGAAGTTTTGTCTCTAAAGTTTATAACAATTGCATTTCTAGCGGAAAATGGATACTGCAGTTGCGCTTTCTGTCTTCAGTGAAAGCATACAACCCTTAGTTTGTTAGTTAGTACCTATTTTTTGTATATAGTATGGTTACCTAGCAACCGAGGCTTGAAGAAACCAAGTCGTAAATAGTTGTTCAACTTCCCATAAGATCTGCTAGGTGAGTGGTTAGTACGCTTACCTTTGGTATGGGAGTCTGGAGTTCAATTCCCCTGTGTGGTCATCTTATTTTTTTAAATTTGTTTTGGATAATTTGCATGCAATTGCGCAAGTCCGGACCCGCGAACGCGAATTTAAAAAAAAAAAATGGTTGGCTTGGTTAGGTTTAGGCAAGAGGAGTGGGATTGGTTATGGTTAGGGTAAGAATGTCAGGGCGATAATATTCCAAAAAGGTGTAATACATGAGTAGTATGGATAACTGTGTGTAAATATATGCCAAGGTACTGTAAATGCACAGGGGTGCAAATAGCATACACTGCTAATTGTACCAGGGGTGCAAATAGCATACACTTCTAATTGTACCAGGGGTGCAAATAGCATACACTTCTAATTGCACCAGGGTACAAATAGCATACTGCTAATTGTACCAGGGGTGCAAATAGCCTCACCCTTAACTTTTTGAGGCACTTGTCCTTCGGACAAGTACATTTACGTTTCACTTGTCCATGCACAAAAGTCACTTGTCCGGGGAAAGATTTATCATTTTATAAAAAATGCAAAATTCGAACTAACCAGTAACGGTGTTTATTATATTACAAAAATATAGGCAATAAGCTTGTAAAACATATTGAAAACTGGCTACTGAAACACTTGTCCGCTGTAGGGTGTAGGTAAGAACTTGAACCAGAGATGTTTGAGATGCAGGAAGATTTATTTACAACTTGAACATGAAGTTAACTATGAAGTTGTATTTTACATTACATGTGAAGTTTAGATGTGGTTCTGAAATATATAAGCAAATAATAATGCAACCTGAATATCAACACATTGCTGCACAAGTAATATTAAACAATCTGCTCATTTATCAGCTATGCAGTAAGAAACACAGCAACAGCAACATTATCAAGGCAATAATATCTCTCTTTCTCCAAATAAATGTCACGTCGTAACACAGGCTAAACTTAATCCACATCGTAGCAGAACACTTATGAAACACATATGAAAGTAGCTTTAACGTTTACACCGATATCGAGGCAGTAAAACCTGTTACCTAGGCCTGCAATATTTATTTTCCTAGGATGGCGAAGGCATGGCCCACCCTACTCTGTATCTTTGGACCGATGCCTTGATTCCCAGGGGTTAAATCCTGGGCGGCGCTGCCTTTGGCTGCAGGTCCACCACCTCTCCACCACCAATCCAGCATCAAAGTCTTGCAACTTTGGGCCCTCCACTGACAAAAAAATCTGCCTCTGAAGCTGGACTGAGCTGAGGCTGGTCCTCCAGTCGGACTTGATCCGTTTCATGGTTGAGAACCCTCTCTCACACACAGCTGTGCTGACTGGCAGGACCAAGGAAATTCTCAGGAGTGTGACCAAACTCCTGAACCGTTCACATCTCTCATCTGAAAAGATAAGAAAATATAAGGTTATATTTTATCAGTCTCTTATTCTGATGACAGCAACCGTACTGAATGGCACCACGTTTTCCTTGTCTCGCTTATCCTGTTTTAGGATACTTTAACTGTTGATAGTTCCCTGCCACCAGGAGGTGTTACATATAGAAAAGGCTATTAAGAAGAAACTTCTACAGTAATCATTCAGAATTTGTATCAAATTCTTACAGTAGTACACACACCTGACTTCAGAATATTTAAGAATGTGTCCCTCATTGGAACAGATGTTCTCACCTGGGCAAAGACCTTGTAGTCTTGAAAGTTGGACATGACATCTTCTGTGCTTATGCCCTCCCTACACAGGAGGACACTGAAGTGCCTAGTCAGTGCCCTCAGATCCTCCTGACCACTCTCCCTGAATTGGGCACTGCCGTCTGACCTATCCCATTTGGGCCAGCAAGGGATCAAAGGCCTTAAATTTACTGACTGGACTGCCCTTTTGAAGGTCCCTCAGCTTTTCCTCTAAGTGAAAGATGATGGCATCTGTTTGGGTCAAAACATAATCATTTGAGTTACACTAATGCCACTACATTAAAATACAGTGGAAATCTACATAATGTAACTAACACTCCTTACCAATCACTGCAGCACGTTCTGCTTCCAAGCTCGGAACTCCATGTCGAACCTGGAACTGCACTCCTCTGTATTCTCCATTGGTCTTCACTGCCTCGTAGACTTTGGACATCTGTGGACCCATTTCTGTCTTGAGTGCTGTCAGGTTCCAGTAACACGTCTCCAGGCTTTCAACCGCTTGACACACTGTGTTGTTGTCTTTCTGGAACTCTTTGCTCAAAAGAGCAAGATGATCAAGTGTGTCACACATGAAGTGTAGAAAGATTAAATGGTGCAGGTTCTTGAGATACCCAGTGACTTGTTTCGCTCTTCCAACAACAGCTGGTGATGGTTTGGGGCTCGTTTCCATGCTTGCCATGTCGTCAAAATGAGCCAGGAGGACAGAGTAACTATCACAGACAATCTACAAAAAAAGAGAATTATTATTACATAATATCCATTTGGCATCACTCATTAATAATATCTGCTTAAAAAGCTGTATTTAATTTAGCACTGACCTTTGTTGCACGATGCACATATGGTAGCCATCGGGCACCATGGAGGTTGGACGGCTTCAGTACCTTTTCCTCCAGGGCCTCAGCAATCTGGTGAAGCTCCCTGAGAGCCTTGGGGGAGTAGTGGTACTGGTCATATAGGTTCTTCAGTGTATTCTGAAGCTGGAGCATGTTGGTATTTTCTTTAATTGCTTTAGTCACACCCAGCTCCAGGCGATGAGCTACGCAGTGTATGGAGATGAGGTATGGGATGTCCCTCAGAAGCTGCGCTGCCACCTCATTCCTGCATCCGACATTGACTGCTGCTCCATCACTGCCAAATCCCACTAGCTGGTCCTTCCAGTCATCAATGCCAGCTTCTTCAAATGCTTTGAAGAAAAACACAGAAAAGAGAAGTCAGTTGAGCACCATACATTAAAATGTAAACATGAAAGCATAAACATTGCATTGCAAAAACAAACCCCTGGATGAAGGGAGTTGCAGCCAAATTAGTCTCGCTTGTCAATTAATTTGTGCATTCCAATATCATAATGATATTTGAAGTGAAAACACAGTTAATCTACCATACAACCATTCCACATTACCTGCATATATGGCATCCAGGATCCCAGAAGCATTTCCTTGCTTAACAGCCTGAATGGAGAGGAAAGCATTTACTGGACATTCGTCTGCCATGAAGCGGACATAGACAGCTTCATTTTCAATGTTGCCACCATCAGTTGCCCCATCAATCATGATGGAGAAGTGTTTGGCATTCCTCAACTTCTCCATTAGCTTTTCCCTCTCCACATCATATATGTTACAAATGAAGCTACAAAGAACAACATTATGTTAAGACTTTGGGTACTGCACACAAGAAAACATTGTTCGGCTATTGTATTTGTGTTTATTTGGTCGGTGTGTGACATACCGAGCACAAGCTTTGTCTGAATTGTAGCTGTCTGGGAGTGTCCCACCAGTACTGTTGATGAGCCCATGAAGTTCAGGAAATTGAGTGAAGGGTTGCTCCTCTTTTGCAATGTAATAGGCTGTATGCATAACATTCTTCATTTTATTAAAAAAGGCCGGGTCCATTTTTTGTACTGCTTGGACCACAGTTGGCACTTTTGCATGAGGACCTTTTGCTTTCTCAGCAACAGCACAGTGCTGGTGACGTTTGCTGATCCCGTGGGACAGCAGTGTGTCATGTCTGAAGGCACTTGTCCCTTTGACCAACAAAGATGAGCTGTAATATTATACAAATAATGTAAGTAACAATTGAGGTGTTATTAAAAATGTTATTTGTTACATAAATAGGGTGACCAGATTTCCCGGGACTAAAACCGGGACACTTTGCGCGTGCCCGTAGTGCTCATGCACGGTTATGAGTCAGAAATAGGATCAATTTTTGGAACAGCACAAAAAAAAGAGGGGAATTTAAATGATTTATTAAAAATGTAATAACAAAAACTTTTAACAAATAACTTCTTTTACCAGTAAATTGCTGTTAAACAACAAAAACTTTATTTTTAACTTTATTCACGTCTGTGTTGTTTTTCCGACAACAGCAGTGAGCCAGTGCTAGTTTGTGTCTTTTAGCTCATAGCTTTAGCGGCAGACTGTTGTAAGTCCTGCTGTTGGAATCCTCTACAATACAATCACACTTTTACACCGTTTAGCTGTCAGCATTTTAACCGTTTATTAATTTCAAATCGGTAAAATAGACGTAATGAGTGGCATTTTATTTTGTTTGAGTTTTAACTTGTCCAGTGGGACAAGTAAATTTCTCATCCACTTGCCCGAAAAAAAAATCCACTTGTCCCGGACAAGCGGACAAGCCTTAATGTCGAGCCCTGATCTGGCTCCTGCACCCTGTCACCCTCATGCGGGACAGAGACATAACTCAAAACCAAAGCTGGGCGCACACGCTTTTTACCATTTTACCACACCGTTTCTCTGCGTCCGCATCAGTTACCCGCTGGTGATACAGTTTGAGCAAATTAACGTGGCAAATTTGTGTTGATTTTTTTGGAGTGGACTGTGTAAAGGCCTGTATATTTTGCCTGAAATGGTCATATGTTTTTTTTTATTTTGCTCTTAAACGCCTGCAATTTCTCTCTTGCCATCCCACCAGCTACAAATAAACAATGTCTAACACACGTTTACAAAGTCAATCTAATTTTTTGGCGGCCATCTTTGAGCACTGACAAAGGCCCCAAAGCATTTAGGCTAAAGCCTTTACTCTCCTGTATTGCTTCCCTCGCAGCCAACATTAGCCACGGAAGCCCCTCTTCCCAGTTCCAATCTAACTCAGTGCGTTGCGCATGCACGCAGAAGAGATTTCAGAGTCTGGTTGAACCTTTCCAACGCGCCCTCGCTCTGTACGTGGTAAGTCGAGGACTACTTATGCTGTATGCGCAAAACTTAATACCTGTGCAAACATATGCAACGTGAAATTTGAGCCCTTGTCGCACTGTATGACCTTCAGGATACCAAAAACTGCTATAAATTGAGTCAATGCATTCACAACATATTATTTTTTCATTATGGACCTTAAAGCATATTCAATGCAATTACATTTTTATTTATAGTATCAAATCATAACAAGAGTTATCTTATGAAACTTTACAGACAGAGTAGGTCCAGACCACATTATTTACAAAGACCCAACAATTCCAGTAATTCCCACAAGAGCAAACATTCAGTGCGACAGTGGCAAGAAAAAACTCTTTTAGGCAGAAACCTCGAGTGGTGAGTAAAACTTCCTTTTAGGGAGAAACCTGGGACAGACCCAAGCTCTTGGTAGGCAGTGTCTGACGGTGCCGGTTGGAGTATGATGGGCAGTGGCAATTATAGTCACAATAAAGATAATAGAACTATGACTAGAAATAGTAGTTGTTGTAGTAGTTCAGGGCATAGCAGGGCACAGCAGGACATAGGATGACGTAGCCGGGCGTAGCAGGGCACTGCATGGCATAGCAGGGTGTAGTAGGACATAGCAGGGCGCCTAGCAAAACCACGGCGACAGCTGCAACCATGATTTAGGTGCTACCCTTATCCAGGGAAAACTGTGGGGTGAGAAAACATAAGGGCTCCGGGGAACAAGCTCCCCAGTGCTAGGTTAGTAACAAGCATTTATCCACAGGTGAAAAGAGAGAGGAGCTCAGTGTGTCAAAGGAAGTCCCCCGGCAGTCAAAAACTATAACAACATAGCTAAGGGCCACATAGAAGCAGAGATAGGGAGGGGGCATGCCATGACTATGGCTACACACCCTCCCCTGCCGGTCTAGGTGAACGCTGCAACTCCTCACTCCCTAAATATAAGCTTTCTATGAAGAGAAGCAGAGAAAGGGAGGGGGCGCGCCATGACTGTGGATACACACCCTCCCCCGCCAGTCTAGGTGAACCCTGAAACTATATGCTTTATCAAAAAGAGTTTTAACTTTACTCTTAAATGTGGTGACAGTGTCTGCCCCCCAAACCCAGACTGGGAGGAGGTATTTTTATTTAATTTCACCTTTAATTTTACAGGCAAGTCATTAAGAACAGGTTCTTATTTACAATGGTGGCCTGGCAAGTGGCTAAGCCACTTAGGGAAAGGGAAGGAGGGCTAGATAATAAATACATTAGAAATACATACAGTTTAGAAATGACATAAAATACAATTTGAAATACTCCACAGAAAACAAACACTTATAACGAGATAAGCGCGCAGGTACATGGGTGAGTAAGAGAGGGAGAAACCATTCAAATATTTAGCTGGAAAAATTATGTAGAGAAGCAACTGCATATGTCCGTGAACAAGGATGATATGATGGTTTTAAAGGATGAAATGGAAATTAGTTTGTCCAGTTTGAGAATCTTTTGCAGAGCGTAGGGCTGGGCGATATGGCTGAAAACTGTATCACGACATAAGTGTTTCATATCGGTCGATATCGATAATTATTGATATTTTTTATGACCTATTTAAAATAAGGACCAGGAGAAAAATATATTAAATTTAAACATTTTTATTTTAAACTTAACCTTCCTCTGATTATAATCACCTCAGTTATAAAAGCAGAAATGTCAACACAACCATGGAAATCACTCAAATAATTAAAATGTAAACATAAGTCTAAAATCACACTGAAGAAAGAATAAGTAAGAACTGCTTAATAAGGTGTAATAAAATGGTGCAAAGTGTTAAATATAAACACAGAGAAACCTGAAACCTGAGAAGAACTATTTTCTGCAAGTTTAGTGCTAGGTTGGTAACCTGGCTTCTGGACAGTGCTTAGCATGTCTGCCTCCGTTATTTCTTTGTAGCGTTTAGTAAGGCGCTGATGCAGAGTACCTCTCCATGGTGGTCTGCTGCTTGTGCCGTGTAGCAGCTGCAGATGTTGGACGTTGATGGCGAATACGGCTGTGCTCCAAAGTGTGAGCGCGGCTAAGGTGGAAAAACAAGTTTGCGGTCGTGTTGGTGGGGACGACGGTCAGACTTCAAATCCCAAAAACTGCCATACTGACTTTTCCTGTTTTATCAACAATTTCCTCGCTCGCTGCGGCACTCACTTTGCACTTATCGCTCCACGCCGACTCTGTTATTGAAGAACACGAGACAGCGGTGTGGCGCAACCAAACTTGATACTGTTACATGATTGGCTGTTAGAGTGTCACTCCCTACGTTGCTAGGTTACCAGAGAGTGAGTGCCTTTGTTCGTGCAACCAAACTTGCTTTGCAACTTCTGGTTTCTTCCGAAGAAGAAAAACAATTTATCGAACGTTTTATCGACCGCATTTTCTATTGATATTGATTACGTGTCTATCGCGATACATATCGTTATCGTTTTATCGCCCAGCCCTAGCAGAGCGTTCCAGTCGCGCGCGGCAGCAGATTGAAAAGATCCGAGACCAGAGGCAGAGTTGGTTTTGGGAATGCTTAATTGAAGATGAAGTGAGGACCGGGTATTGTATGTGACAGACTTTGGCTGCAGCAGGTGACCTAAGTAAGGATGTGATCAGCCAAGAAGAGTGAACCAGTGAATCGTACGGCGAATGGGAAGGGAGGGCCAGTTGACAGGTGAATATAGGGTGCAGTGGTATGTATTGAAAGGGGCATTTGTGGCAAACCTGATAGCGGAATGGTAAAGAGTGTCGAGTTTTGATAGAGTGGTCTTGCAAGCAACCCTGTATAGAGTCACCATAATCTAACATGGGTAGAATGGTCATTTGAATGAGACGCAGGTGCAACACATAGGCAGGTAATCACACAAGCGGGAAGGAGGACAAAGAAATGTGACGAGAAGGTAAGTTTCAAAATAAAACAGGAAATGCAAAACTAAACAGAAAACACGAAACAAACTAAAACAAAAACTTGACAGAGATGAGACATGACAGTACCTGTCAAGTTCTCAGGGGACTTTACTTCTGCCCAAACTTGAAAAAGGCCTTGGCCATCAAGAGGGTTAAATGGAATCAACTCAAACGGCTTCTTCTTCATTGCATTATTTATCTCCGAGGTAGACACAACATGGTTGAATATTTCTTTTAGGGTGGAATCATTTTGCTGTTCCTTCAACAACTCAGTTTGAGAAATAGACAGCGGAAAATCAGACAGTGAGGGAACCTACAAAGTGACATCACCACACCTGTCAGGCAACACCTCCGACTTCACCACTGTGGTGTGACCTAACAAGGCTGAAGGAACATCGGAGCTCTCGCCAGAGACAGAGTCAACCAGAAAGAGGGTAACCACAGGTGAGGGAGGGGTGTCAGCCCACACCCGGCTACTAGCCAAGCCGTTGCCCAAAATGAAGTGAACCCCATCAATAGGCAAAGCTGGCCGCACTTCACCCTGCACAAACTCACAGCCAAGAAAACATTTTATGTAAAGGACTAGGCAAGACCAAACAGAGTCCACAAAGTACGAGTCATCAGCACCTGTATCCCTCAGGATTTTTATCGGGACTTTTAACATCACTTCCTACCAAAGATACAAAACCTAATAAAAGGAGCATAGGCAGCCAAAACATCAGGCTCACAAGAATCAGTGGAAGGATAATCAGGTAATGGCCTACTAACAGGCACAGTGAATGCAGCAGGTTTGACATTAAATTTCTTCCCTTTAACTTTTGAATGCAAAGCTGGACAATCAGTTTTCCAGTGACCCAACTCATGACAATAGTTATAGGGTTTAGTTTTTGCAAACTTGTTTATTTGTGTTTTCGGATCAGACTTTTCCACGACCGTGTGTGTTCAAATGGAGCTGCAACAGGTTTATTTTCCCTCCAACATACGTTATGACGCGCAGTGCGCTCTCTAAAATTGCTCTTATGGAGCAGCACATATTCATCTGCTGACACAGCACTCTCAGCAGCAGTTGTCTTTTTTATCCCTAATGTACTTGGAGATGTGACTAGGAAGCACATTTTTAAACTGCTCGCAAACAACCGTCTTACAAAGTTTATCAAAAGTAGATCGCAAGTGCAGTCAACCAGCGTTTAAAGTGAAATGTTAGGTGTTGTGCGAATTCGACGTATGTTTGATCACGTCTTTTCTCCCAAGATCTAAAACGTTGGTGATAAGTCACTGGCATAAGCTTATATGCCTTAGGCACAGCTGATTTAATTTTTTGTAGCTTGGGCTGTCTTTTAAACGTTAACGTTTAAAAGACAAACGTTAACGTTTAAAAGACAGCGCCTGCGCTTTCCTTGTCAGGACACACTGTAACATTAAAGCACAATCAGCATCTGTTTAATTTCTAGTCTTTTACAGCACGCTTAAACAGAACAAAAAAATATATTTGGATCTCTTTTGTTAAACTGTGGCAGTAACCGCAAATTACTCATGTCCATTGACTTCAAGATGTGAATAGAGGAAGAAGTGAGTTTTTTGGCCTTGCTCTGACTTACAGCACTGTTGAAGGCCCCCTGATCAAATGAGGGTTACCCTAGTCCTGTAGCTATGACTGATTCATACTTGTCATAGTTGGCTGTTCAGGGCCTCATACCGGTTTTGTAAAGTGATCACAATTTTTTGTGCCGTTTATTCAATTATTTTTACAAATTGGGTAGGATCTTCTGTGTACACATTCCTTGAGGAAAAAGTTATTATTATTCCTTTAGGCAAGGGTACTCACCTAGCCTGACTGCCTAGCAAATTAGTTTGTAATCTCTCAGGCCGGTTACACACTGGATGCGTCGCGCGAGCGTGTCAGCTGCGTGGCGTGTCCATTTATATTTCGGCTCCCATGTTAACAGGTTAGAGCTTACACACTGCCTGCGTGACACGCACGTCTCAGGCGCAGCTCGATCCGTGCCGAAAACGTGTGCCTGCTAGAAATAGAACCGACACCTATTTTTCACACGACATGCAAGCGTGTTGGAAGCGTTTCCAGGCAAAACAGAATAGGAAAAGATGTTTATATGTCATTTAGACAGAAATGCATATTAATAAATGACATGTTGTTTGAAAGTCTCTAGGTTTTGATATAAATACAGATATAAATGTAATAAAAAAAAAAAAATCGATTTTCTAATATTGCACCTGTCAATAAAAGAAATATTCTGTAGCCTATTTTGCCGTCAATACTGCTGAAGTTGTCTTTGCTGTAATCAAATCAGTATATATTTATGTTTAACATGGTATTTAATTTTATCAATGAGAAACATACATGTGTCCAGACAAGGCTAGCAACAGCAGTGCCGCGTCAGAGTTTCTGGTGTGTAAAGACATACAAAAATCCACGCAGCTGACACGCAACAGAAACGCCATGCTCACACCACGCAGGCAGTGTGTAACCGGCCTTAGTGCATTTTCGTTTAGTTTTGGATTTTACATGTAGCCAGTGCAGAGAAGCTAATAGAAATATGATCTCTTTTCCTAGTTCTAGTCAGTACACGTGCCGCAGCATTCTGGATCAACTGGATAGCCTTATAGGGGCTTATTTGAGGAATTTGATAAGAAGGAATTGCAATAATACAGCCTAGAAGTAAAAAATTCTTGAATTAGTTTTTTTGCTTTTTTTTTTTTTTAGACAGGATGTGCCTGGATTTTGCAATGTTATGCAAGTGGAAAAATGTCCTTGAAGTTTATTTTATGTAGTTTTATGAGTTAAAGGACATATTCTGATCAAAGACAACTCAGAGATTCATTATGGTGGTGCCAGAGGCCCGGGCAATGCCATCTAGACAAGCTATATCTTTAGATAATAAGTTTCGGAGGGGTTTGGGGCCAAGTACATGTTCCTGTTTGGATTTGCCATACTTAGCCTCTGAAATAAGGTGTTGGCTTTGATACAGGCTTCCAGACATTTTGATGTGCATGTTGGTTGCAGTAGTGCTCCTGTGGTTCTCTACTCCAACCACAATGCCGTCTTAAATGACCGTCTTAAACTCATCAAAACCAGAGGAATTATGTCTGAGTGGAGCTTAACTGTCGTGCACATCTTTGTTTGATTTATCCTTTTCAACATCATCCTCAATCCCCAACATGCACACGCCCTCACCAGGGACAGTACTGATTACCACATCATTGTATTTTCCATTACCTTTCTGTTTAAAGCTAACTGGAGTAGTTCCAATGTTTTCTGTTTTGAAGACAGAAAAAAAAACATGTAAAAGGACTTCCACATTACCAACAAGAACTTCAACTTCACAATAAGTGAAATTTCTTTTTTTCAGTTTTCCTCTCTGCGGTGCCATGTGTCGGTATGAATGAATATTAATTGGGGGCGTTTCACTGACTTTTTATAGGCAACTATGGGCGTGACATGAAGTCAGCAAAGCTGCGCCACATTTACAGGTGATTAGGATTCATAAAGGGAAACTGGTAGGACGTGAGTGTGCACTCAGCCACTGGGTTCACCCCTATCCGGAGTGAAGTTGCCTGGCGGGAGTGTGGGGAGTACCACCACCTTGTGATTGAGCTTGTTCAGGGAACATTTCAGGCTGTCCAAGGTGCTGTACGACGAGTCGCTGGTGCGAATGGGACCCCAGATTGCCAAGTCAAACACCTTTTTTCGTCAGGCAATTGGTCCTGCTCAGCGCCATGCTATTTGAAACACGGTCTCACGGCAGTTTGTGTAATGGTCACGTTATTTTTAATCCATTGATACGTGATCATGGGGATGTTTTTGTCGTTTGTTTCGTGGTGGCCAGCACAAAATGGTCTGTATGGAGATTAACGGGGAAAGCAAAAGGGGAAAGCAAACGGGGAAAGCAAACGCCACACCCTGGGGGAGGACGTCTCACACGCCGGGAAACTGCTGCGAGGAACACGCGACAATAACGGGACGGTCAACGAGGAAACAAAACGCCACATGCGGGATGCGATCCCCGGCCTCCTGGGTGAAAGTCCAGTTTTTTTAAAGATTATTTTTTTGGGGCTTTTCCCTTTATTGGACAGATATGAAATGGGGAAAGAGATGGAAGGGCAGCGGGCAGGGGCGGATTAAGGTGGTCAGGGGCCCCTAGGCTGCTCTTTGTGTGAGGCCCCCCCCCCTTAATCATTGCGCTTTACTAGAAAAATGTATTTAGACACACACACGCACACACACCAATTACCACCACACCACATAGGTAAAATGAGAAAACTACATCATAAAACTAACATCAACAGAGATGTAAGTGGAAAGAATACCAGATATTATCCTCTGCCACCACAGCACCAAAACAATTACAATGGAAATGTAACTAAACAGTAGGGCTGGTCCGAATACCATTTTTTTGAGCTTTGAAGCTTCGGTAGTAATGAGCATCGAATATTCGAAGCTTCGGAGAGAGGGGGCTGAACATATTATTATCTCTAATAAAGGCAGGAATCTCTATGTGTCTGTCTGTTTGCATGTTGATTATTTTGAGAACCTTTCATCCAAACGACTTCACAAGGGAGTGCAGTGACGTATTTGGTGCAATATAAATAGACAGGCCAGACGCGTTCAGAATTAATAAACTTTTAACCTCTCAAGGATCACCGTCTCGTCTACGGGACACTTTGTGACTTTGTTTTCCATTTCCGCACTTATTATCGCCTTTGACATATAGGTTATCACCGCTAGCTTCTCTGCCCAGCTTGCTAAATGCTCGAAGTGGGCGCGGCGTCGTGTAGGTACCGACAGTATCTTCTTCTTCTTAGTAGTTTATTGGCGGTTGGCAAACCAACTTAAATGTGCATTACCGCCACCAACTGGATTGGAGTGTGAACGAGAGATAAATGCAGAAAATACATAAACCAAAATAAAAAACGAATATTCAAATGTCAAATTTTAAAATCGAATACCAACCCACCGAACGAATATTCGAATATTCGGGTCCAGCCCTACTAACAGCAAAGCAGCAGAATTCCCTGGAGTCACAGTTCAACAGCAAGCTGGTAATCACTTTTATCTTTATAAACCAACAGGTAGGCTACAGGATCTGCATCAGTGCAGAACAAAATCACAACATCACTACCAGTGGTGGAAGAAATATTCAGATCTTTTACTTCAGTAAAAGTATTAATACCATACTGTCCTGCATTGAAAATGTTACTTAAGTAAAAGTATGTAAGTATCATCAGGAAAATGTACTTGAAATAGTTAAAGTGAAAGTACTGAATGTCTAAAAATCCTCATATTCTTTAAACAAACCAAACAGTACTGTCAATCAACTAGTGTTTAATGGTCTCATCATCTCAGCTGGACTTGTAGCCGTTATATTGTTGGCTAGTTTACTCTAGAATCAAAGATCAGATTTATAAACTACATGTGTTTTAGTGTACAGAAATCTTAATGTGTAAAGTAACTAGTAACTAAAGCTGTAACAGATGTAAAGTACAAGTACCTCAACATTTGGACTCAAGTACAGTACTAGAGTACATGTACTTAGTTACATTCCACCACTGATCATTACTGAGACACAAACCACTGTGCAATACACTAAACTGTCAATAAAATAAAAAATTAAAAAAACAGCAGCAGCAACACAAACACTGTTATTAACAACAATAATGAAACAGCAGCACAACACGTAGGCTACATATTGTTGCATAATCATCACGCCTTTAGAATTTTTTTTCGAATTCACATGCAGGATCCGAGCTATAGGTAGCAGTAGGGACGGACTGGGACCAAAAATTGGCCCTGGCATTTTGGCCCAGACCGGCACACCACATCACAAATACCAGCCGTCCTTGCGCTCCCCTGAATATGTATAGCAACTCCTACTACTTAAAACTACTAACGCCATGCTTAATATATCTAATAGTTAATGAAGGTCCTGTACGGTAATAAGGTCTTTATTTATTTATGTATCGGTATCCAGCTGGTCTGGAACCATACTTAAATCCATACAACCTCCCCCCCTCCATACAAGTGTCCTGGTTTATGAGTAATAAAATCTACATGTTGTCTACATGTCTACAGTCTTTTTTTTGTCTTTTCATTTTTTTTTTGATTAATGTCGTTAAAATGCCTTATGATGTGATTTCTGCTGCAACCCAATTTCCCCACGGGGACAATAAATAAACAAACAATGTAATGAGTAAGCAAGAATCAGTAAGAGTTGACACATTAAATACAAAAAAAGTGCCATTTATTAATATAATAAAACGGTATACTACTCATGAATCATAAAACAAGCTATATATATATATATATATATATATATATATATATATATATATATATATATATATATATATATATATATATAATCATTTCATGACTGACGAGGCCCTGTGCTTTAATTTGAAGAGGTCTATCATGAGTTTTTGTCTGCCAGTGCAGATAGAAAAGCTACAATTCTCATTAACCTGTTAACACCCACCTGTTTTGCCTGATTTTCGCCTATTTCTCGTTCCCAAAGGGAAAAGCTTATAACAGAAGAACTGTAAGGCCAAAATACATGTATGAGGCTTCATTTGAAACCTAAATTATTCTACTTTATGGACATGTGCTTGATTGGCATGTGATTAAAACACAACATGCACTACAGCAGTTCAAACATGGTTCAAAATAGTTATTTTGGTACGGTCTAAAAAAACTTTAATTTTTGAAAAAAAATAACAAAAAAATACGTTGTGCCACACTATGCAGGACACAACACATCCCTCCTAGACCTTGTCAAGAACACCTATATAAAGTTTCAGAACTGTAGTCCTAACCTAATGGGAGCTAGGGAGTTTTCAGTATTTGGTATAACAGATGTCACTGGTGTGCCAAAACCTCTCCGAAACTTGTCCAAGTGACCAAATGTTGCTAAATGCTTTTACTCACGTCTATGCTATTAGAAAAAACATACTAAATACTTAAAATGACTTACAAAACCTTTTTACATTCATTCAAACACTGTTGATCATATGTTTTTCTCATAAATCACATGTATGCGCATGCTGGCTCTGAGAGGCGGGGCTTAGGTCTGCTACCCATTAATTTGGACTGGTTCCCATTGGATATTCCTATCATGCTATGTACCGTTGGAAAGGGAATGTGATTGGCTACAACTGCCATGATTGACGTGTTGATAGCCAATGACAGCTTATTCTAAGATGGCTGCTCAGAGAGATGACGCAGCATATTGACGCTCCACAGTGGGAGCGCTTGTTCGGTGTCCGGGGCTGTCCCGGGGTGAAAACTTAACCGAAAAAGGTGGGGATAGTTTCATTGTGTAGGCAGCAACCTGAGGAAAACAAACATACCCAGCAACACGGTGCAGAGCAAGGGGAAATATCTTATTTCAGACGGAACGAGATCGGCTAATGAAGTTAGCAGCCAGTTAGCGGACAATTAGCATGGATTCTTCAGGACAATATTCATAACCTGGATTAATTCTTTTGACAAAACCTTGTTATCCTTTTGATCTGTGGACACTTACGGACTAGAGGAATATAAATAAGCAAGGAATGGACGAGGATTGAGCGTTTAGGACAGCATACAGGTAGGGAAGCATCATCTTTTTTTTTTCCCAATAGCATGAGCACTAACATCATGAATAATGCTTTGGTGCTTATGATTTCAGTAAAATGAACTGAATGATTCAATTGCAGAGAATTTTACCAATCAAACGATATACAGCATGTCCATATTGACAAAAGTTTTGAACTTTTGTGGTTAAATACTATCATGAAACATGTCAGAACACGTCTGTTAACAGGTTAAGAAAGCTTGCATGATGTGCAACATTTATCTAGGCTACTTTAAGGACACAAATGCACAAGCTTAAGGTTTGATGAACCTTAAGGTGGTGTTTTGCTTATTATTAAAATGTAGGCTACTTTGTTGAATGAAAGGCAGGCTAATATAGTCTTAATAATAATAAAACGGTGAGAAAATGATCAGTCAAGACTCAGATACCCGTGCACGTAGCCAAACTAATGCAATGATACAGTATAGCATGCCTATTTCTTTTAGTGTTATCATCAACAGTTTGTCCACCACTCAGTTTTATCAAGGGGTTAAGGGGTTTTAAGGGGAGTTGTGTTTACCGCAGCCGGTTGTAGCCTCACTCCCTCTCTCTGTCCCTCTCCTCCTGAGTCTCCTCCTCACTGTGCATGTCACTGTAGCCGACACCAGCACCACTATCATCGGCCACGGGAGCTGATGGAGGTACTGCTACTGCCCAAAACATGTCTGTCCATTTGGCACATTTGGCAGCGCTTCTTTTTCTCACGCAGCTTCTCTGCACCTCCTTTGCGTTTCTTCTCCATGATCTCTATCACTATTCTAGCCTGGCAGATGCACACCCGAAACTGCATGCAGGCAGAAATCCCAAAGAGGGTGCTGTTTAAAGATATGACGTCCTCTGCATTGTCTTGGTTAACGTTATCCTCACCTAGCGCCACTCCACAGCTAGCTGCTGCTGTAGCGGCTTGTTCATCGCTTTGGACTGTTGTTCATCATGTCTGTATCCCCAACAGTAGTCGTAAAAACGTTTGTCATCTTTGGCAGCGTTGCCAAATACTTATCGGGACTTTTTTCTTTTATTTGAGCCGCTTGGGTAACTTAGTTTAATTTCGCGCTAAGACTCGTCTTGCTTCGTCTCTGTTTGTGTACTCCCAGCTCTCCTGTCGCTGTGTGTTTATCTTTAGCGCCGCGCACCGTTATGGACTAGTCCATTTCAATGTGAAAATAAGGGGGTGTATGGAAAAAAATAGTCTATGTGATATTTTTGACTAAAGTGTTTTTTGGTCAGCCCAGAGTCAATTGAAAATACAATGGGCCGCCGATCTAGGCCTAACACTTTTATGGGCCGAAAAAAAAAAAAAAAAAGTAATGATAATAATAATAAATTGTCTGGACAATCTGGGGCCCCTGCACACGTGGGGCCCCTAGGCTGCAGCCTAGTAAGCCTGTGCATTAATCCGCGCCTGGCAGCGGGTCAGATTCAAACCCTACGCCGCTGCAGGACTCAGCCAACATGGGGCAAACGCTCTTACTGGGTGAGCTAGAGGCCGCCCCCGGATTTTCGGCATTAAATACTACTCGCTACCGTAGACGTGACCAGACATATGCTTCCCATTTAAATACATTAGTTTACATTTTCGTCCTGGCCAAAACAAACGACAAAAACGTCCCAGTGAACACGTATCAATTACAATACATCACTTTATTTTCAGTTCTAGTTTAACTGAGTAGTGGACATTCACTCAATATGATTTATTTTATTTAGGATCCTCATTAGCTACTGCATTGGATTCTTCCTGAGGTCCTTACAACTCTCTTGAAAATGTGGCAATGCAATGTGATACACCTGACTCCCCCCTTCACACAGCTTTTTCACCCCTTATACTGTCCGAAAAAACATAGAGCCCTTTTAGCCTGAGCAACCACACTAAATAAGCATTTCACAGGGATGTTACACTACTAGATACCTCCCCTGACCCCTTGTGACAACTCACCTGTTCTAACCCACCCTTGTCATTAAACTCTTCATTCTGTGTATATACATTACATACTGTATATTGTCAGTTACCTTTTTTCCACTTACTTTGTTTAGTTATTAGTTTTACCTCTAAAGTTTCTCTTTTTCATGTTGGTATCAACAGGATTCATCCAAACAACATTCTATTGTACTTGTACAGTTACAATAAATCTATCTATCTATCTATCTATCTATCTATCTATCTATCTATCTATCTATCTATCTATCTATCTATCTATCTATCTATCTATCTATCTATCTATCTATCGTAGGATATATTTTGTCAATAAAGTGTGAAGAAGCTCTAAGATCATGACTGACCAATTGTTCCCTGTCCTTCCTGATCTTCTGTGAAGCCATCTGGCTTGATACAATTTGAAAGGGAGTACCAGGATATTGGGAAGATAATTTAAGCTGAATAAAAGAACTCCTAGATCAGGAAGAACAGTGAACAATGGAGCTGTGTTTCACAATCAGTGGGAAGTGTGATACAGGTTGTGGAATGGCCTTGGCTCTCACCACTCCTAGGTCTGCAGAAGATAAAGAAATACACAGGTGTCTCAGTAATATGAACATCGTAAAACATTTTGTAACCAGTGTATACATTTGATAAATAGAATACAACCATAAAATACTGTCTGTTTTGGCCTGGGAGCAGGGAAAGCCAGGGTATATTTGATGCATGGTGCGACATCGTGGAAGGGGCCGAGAGGACCGGACAGCAGAGCCGAGAGGACCTGGACTACATCCAACTGATAACAACAACACCAAGGATGGGCAAGGAGGATGGGCAGAAATGTATAAAAGTACGAGGTTTGGAGTTAGCGACATCAGATGCCGGACGGGACTATGTCTGTTTTCTAGGGAGAGAGATTAGACTTTTGTCCTGAAGGAATCTGATCCTTGTGCACAAGCAGAGGTGTATAAAGTACTAGAGACCCATACTTGAGTAAAAGTACAAGTGCTCTATCAAAAAAGTGACTTGAGTAGAAGTTGAAGTGCTCTTTAAGCACAACACTTAAGTAGAAGTACTAAAGTATTCAACATTTTTTGTACTTAAGTATTGCAAGTAGTTTATTTTAAAATGTATACTCAAGTATTGAAAGTAAAAGTACAAGTATAGTGTTATTTAGTTATTAAAGAAAGCAGTAAAAAGTTTGAATACCATATTGTTTATATTATTTCAAATGTTTAGCTAAGGCTGTAGCCAAAGGAATTAACAAATATTAAATATATTAAAAATAACAAATATTAACAAATACTGAAATAAAATGTACAATTATCACACTGTGCAAGTCAAATGAACATCCTCTCCAGCACAGTAACGATTAAAGCCCCAAAAAACGTATCACCCACTAGCTAGTAACGTGTGATGAACAGGAAAGTTAGCAAGCTAGCAAAATCCAGATAAACTAGATTAGCTTCACATCACAGGGTCAAAAATCCAGATAAACTAGATCAGCTTCACATCACAGGGTCAAACGGTTTACATTCAGGACTCATTTCAGACTGAAACAACTCAGGAATAGATTACTCTGATGCAACAATAACTAAATAGAAAGAGTACAAACTTACATCGTCTCTGACTTCTGAACGGGCGACCGTAATGAAAAGAAACACGACGCGAATTAGCGTACGTAATAGGGTTGCAACGATTCTTCGAATAACTCGAATAATTCGATTACAAAAAATCCTCGAACCAAAATTCTTTGCCTCGAAGCTTCGTTAAATCAATGTAATTAAGGTTGTACGGCTCACTGCGTTTCCGCACGGAGGATTATTACTAGCGCACAAGAGGTGTGTGCTTCTGAGGACACAACACAAGCACAGACAGTATATGAACACAAGACTGACGGCCCAGATTACAAATGAAGGAAGATGAAAATAGCGAGGGTCTAAGAGAAGAGACAGGCGAGAGAAAACGACAGAAAGTTTGGGATCATTTTAAGCTGCAAACATGCTGCTACATCACCTCTGTAACAAACCTCCAGTGTACTCATCCATTCCACGGAGCCAACCCGACACAAGGTAGCTAACGTCTGCTGCTCTCGTCCACCGCGCTGTTTACACAACTAGCCTACAGCATGCTACTCTGCTAATAGCGATGTTTTACCAAGCTAAAATGAAAGCTGTCAGTTTGTAGTCTAACCTTTTATTAGTTTGCTTCTAATCTTTGGAAATGTAGCCGCTGCCGAGACAAACCGGCTCCTCCCCCCAGCATGGCTACTTAATATGCACGTGAATGACGTCATCTTGCATTCTTTATTCTTTCACCTCACCATAGATATATCTATAATGCTACTCACTGTGTATTAGGCTTCTGAAAATGTGTCCCCCAGAACAGTGTAGTTGAATAGCCCTGCTGTAAGCTTCGTACAGTCACATTTACCCTCTGGTCAGTGAACAGCTCTTTTGCATATCCAGTGCAAAGAGCCAGAGGCAAGAAGGGAATGGGGTGAAAAATATTAACATTTGGGCCACCAAAAATGTACTATTGTAATGTTTTTTTTTAAGGGTCTTGGAATTTGTCAATAAAAAATTTAGTTTTTTCTAAAAAAGGAAACCTGTCTTTTGTATATATACAAGCTAGAGGTTTCCAATAATAAATATTTACTATTGCTGTTTACTAAGTATTTCTTACAAAGTATTTCTTATCCGATTACTCGATTAATCGATGGAATAATCGGTAGAATATTCGATTACTAAAATAATCGATAGCTGCAGCCCTAGTACATAACTAACGTACACACACTGTAACCTCCACAGTCTCCGTAGCGTGAGAAATTCACAACAGTAATGAGTAACGATGCAGCACATAAAAATTCTATCGGAGTAAAAGTATTTCATTCATCGAAAATATGTACTCAAGTAAAAGTGGAAGTAGGAGAAAAAAATAATACTCCAGTAGAGTACAGATACAGCCTTTTAGTACTTAAGTAGAGTAGTGATGTGGTTCTACTTCGTTACTATACAGCTCTGTGCACAAGTTTGTAATATTTGCAATATCATTCACTAAAGCTTTGATATAACTTATCAAAGTGAATCCTGTGTCTTCATTTGATTCTGGTCTACCATTTAACAAACGCTTACATGGTGCAGTGACCACAAATTTGAGTCGGATAATATCTGGCCTTTTGGGCCAGACCAACAGTCAACAGTCACATTTTTAACTTCACTATCTATCTATCTATCTATCTATCTATCTATCTATCTATCTATCTATCTATCTATCTATCTATCTATCTATCTATCTATAGTTACAAAAAACATTTGAAAATATTCAGCTCAATCTACATGCATTAAAGTTAGTTCTTAATGATAAGAAAACTAAATACATGTTGTTTTTTTAAACCATGTATTTATTGAATTTTTTGTACATTTTACAGACAAAAACAGTACAAGGCACATAACAAAACAGAAAAAAGACAAGGATCAAATGTAGTAGCTGTAGTATCCACAGTCATAAGTCCATACATCCATAGGAGTATGCTTACATGAAAAACATACTGCCGTTGTTTATCTCAACACCGTACAGTACAAATACATGTTTTTTACTAGAACCCGTAAACCTGGATCTTCCATGCCTCAGCTCCACACGTTACAGGGCAGGCCAATAGAATTAGTTTGCTCATACAAATACCTGGGATTTATATTGGAGGAAGACATGTCTTTTAATTTGCATATTGAGCAGTTACTCACTAAATTGAAATTAAAGCTGGGTTTTTACTTCAGAATAGAAATTCACATAGAAATTCAGGAAGAAGCTGGTTGATTTTACCTTTTTGCCAGTTTTAGACTATGTACATGTGTTTTACAGACACTCCACAAAGACCCTGCTGAAATCATTTGATTCTGTGTCATTCAGCACTGAGATTTATAATGCATGCAAAGTACTCATCACACCCACCATTGTGTATTATATGAAATGGTTGGTTGGCCCTCACTTAATACAAGAAGGCTCAAACATTGGTTGACCTTTGCGTACAAATCAATAACTGGACACACTACTTCATATTTAACTACACTTTTAGCACCTAGTAGATCTGAATACAATCTAAGATCAAGTAGATAAATACTGTATGATGTTCCACAAACTAAAACAGAGTTTGGCAAAACTGCTTTTAGTTACAGTGCTCCAAGGTCATGGAATGAGTTGCAAAATCAGCTAAAACTGCAGGTTTTTATTTCACATACAGAATTAAAGTCCTACCTAAATCAAATATATCAACACGTCTGCACTTGTTTTTAAAATGTGATTTTCTGTTTTTATTTCCTATTTATTATTCCTATCCATCCCTGTCTGTCTGTTACTTGTTGTTTGTTAAAGTGTATCCTCTGTGCTACCTTCTTGGCCAGGGCTCACTTGTAAAAGAGATTGTAATCTCAACGTGATTCTTTTCCCTGGTAAAATAAAGGTAAAATAAAAAAATAAAAAAATCTATCTATATGTCTGTCTATCTATCTCGGCTTAGCAAGCATAAACCCTACAGAACAATGAACACTGATGGGAACAATAGTCATGCACACCATCAAAACATCTAAATTATTTATTGAACAAAATAAACATAAATCATCTCACACATAAGATATTAAATAGAGATAAATAAATATGTAAAAATAAATAAATAGAGATATTAAATTCATGTAATGTAAAAAAACAATGTTGGGGCACAAAAGCCATCTTCCAGGGCACAAAGGCCAATTAATGATTTGGAGCTTAGAAATAAACATGTATTAGCTTTATTTGTATAGGACAACTGAAGACATGAAAGGGGAGAGAGAGGGAAAAAAACATGCAGCAAAGGGCCGCAGGTCGGAATCTAACCCACGGCAGCTGCGTCAATGGAGAAAACCTTTACATATGGGCACGCGCTCTACCAGGTGAGCTACCCAGGCGCCCGACAACTTGAATTTCTGAAAAAAACATGCACAACATAAAACAAATTACTCACTTTTTTAATATCATTCTTTAAATAACTTATTTTAACTGATATGGAAATTGTTAAATTCCAGAAGTTAAACTGTTGGATACAAAAATAAATTATTCTGCACAGGGAAGCTCAAACATTCAACTGTAAGAAAACAAACAAAACACCTTTAAGTGGAGGGGGATTAAAAAATGCAATACTATGTATGTGTGTGTGTGTGTGTGTGTGTGTGTGTGTGTGTGTGTGTGTGTGTGTGTGTGTGTGTATGAGAGTGTGTGAGAGAGAGTCTTTAATCTGATTCATCATCACTTGAGGATGAAGCTAGGGATATGCTGAATGGAGCAGAACTAGCTGTCTGTGGTTCAGGATTGATGTTCCGTCCAGGCCCATATGGTTGAATGTTTGGTCTCTTGGTTAAGAGACCAGCTGCTCACCATCTTGCGACTGCCTCCTCGCTTTCATATTCAGCAGGTGCACAGCCCTGGGATTAGATGAAAAGGAGTTTCTCAATGGTTGAGTTCTTCGGCCTTAAGCGCCAGTCTCCTTGCATTCGCTTCATTGTGGAAAACTGACGCTCCACTTGAGATGTGGAAACAATTCTAAGGACGATTCTAACGAGATGGAGTAAGTCAGCGTACTTGCTCTCCTTTTCAGTCAGCATACTCTGCCATAGTGCAAGTAAGGCCTCCCCCTTATGGTGCCGCACAATGTCCTACTTGGCTTTCAACCACTCCCTCTCCACCACTGCTACATTGAAGCTATTACTGATGAGATGCCCTAAATGCTCACAAAGCTTACGCACCTCATAGGCTCTACTTCTCAATGGCACCGCTGTTATCTTCAGCCAGCATGTTAATAGGATCGAAGACTTCGGCAGCCATAGCACAGGATCTGGAGAATGTAGAGAACCGATGGCCGATACATGCAGTGATGTTGTGTACTATATCACTCCTTTGTCGATGGAAGGCCTCAACAGATTTTGATTAGGTGCTGATCTCCACTCCCTTGTACAAAAAGACACCAGTGCTGCCTGTGTTGGTGAAGGCATTGATGACAGGGCGCCGGTAGGGACCAGGTTGTTCCTTCTGTTTCAGCAGAACAGACTGGGAAGCCATTATCCTACTCCTAACAGAGGAAAGAGACAGCTTATCTGCCTGGAAGTCAAGGGACCGGCCAGCAGATCCTGGTACATGGCCATGCTAAGGACAAACTTGGATGATGTTATCTGCCGCCCGTGAGCCATGAGCTTCTGCTTATCCATCCAGAATTACCCTGACTTTCCAGAAGGCGTGCTTCGACGCACTTGTAATTGGAGGTGAGGGAGGATAAAGCCTTCCTTCTGTGGTCATTGCATCTTGTGCCCTGAGAGCATGTTGGCTTCAAAACATCTTCTTCAAGAGCCTCACCAATGGCCTTGAGCTCCTTCCATTTCTTGCTAGAACGACGATACAGGTAGTAGAGGTGCATGAGCAGCACATCAATCTGAGCGGAAAAAAAGCTTAGCTATCAAGTTATTCCACACTGTGACTATGTATATAAACAGGAGCATATGAGTAGAACATGAATAAGTAGCAAAACCTTAGTATACCCCAAAAGAATCCCCAAAAGTACTTTTAATTGAACATACCTGTTTGAAGTATGCATCTTTAAAAGCATCCTTCAGGCACAGCTCACAGTGTACCTTGATCATCCACTAAGCTGACTGCTGCTGGAGTTGAGTAAGGACACTGTGCATTTTCCCAAAATTGACAGAAGCACCATCAGCTGCTTTTGGAGTCAAGCAGTTACTGAGATCGAGATGGTGTTCCTGACACTTTTCTGTAATGGCCTTCAGTATCCCCACAGCATCATAGGAGTCTGGCTCTGCAATACTAAAAAACAAAAGCAAAAATAAACATTTATTTAAATAGTTTCACTTGGAGTGGCAGCTCTTATTGTTTCAACTGAAATGGCATGGGTATTGACCACACAAATATGAAAGACATGTTGATTGATTGATATCAAAACAAATTATCCAAAAGACAAAAACACAAATGTGAAGCACAAAAATATTAATGAATTACCCAAGTAGTCAGATTCTTTGTGCCATTTTTAGTGATACTGATGCTGACCACCTCGTTCTTTGATGTGTATTTATCTGTGCTTCCATCAAAGAGCAAGCAGCAGTAGAATGGCTAACATTTTACTAGGGCATGAAGATGGTCTCTCATGGTGCCCGCAATGTGCTCTATGAAGATGCGACAGGCTTTTGAATTATGATATGTCACCCCCAGCTCCACACCATGCTGGACACCAGGGTTTTAAAGGTGCTCTAAGTGATGTGACGCGTATTTTAGGCTACAACATTTTTCCGCTAGCTGCCTGTCCCCTGAACACACAAAAACGCGGTCTCTGAAGACAGCCCAGGCTCCACAAACCGCAACAAAAACAAACCTGCCCCACGAACCATAACAAATAGTGTTCCAGCCAATAACAGACAAGAAGGAGCTGGTCTAGCCATCACTGCAGCAGCGTTAGCACGTAGGCTACTTCCACAATGTGTATTCGACTCAACCAGCTCCTTCTTGTCGGTTATTGGCTGGAACACTGTTTGTTATGGTTTTAGCGGCAGGTTAGCGCAGTTTGTTTTTGTTGCTGTTTGTGGAGCCTGGGCTGTCTACAGAGACTGCATTTTTTTACAGTGTGTTCAGGGGACAGGCAGCTAAAGGAAAGTGAGGAGATATTTGCTGTATGTGACAAAACATTTTTGTAGCCTAAAAAATGCATCACATCACTTAGAGCACCTTTAAACGGGCTAAACGGCTGCTCACAGTAGGCCACAGTATTCACTAAGTCAAATAGCCTGCACATCTTGTCTTTGGTCTTATCATGTAGCTTTTGTAGACTGTCTCAGATGTGACAGCTGTTGGAGCTGTGATGACTTGACATGCTGTGGCATGGGTTTTTGATTTGTTGTGTGTATTGGCAGTATCTTTTTTACCGTTTGTAGTTCCTGAAATATATCGTTCAGTGCTGCAAAGTTGTTCTTGGCCTGTGTGCAAAGGGCCCTTTTCCTGACTCCATTTGTAATAGTCCCTACATACAGTACAGGCCAAATGTTTGGACACACCTTCTCATTCAATGCGTTTCCTTTATTTTCATGACTATTTACGTTGTAGATTCTCACTGAAGTCATCAAAACTATGTATGAACACATATGGAATTATGTACTTAACAAAAAAGTGTGAAATAACTGAAAACATGTCTTATATTCTAATTTCTTCAAAGTAGCCACCCTTTGCTCTGATTACTGCTTTGCACACTCTTGGCATTCTCTTGATGAGCTTCAAGAGGTAGTCACTTGAAATGGTTTTCCAACAGTCTTGAAGGAGTTCCCAGAGATGCTTAGCACTTGTTGGCCCTTTTGCCTTCACTCTGCGGTCCAGCTCACCCCAAACCATCTTGATTGGGTTCAGGTCCGGTGACTGTGGAGGCCAGGTCATCTGGCGCAGCACTCCATCACTCTCCTTCTTGGTCAAATAGCCCTTACACAGCCTGGAGGTGTGTTTGGGGTCATTGTCCTGTTGAAAAATAAATGATGGTCCAACTAAACGCAAACCGGATGGGATGGCATGTCGCTGCAGGATGCTGTGGTAGCCATGCCGGTTCAGTATGCCTTCAATTTTGAATAAGTCACCAACAGTTTCACCAGCAAAGTACCCCCACACCTTTACACCTCCTCCTCCATGCTTCACGGTGGGAACCAGGCATGTCCATCCGTTCACCTTTTCTGCGTCGCACAAAGACATGGCGGTTGGAACCAAGGATCTCAAATTTGGACTCACCAAACCACTAATGTCCATTCCTTGTGTTTCTTGGCCCGAACAAATCTCTTCTGCTTGTTGCCTCTCCTTAGCAGTGGTTTCCTAGCAGCTACTTGACCATGAAGGCCTGATTCGCACAGTCTCCTCTTAACAGTTGTTCTAGAGATGTGTCTGCTGCTAGAACTGTGTGGCATTCATCTGGTCTCTAACCTGAGCTGCTGTTAACTTGCGATTTCTGAGGCTGGTGACTCGGATGAACTTATCCTCAGCAGCAGAGGTGACTCTTGGTCTTCCTTTCCTGGGACGGTCCTCGTGTGAGCCAGTTTCGTTGTAGCGCTTGATGGTTTTTGGGGGACACATTCAAAGTTTTCGCAATTTTCCGGACTGACTGACCTTCATTTGTTAAAGTAATGATGGCCACTCGTTTCTCTTTACTTAGCTGATTGGTTCTTGCCATAATATGAATTCTAACCGTTGTCCAATAGGGCTGTCGGCTGTGTTTCAACCTGACTTCTGCACAACACAACTGATGGTCCCAACCCCATTAATAAGGGAAAAATTCCACTAATTAACCCTGACAAGGCACACCTGTGAAGTGAAAACCATTTCAGGTGACTACCTCATGAAGCTCATTGAGAGAACACCAAGGGTTTGCAGAGTTCAAAAAATCAAAGGGTGGCTACTTTGAAGAATCTAAAATATAAGACATGTTTTCAGTTATTTCACACTTTTTTGTTAAGTACATAATTCCATATGTGTTCATTAATAGTTTTGATGCCTTCAGTGAGAATCTACAATGTAAATAGTGAAAATCCGCTTTCTCAGTCCCTCCAGGATTTCGCGATGACGCGATCACAACAATTCACGCAAATTCAACCAATCACGGTGAATTTGGTGCGACTCACAATTTTGACCAATTACTGCAACCTTTCCGCAAATTTGACCAATAACCTGAGTTTCCTGCAACTTCAAGCAATCCCACATGCCAGAATTTGTATCAGTATGTGACTCTGAGAGCCACTGACCAAGCAGGAGTGAGAATGGGTTGACATTACACACGTACGTCGCCAAATTCATTTCCTTGTTTCTGATATGACGACGAGACGTGTGTGACTCGAACTTCTCACATTTACCAACCACACGTACAGCGAAAGACCGTGCAAAACATCCAGACTGTCCTGCCAATCTGTATACATTTTAACATCAATGTATGCTGTAACAGTTTTTCACTCTAAAGTCGCTGAAAGATGCTGCTTTGAATACTGTCGGCTCTCTGCAGCGGGTGGGGATGCTGCTCAGTTCCCCCCCACGACTGACACATGCACGCAGACACAGACGCACACACACAAACACACATGGTGGATGCAGGAAAAACCAGAGATGAGACGTACACAATGACTTAAATTGAGGACAGCTACGCTCATTATTGTAAGTGCAATGATAAGTTAAAGTCCAATAAGTCTTTATCAAACCGTATGAATGTGTGTCCCAGGCCAGGATAGGAAATTAACTAACAATGTAAAGATCAACAAGCCACTGACACATATGTTCAAATTTGATTCATTCAATAAATTATTATTTTTTGTCTTAATTCCACCAGCCATTTTCATATTATACCAACATTTGCAGCATCCTGAGCCTTTTTGGTAAGGTTACTAGGAAAACTCAGCCCAGAGTAATTAAGTAATAGTAATAATTATTATTCTCCCCAAAACAAGTTTCCTTTTTATTTTTAAAGAACTATACAAAAAAGCCATTTTCACTGTCTCTCGCAACTTCATTGCAACAAAAATGAAAAAGACATCGCATCAGGCATTTTGGGCCGCAACAATCTAAAAAAAAGGCCGCGAAATCCTGGAGGCATATTGTAGCCGTGATAACCTACTCTAAGTTCAATTCAATTCAATTCAATTTTATTTATAGTATCAAATCATAACATAGGTTATCTCGAGACACTTTACAGATAGAGTAGGTCTAGACCACACTCTATAATTTACAAAGCCCCAACAATTCCAACAATTACAGTAATTCCCTCAAGAGCAAGCAGTGCGACAGTGGCGAGGAAAAACTCCCTCTTGGGAAGAAACCTCGGACAGACCCAGGCTCTTGGTAGGCGGTGTCTGACGGGCCGGTTGGGGGTGTGATGAACAGTGGCGATAATAGTCACATTAATAATGGAACAGTGACTGGATGTAGCGGGAAGCTGCAGGGTTCAGCAGGACGCAGCAGGGCACCGTTGAGCTCAGCAAGGAGTGCAGCAGGAAAACGGCGACAGCTGGAACCAGGATCTTGGTGCCAACGTTCTCCAAGGAAATACGCTGGGGGAAAAAACATAAGGACTCCGGGGAAACTCCCCAGAAGCTAGGATTAGTAACTAGCATTTCCGGGACGGGATACACGCAAATAGTAATAGTAATAGAGAGGGAGAGGAGGGAGCAGCTCAGTGTGTCAAAGGAAGGAAGTCCCCCGGCAGTCTATAACTATAACATCGTAACTATAACAGCGTAACTAAGAGAGACAGGTCATAAGGAGAGGTAGCTTTTTCGGGCTTAGAACTCTCCCCCTGCCGGATCGGGCTTGGCTGGCCTGCCTCCCTTATAGTAAGAAACACTTGCTCTAGGTTCGGAAGGAGATAAGTGACACATTGACCACACATGAAATCACTAGACAAGATAAGTTTATAGACATTAACTTTTACTCACGTTAATGTGAAAATGTATTTAAAACTGAAAATAAAATAAAATTTCCTCTTCAAACAATTAGCTTAGAGGTACTCTACCATGAACCCAATATTTGGGGCAGCAGTTGTATAAAATGTCCATCTGTTGTGGCCTTTAATGTTTGTGGTCCTTTTGAGTTTAACTTTCCTGTGGTCCTAAGTAGAAATGTCTCAATTCTGACTGAAATGTGAATTGTCTTCAATTCCGGAAAAGTATGGTCACCAGGGTAGGAATTTCAGAACGGCCCCTCGCTCTGGCCGTGATGACCCAAAAACAATTGTAAACCCTAAGGCCACCATGGCCTTTGTGCCCGATACTGTCAAAATCTCGAGGTCAGCATTCGGTTTGTGTGTTCATATGTTTGGGTGTAAAGTCTAAAATCAAATTTAAAACTTACATCATAGTTCTTAGATTTTGAAAGCGGCGTCACGCATCGCATCATTTAAAGCCACCACTAGCAGAAGCGCAACTGAGATCTGCAACGGAGTACATGCAGGCAAGCAAGCTATCTAGTCATGAATTGATAGTTAGCTGACTTATTTAGTACTTATAGGCTGAGAAGTAACAATGGATTTTTTATTTTTACCATGACAGTGAAATTCACCAAACCTGGACACTGGCGCTCTTCTTTATGTCAGCTATCTTTTAGTGCATAAGTGATACACTACAATGTGTGGTTGCATAATGTGATTTACTTTTGCATGTATACTCCAGTAAGATGAACATCCACAACAATAAAATAAGTGAATGAAGAAGGAAAGGAGATTTTTCTTAACTGAATTACACTTAGTTTATTGCTATCGAGTTTTACATCCGACTGCATTTCACCGGCCTGATCAGGCCACTGAAAACCAACAGCAATCAACAGAATAAATCACACTACGAGAGGTTTAGAGAGGCCACCGTTGGTTCATAACACATTTAAAATGAAATGCACAAACACAAAGATGTATGAATGTGTGGAGGAACAAATGAGTTTGCACACACAATGCCATACAGAAAAGCGCACATACACACCTATTTGTTATGAGTCCAGGCAGGAAAGCCGAAGCATCTTGGCATGGTGATTTATTCATTTGCTTCTAGCAATAACCGAGGATATTGTTAGCGCTCCACCCATAAATCTGTGTTATTTTCCCCAACATAGAGATTTGGAGAGCACAGACAGTCAGAGGAAATTGAGATGAAGAAGCACGATCTTGACTTTTCAATGAGGAACCTGCAAGGGAGGAACATTGAGCAAAAGAGAGTGCGGTCTATTTCATTATGTGGAGCCAATTGAAAATCTAAGTCATACAGTATTACAGAACACCAACACACACACACACACACACACACACACACACACACACACACACACACACACACACACACACACACACACACACACACACACACACACACACACACAAAGGGCAGTCAGTGTAATATACAGTGCATGAGACAATGAGGGATGTACTGTAAATGTCACTTCTCCACAAGTGCGGCTTAAAGGTTACAGCTGGAACTCCATTATTTTAAGCGTAACTCATGCTGCCTTCAAACTCCTGACTTGGGTCCTGAAACTACTCCGTGGTTTACATACAGTAATTGTTGACGCGCGGTTTGGCTGCGGCTTCGAGTAGAGATTCAACGTGTCCTCTAAACAACGTGCTGGAGAGCCCCAATGAGAACACATGGCCGGGCAAAGCACCGTGAAGTGTAGATTTGTGCACGGTCGCGCGCCTGGCTGTTTATACCAGACGCACATTTCTCCCTTGTGTGTGTGTGTGTCAATTGACGTGCGTCCGTCCGTCTCTCTGCATGCCTGATCGCCTGTCTCATTCTAAACACAGCTGGGAAGTCAAGGCAGCCAAAATCATCATAAACCTGGGTGTTTTATTTTTTAATTTGTTTTTGTGAAGTATGTTCTATCCATGTTGATTCACTTCTATATATTAAAAATTGAACTAAAGTCTGGAACCTTTTTTAGTATCAAAGATGGTGTTCTGTAGAATGTGTGACCCAATTGTGGTGGTCCTGGGTCCATGCCAAGGGCCCCAAACCTGTGCTGCGGAGGAGGGTCTGGCTAGTCCACACAGCATTCCGGGATGGGAGAAAAATTTGCTCTGGTTTATTGGTATTTCTTTAAACCAATCACAATCGTCTTGGGTGGTGCAAAGCAAAACTTGTTTTGGTGGAACGTGTAAATTCAAAAGTAGTTTTACTCGTGCAACAGAAAACTCAGATAGGACAAATAGTCTAGCTAGCTGCTTGGATTTACCCTGCAGAGATCTAAGAAAAGGTTAACCATAGTCCTCAGAAATCAGCTGAAGTTTAAAATGCCAACACAAAGGAAGCCCAAGACAACAGATATCCGGCCTAAATGAGTGAAATCCGGCAGAATTTCCGTTGCCAATGGAGCAATCCCGGAAGTGGAACATCAAGTATATAGACTAAGGGCCAATCTCATTTCTCTGTCTTAGCCCTTCCCCTTTGTTTGCGTCTTCCCCTTGCCCCGCAATACTGAGTTGAGGGGGCTAGGGGTAAGAACGTTCCTCTAAGAAATGAGACACCACTCGATTACCATTTGCGTCATCTTCCCTTGCCGCTAGCTGGCTGCTACATCAACAGAGGCGACGAGCGTTAACATAAACAAACGAAGATGCCGTCGTCTCAGGTTGTGAGGTCGATTGCCTGGGCTCTCTTTATCTTTACACACTTGTGTGCCATCCGTTGAAGACATTGGAGAAGAAGATTGTTTCTCAGACGCATATGACTGCTTACGGATCAACGGATCATCGGATCAACGGCGGCGACACCATAGCTAACCAAAACATTAGCAGCTGGCTCAGCACACGGGATCCTGACGGGGATATTGCCAGGGATGATCTTGACCCCCATCCTCCCCATGAACCAACGGCACTTAACAAAGCCTCAGGGACTTTTTATAGTACAAAATTGCTGTCAATCAAAAGGAGATGCAGTCTTTCAACTGACCCTCCAATCATCACGCAGAAGCCCGGAGTCCAGGCCAGCCCACTTTTCCATTCACCCCCAGAGATGCTGAGTGCCTGTGGGTGGGACATAATTGCAGCATTAATCCAATGACCATCTAGTTTCCAAGCACTGAAAAAAACTGCTCAAAGCAGCCCCATTGAAGTCAATGGATGCTAGGCTTCAACAGGGAAATGCACTGAGATGCTACGGGAATGTATGAGAAGGAAATCGAGTCAGCTGATTCTGAACGAACTCATCTTCGAGATGAACATATTCTAACACATTTTTAGATGTAATAAAATGTTAACACAATAGTACATATTTGACCATTAATTTTTTGACATTTTAGGGGAAGGTACTCCATAATAGGATTGGACCTCCTCCTAGATGTTGTGGCACTTGTTGCTGCTGGGGTACTGGCTGGCATTCTACTGGGTCCTGTGTCAGGGGTCCAGGATGCTGTGGTGGAGAGCTCTGAGGTGGAGGGCTCCATGATAGCCTAAAGTAACAAGGCAAATCATGTGTTACTTTTTAGAAATTTTCAGCAAATATCTCCTCATGAAATTTAAAGAGAATGTTTGCTGGGTGGCCTCTAACTCACCCAGTAAGAGCGTTCACCCCATGTAGGCTGTGTCCTGCAGCGGTGTGGTTTCGAAGCCGACCGTGTCATCCCCCCATCTCTCCCCCCTTTCCTGTCTATCCACTGTCTCTCTATAATAAAGGGTTAAAGCCCCCCAAAAAAATATCTTTAAAGAGAATGTTTGTGAATCTGACATCACTGGAATTCATGAAAGTGCTGAATTACATTGTAAATGTTACATTAGCCTCACCGTGAGGATTGTCATGGGATCCTCTGCTCCTGGTTGAAATGATGCCACCACCACCACAGGGGGGTCCATCGCAGGCCACCACACACAATAAACACAACTAGCTAGTTGATACATGCATTAGGAAATTGGACACTATTTTAAACTGGACATCATATACCTTGTATTTTTGTTTTAAATTCTCGCATTTTTTGGAAGCCTGCTGTCCAGTCACCTTGCCCTCAAAGCCCATCGTTTTCACAAATTTCCTGCATCACAACCGACAGCACAAACATTCAGTATTTTAAGCACAACACAGAAATAAAAATTCAGAAAACGGACGCAAGAATATGATTGAACAAAGAATTACTCACTCCCATTGTTGTTTGGCCCTTGTTTTGGACTTCATGAAGTCTTTTTCATTATCTGTCCTTAAGCGGATAAGCCGCCGAGTCTCCTCAGGTGTCCCTGAGGGAAAAGGAAAATATACGTTAAAGGTGCAGTAGGTAAGACTTATAAAACTCACTTTCTGTCAAATTTGCTGAAACTGATCCTATGTTCCAGTAGAACTACATGAAGCAGGTCATTTAAAAAACAATCCGGCTCCTCTGGCACCACCTACAGCCTGTAGTGTGATTTGCAAAAATACACAGCTCCCTGTTCAGATGCACCAATCAGGGCCATGGGGTGTCTAACTGTGTCAATCACTGCTCATGCACACACATTAATTCTCCCTTGTGGGGGGAGGGGCTTAGGAGACCTTTTTGGGCTTTAGTGGAAAGGGAGGGGGGAGGGACTGAGAAGTTGTCAATATTCAAATTTTTTGGCTAAGTCCTGGATCTTCGCAATCCTACCTACTGCACCTTTAAGTTAAGGTACTTAAACTTTAAATTCTCAATTTGTCAATGATGTTGACTACCAAAGACACACTTAAAACATTGTGTAATAAGTAGTGCTGTCAATCGATTAAAACATGTAGTCAAGTTAAAGTTAAATTTATACTAGGATTTACTTTAGAGGTGTGAATCTTCACTGATCTCCCGATTCGATTACGATTATCATGTCAGCGATTCAATTCGATTCGATATCTCAATGCATCACGATTCATCAAATACATGTTTCTATTAAAGCCATGTAGGATATTTAATTCATAGCTTTTCAAGCTTCAAAAACAAAACATTCTACAGTGCTCTAATACTAAATAAATTGGATACATAAAACTACATTACTGAGCACATGGCACTTCCTGAATGTGCAAAACATAACAGAATATGTAAACAGAAATGTTGTTAGGCCTACATTAAATTGTAAACAGAAATTATGAGCCTGCTGATGATCAATGCAGCATCGTCCATGTCCACGATTTGATGCATCAATTATTTGATTAATTTCAACACCTCTAATTTACTTGTAAACATGCAGTGTTGAAATAAATGCATGACAAACTGGTTTAAAGAAACACAATCTTCAGTTTTAATATCTCAAACATTAACATTTGTTGAGGCATCTATACAAACTGCAGAAATAGCTGCTCTGGCTAAATCCAACAATAGGGATTGCAGCATCACACTCAGAAACTTTGTGTCTCCCAGTATTCCCCAGTGCCAGTCAGATCAAGATGGCGCCGCAGAATGGTGACACGGTGTGTTGGTGCGCTCGGTTTTGTTTTGTTTTGTGTTTTAACTATGTTTCTTGCGATGGTACCCGTATCTCATTCACCAGTGAAGAGCTCGTGAACTTCAGGGGAACAATACCATTGGACTTATTTCCCACTTTTCTTCTCCCTTCACTGGAAATTTTGGACATTCTGGTCAAAGGTGCGCTCACCTTTGCTCATGCAGCGAAACGCCGGAGGAGAGGTAAACGGGCCGGTGTGCTTGTGCGTCTCCGCCAGCGAGGATTACGCACACCATTACCGGGAATATTCCTCTCTAACGTGCGCTCACTGCCCAACAAACTGGAGGAACTACAACTGCTGTTGGTCAGAAACAGGGACTTTTTCTCATCTAGTGTTTTGTGCTTCACGGAGACGTGGCTCTGTGGATTAATACCGGACTCTGCGCTGCAGCTGGCAGGCTTCCAACTCTACAGAGCGGACAGAGACACGGACCTCTCCGGCAAAACTAAAGGTGGAGGAATCGGTTTCTACATCAATAGCGGTTGGTGCAACGACGTGACAGTGATCCAGCAGCATTGTTCTCCTAACCTGGAATATTTCATTATAAACTGTAAGCCTTTTTATTCACCCCGTGAGTTCGCGTCATTCATCCTGGTCGGTGTTTACATCTCACCGCAGGCCAACGTGCAGGACGCGCAGCGCATGCTTGCCGACCAGATTCTGTGCGTGGAGCGGACCAACCCGGAGTCCCTAGTTATTGTCCTTGGTGACTTTAATAAAGGGAACCTCACTCACGAACTCCCTAAATATAGACAGCATATTAAATGCCCGACCAGAGAGGAGAACATTCTGGATCACTGTTACACCACAGTCAGGGATTCTTATCACCCCGTCCCCCCGTGCTGCACTGCGACACTCTGACCACGTCACGGTCCACCTGATCCCCCACCTACCGGCAGAAACTAAAGCTCTGCAAACCTGTTGTGAGGACATCAAGGAAGTGGACCAGTGAGGCTGTGGAGGATCTCCAGTCGTGTTTGGATTCTACTGACTGGGATGTGTTCAGGACTGCTACCAACAGTCTGGATGAGTACACAGAGGCTGTGACGTCATACATCAGCTTCTGTGAGGACTGCTGTGTTCCATCATGCACCAGGGTGAGTTACAACAATGACAAACCCTGGTTCACAGCCAAACTCAGAAGGTTAAGGCTGGCTAAGGAAGACTCGTTCAGGAGTGGGGACAAAGACAGATTTAAAGAGTCAAAGTACAAGTTTAGCAAGGCGGTGAAGGAGGCTAAACGACGATACTCTGAGAAACTCCAAAACCAGTTCTCAGCTAATGACTCTGCAACTGTCTGGAAAGGACTTAGGCAGATCACCAACTACAAGCCTAAAACCCCCCCCCCACTCCTTCGATGACCGACACCTAGCCAACGACCTGAACGAGTTCTACTGTCGATTTGAAAGACAAAAGGTCAGTCCTGACACCATCCCCCACGACACCTCCCTACAGCTACAGCCACTGTGCATCACCTCCACCTCACCCACCTCAGCAGGGCCCTTGGCCCCCCCACCAATGCCCTCCTTAAAGGTCTCCACCTCCACCCCCTTACCCACCTCAGTGACGACTCTCTCCATCCACGAGAGGGACGTCAACAGACTCTTTAGGAGACAGAATCCCAGGAAAGCTGCTGGACCAGATGCTGTCTCCCCATCGATCTTGAAGCACTGTGCTGACCAGCTGTCTCCAGTGTTCACAGACATTTTTAACACCTCACTGGAGACATGTCACGTGCCAGCCTGCTTCAAGACCTCAACCATCATCCCTGTCCCCAAGAAGCCAAGGACCACAGGACTTAATGACTTCAGACCCGTCGCCCTGACCTCTGTGGTTATGAAGTCCTTTGAGCGCCTTGTGCTTTCACACCTCAAAGCCATTACCGACACCCTCCTGGACCCCCCTGCAGTTTGCCTACAGAGCCAATAGGTCTGTAGATGATGCAGTCAACCTGGCCCTCCACTACATCCTCCGGCACCTGGACTCTGCAGGAACCTACGCCAGGATCCTGTTTTTGGACTTCAGCTCTGCCTTCAACACCATCATCCCGGCTCTGCTCCAGGAGAAGCTCTCCCAGCTTGGTGTGCCTGACTCCACCTGCAGGTGGATCACTGACTTTCTGTCAGACAGGAAGCAGCATGTCAAGCTGGGGAAACACGTCTCCAACTCACAGACCATCAGCACTGGATCCCCTCAGGGCTGTGTTCTTTCGCCTCTGCTCTTCTCCCTCTACACCAACAACTGCACCTCCAGTCATCAGTCCGTCAAGCTTCTGAAGTTCGCGGACGACACCTCCCTCATCGGACTCATCTCTGATGGAGACGAGTCCGCATACAGGTCGGAGGCTGACCACCTGGTGAAGTGGTGCAACCAAAACAATTTAGATCTCAACGCTCTAAAGACAGTGGAGATGGTTGTGGACTTCAGGAAGAACCGGCCCCCATCACCCTCTGTGGCTCCTCAATTGACACTGTGGAGTCTTTCCGCTTCCTGGGAACTACAATCTCCCAGGACCTCAAGTGGGAGCTGAACATCAGCTCCCTCGTCAAGAAAGCACAACAGAGGATGTACTTCCTGCGGCAGCTGAAGAAATTCAACCTGCCAAAGACAATGATGGTGCACTTCTACACAGCCATCATTGAGTCCATCCTCACATCCTCCATCACCATCTGGTACGCTGCTGCCACTGCCAAGGACAAGGGCAGACTGCAGCGTGTCATTCGGTCAGCTGAGAAGGTGATTGGCTGCAATCTGCCGCCGCTCCAGGACCTTTACGCCACCAGGACTCTGAAGCGTGCTGGAAAGATTGTGGCTGACCCCTCCCACCCCGGACACAAACTCTTTGAGCCACTTCCATCTGGCAGGAGGCTGAGGTCCATCAGGACCAAAACCTCACGCCACATGAACAGCTTTTTCCCCTCCGCCACTAGCCTTATTAACAAGGCCCGGAAACCACCGTGACTCTCCACCTGGCTCTTCATGCCACTGTTCTCTCTGCTCTAATGCTCTTTGCTCTTTATTTATCTATTTTATTTTATTTCTATCTTTATTTTTAATTTAATACATACTGTGTACATATACTTATATTGTTTATACCTATACTTATATTGTTTAATATTACATTTAGAGAATGAGTGATGTGCACCAGCAACACCAAAACAAATTCCTTGTATGTGTCAAAAAACGTACTTGGCAATAAAACCCTTTCTGATTCTGATTCTGATTACGGGGGTAAACTCCACCCCATAAACTCAACCCCTACCTGGGAGAAGTTTCCGCTAAACCTGCCTCATAAGATTTCCCTGAGTATGCAGGAGGATAGAGATGATGACCCCAATCACCTGGGAATATATCAGGAATGGAACTTTTTTGTGTCAAAACATACGTCCAGTAGATTAAAGTGGCAATATTTCAAGGCACGCAATTTTTTATTAGGAACCAAGGAAAATAATTGTTTTCCTAATCAGATTTTTTGTGATTCCATACCTGTTTAGGTTTAAAAAAAACATCCTACAATTTACACATTTTAATTTTTTTATTTTATTTTACAGCATGTCCACTAGGGATGTAACGGTACACAAAAATCACGGTTTGGTACGTACCTCGGTTTTAATGTCACGGTTCGGTTCATTTTCGGTACAGTAAGGGAAAGAAATGCACACATTAAACTGCAGGTTGTTTATTACTAAAAACTTTTTTTTAACAATTTGTTTACACTTTTTTAAACACTTTTTTAATAAAATATAATAAATAAAATATATATAAAATAAAAAAAAGAATAAGAAATAAAATACTGCTGCAAAGTTCTCCACTAAATAAAATACTCAGTCTCAAACCAATATCACATAATAAAATATAATGAAAAATATAAATAAATAACTATGGATTACAGTGCAGCATTACCAATCCCAGCTTGTAGGCCTGCTCATATTAAAAAAAGATATATAACTTTTCCAAAGTGTAAAGTGCAGAATCAACAGTTTCAGTTTTTAGACCTGCTCAGATTTTTAAGAACTTTTCCACTATCTAAAGTGCAGCATTAACAGCTCCAGGCTGAAGGCCTGCTCAGATTCATTCAACTTTCATGTTTTTTGTCAAAAAAATTAACTTGTCCACATTGTCTAGGGAAAGGGCAGATCTGCTGGCAGTTAAAATGTCTCCAGCTGTAGAAAATACCCTCTCGCTAGGGACTGAGGTAGCAGGTACAGCAAGGTAGTGCTTTGCTAACTTGGAAATATGAGGATATGTGGGCTCATTGGTCCTCCACCATTCAAGTGGGTTGGAATCCAGTGAAATGCAGTCCATAGTCTTGTATAAGGTACCCTCTTCCTTCACCAGCTGCAAAGTAGGCTTGTTTCCCACCTGAGTCTTGAAGAGTTCACCAAACAGTTCAGCCATGGCTGACTTCTTGACAGGAGGAGATGATGCCTCTGGGTGTCCTGTCACTGGGGATGAACTAACTGCTGTGGCCTCCTTACTCTGCAAAATAAAATGTATGACAAAACTTTAATAAACTACTACTACTGGCACTGTCATCTTTATTTATATAGCGCTTTTAACAATGCAGATTGTTTCAAAGCAGCAAGTATTTCTAATTATACAGTTTTTACACACAAGCAAATTAACACAATACCTGTTCTTTCATGGTTGCCATCTCTGTGATGAGGTTGTTGTAGATTATGTCACGACAGGCATCATCCACATGAGGAAGTTCCTTGAACCTCGGATCAAGAACTGTGCATTTGTGGAGGAAGTCATGACAAGCAGAGTATCTGTTCTTCAGGTTTTCTGTGATGGCAGCCTTGATTTCTCTCACAGTTGGACTGTCTTCCTCATTGGGTGCCATAGAGTTAAGGACTGTGGTTTGGAGTGGGAGGATCGTTGATACTGAAGGTGTGGATTCTGTGCTTACAGTGTTGTGATGGTTTTTAGTGGTTTGAGAACCTCAAGTACCTCCTCTGCTATTTTCAGATCCTGGTCAGACAACGTGCTTATTTCTTTATTCTTCTTGAGGGCCTTTTCTGTCAGTGCAGAGTACACAGCTGCTTGCTGTTCGAGGTACCTCTCAAGCATATCATAACTGGAGTTCCAGCCAAGGGCGTAAATCCCACGGGGGTCGGGGGGGTCACGACCCCCCCCATCTAAGGGTTGTCCCCCCCTAGAAATATCATTAAAACAATGCTAAGTATTGTAAATAACATAATGATGTACACTTAAATATCTGTGTAAGCAGTAAAACAATACAAACCCCAAAAAGTGCTTTTTAAGTTTAGAAACATTTTGAGTCCCCCCTCCCTTGCCTCAGAGTGGTTTGGTCCACTGCATGCTTTAGGATCTGCGCTACACTCACGGTGACAGTCACACCGGGTAGTGACAGGAATGTAGTAAGTAGACGGTTCAAAGCTGTCTTATTCACATTAAATATCAGATTAAGTTTTTCTTTTCTCATATAGAAATGATGCTGAGTAATTAATGAATTAGTCATGACTCATGACAAAAAAGTTCACCATGTTAGTGTAATATAGTGTAACGTTACCTAGCTTGTTGGATAGAAATGCACCCACTACAACTAACGTTACCACGGCGATAAGCCTTATGTTATGTGTGTGAACTTATATTAGGGTTAATTTTGGAGATCTGCATTTGTTTTTTGCTCAATATGAAATTAAGTGGCTGATCAGTTAAGTATACTCTGTCCCAGACATAATCTAATATTTATGTGGAGGACGCAAGATCTTTTTTATTGAATCACGAGAAACACTGAAAAGAAGTCTCCATGCTACACTAATGATAGTATTAAGGCTTTCCTCAGTGTACGCATGTCTTCTACGAGTATAATTGTGCCTGTATTATTTGTGTCCCCTTCAAAAATTGCTCTTCAGAAATTTTATGTTTATTGTCCCCCCCTACTGTTAGATCAGATTTACGCCCTTGGTTCCAGCGGGTGGTGACATCATGAATAAGGGTGTGTTTTGGTATATTAAGCATTTCCTGTTTGCTCTCCAAAATATGTGCAGCTGTTGGGCTATGGTGAAAAAAAGACACAACCCTTCTGACTCTACCTAGCACTCTGGACACCTGGTTGAGACCTGTTGCTTTCTGTGACGCTAAATTAATTATATGTGCAAAACATCCAATTTGAGGGCCCAGTCCAGCTTCACTGACTGCATTGACAATATTCCTAGCATTGTCTGTTGTGACAGGAATTGTAATTCCTGGCCTCTCCAACTTCCACTCCAACACTGTCTCCTTAAGTCCCTCTGCCAGATTTGTGCTTGTGTGTTGTTCATAAAGTGGGCGGGTTTGCAAAACAAGTCTTACCATGTTCCACTCTGGAGTAATGTGATGGGCAGTCACTGTTAAGTAGCTCTCGGTAGCTCTAGATGCCCATCCATCAGTTGTGAGTGCTACAGCAGATGCCTTAGACAGCTCGTGGACAACAGCAGTTTTAGTCTGTTCATTAAGGGCGGGTATAACTTTTTGGCTGAAATGTGGACGAAAAGGAATTTTTCCACCTAACCCACCTCAAAACCAAACGCTGATTGGCCCGGTCGTTTGGCGAACGGCTCCAAATTTTCTCTATCTCAAGATGCCAGACTGATCTGCGAGTGGAAAACTGGAGCTCGCAAGATCAGGACAGTCTCACGAGGCTAATTCTGGTACAACATTAAAATAAAATTATGAATCTGAAATTGAGCATAATATGGGAGCTTTAATGAACAAGAAAATATATGACTATCATAGAAACAAAACCATAGACAAAAAATATGTAACTCACCTCTCATCTTTCCATAAAATGCTTGTTCCTATGCCGTCCATTTTGGATTGAAAGATAGAGGCGGTTCCCAGCCTTTCAGCAAATCAAATGACATATCACTGAAAAGCCCAGGATGTCCTCTGTACAGTACAGCAGGAATTAAGAGACTTGTACAAAGATTCCAAGGAGAAGGATGAAACTCCAGTGTCCACTACAGTGGACATAAGTCAATGGGCTGGGTCTCAGGAGGAATTTGCACCCTTTTTCAAATGTTTTAAGACAAGATGCCACACATCAGGGATTAAACTGTCTCTAAATTCCAATACAATATAAATAAAAAACTGAATTCTGTTTCCTGACACTCGGATCAACTCATATGCCCTTAACTACCTTGACTACCTCATAGTTCTGCTTGGTTAAATAAAAAAATAAAAACATAAATTAAGGTTAACATTGTATACTGCTTAATATGCCTTAGCCAAAACAAATGTGATGTTTGAGGTTTACTGTCATTTCACTTTATGTTTTGCATGTCACTTGATGCACTCTGAATAATTTGTCTAATTTTTGGTTTCCTTGAACTATAGTAAAGACTGTTTTTCAAATGCTCTTTAGCAAAATGTGGAAGACTCAGCAGCAGCAATAACATAGTTGCACTTGGCAGTACTGGGGTGACATGTTCAAGACTCTGGTCATATTTGAGAGACAGCTACTCATTTAGTATGGTATGAGTGAGTTTTGTCACAAAAAATGCAACCTTGAATTACATGTCACTTAGCTGACACTTTTATCCAAAGCAACTTACAAGTGCTATATATCAGGGGTTGAATGCCTCTGGAGCAACGAGGGGTTAAGTGTCTTGCTCAGGGGACACATTGGTTGATGTATCACAGTGGGAATTGAACCCAGATCTCCCACACCAAAGGCATGGGTCATATCCACTGCACCATCACCACCAGATGTCTTTGGATTAACTGCACCTGTACACAAGAGACAACTGTTATGTAGTGATGTAAAGCATGGCCCTTGGTGCATATTGCATATTGCAGGAACGCTTATTTAAACTTGCAGCTAACTGTGAGTTTGACAGTCTCTGAATGCCTCTGTCCTTTTTTCCAGCACCTCAGGTAATTTTGGAAACTGGTGTTCTGAGCAGCAGCTGTTGAGTCTCCTCTAAGAAACTTTACAGCAAAAAAGATATTTGACTCCCCTCAGGCCAACTGTCGGCAGCGCATTCAACAATAAAAGAGCCAAATAATTACTTGCCTGAGGAGTTGATGCGTCTGCAGCCCCCAGTGGTGCTCCACACAGTTCTGACTGCCTACAGGCCTGTGGTACAGGGAAAATATGAGGGACTGATAAAGGTAGAAAGTTAGAGATGGAAGTACTGAGGAAAAAATAAATAAAAATAGAGGCATGGAGGTTAGAGCTCGGGTGAGAGTGGAAGGACATGGCACATTTTTTAAATGTACAGACACATTTCGTCAGTAAGAACTAATTTGAGTTTAGAGAGGTGTTTTTCTTTTGTGGAGCTTTAATTATTCTTGGTGGAGTGTGCACTTAATGTAAATGGTGGTACAGTGCTCAGCCTAAGTGAATTACACCCATGCTAAAGTTCACAAAAAAGAGGAATAAAAAAAATCATCTTTTGGAAATTGATCTCAATGCCTTAATTAAAAAAATTAGGAAAAATCCAACCTTTATGGACACCAATTTTCTTTGTGAATGAATAATGAATTGTAAATAATATATATATATATATATATATATATATATATATATATATATATATATATATATATATATATATATATATATATATATATATATATATATATATATATATATAGAATAAATGTTCTTCCTTAAAATACAGGGGGCATAAGTGAGTACACCCCCTATGTTAAATTCCCATAGAAGCAGACAGATGTTTATTTGTAAAGGCCAGTTATTTCATGGATCCAGGATACTATGCATCCTGATAAAGTTCCCTTGGCCTTTGGAATTAAAATAGCCCCCCCCCACATCATCACATACCCTTCACCATACCTAGAGATTGGCATGGGGTACTTTCCATAAGATCAAACCAGCTATTAGGCTAACTGAAATAACACCATGGGGGGGGGGGCTATTTTAATTCCAAAGGCCAAGGGAACTTTATCAGGATGCATAGTATCCTGGATCCATGAAATAACTGGCCTTTACAAATAAACATCTGTCTGCTTCTATGGGAATTTAACATAGGGGTGTACTCACTTATGCCCCCTGTATTTTAAGGAAGAACATTTATTTATATTTTTGAGATCAATTTTCGAAAGATGATTTTTTATTCCTCGCCTGCACCATATGATACAAAAATAAAAGGCTTACCAATTTAGCTTTGCAAAGGTTTCTAAACTATACTGACCAATTTTGAAGTCAATTGGGTTAAACCTGTGAGAGGAGTTTGTTAAAGTGCAACCCCTGAAAATGACCACAATTGTCCAAAATATGAATTTTCAATTAAAAATGGCTGCCTGCCTGTTGGGTTTTAGGGTATGGCGTTTTTGTATTTCTGGATATGATACAAATGCCTACCAAGTTTCATGCCTCTACAGGAAAGTGAAAGGAGAGGCTTTAACTTTGAAAATTGTTAGGGTGCGCTATAAAGCCAATTTGCTTCGCCCAAGCCCAAGACCCATATCAGACCGTAATTTTCACCAAGTCTGACATGCGTATCAATTTTTGCGCATTTTGAGTAGCTCAAGCACCAAAAAATGTGCTTAAAGAAATATAATAGTACACAAAAATAATTCTTTGGATTTCAATAGGGCCTTTGCCCCGATGATGTCGGTGCTCGGGCCCTAATAACAAGGATCGTGAAACAACCAGTAGAGCTGCATCTACAGATCTAAGGGAGTGCCCGGGCATATAGGAGGTTCAATTAATCATTGATATAATTTGGAGCAAGGCCATTTAATGCTTTAAAAGTGCTATTCATTGGACTTGAACTGCTAAAATTTCAATACAAAACAAAAGAAATTGGGGTGTTCTAAAACTTTTGACCGGTAGTGTACATGGTGATATTTTTGCAAGTGTTTCTTAAAAAATGAATGATCTCTGTCCACTGGAACGCTATGGCTTTTCATTTAAAACTGTTTATTTAAAGCGCCCATCAGAGGTGTCAAAAGTATTCACATTCATTACTCAAGTAGAAGTATAGATACTAGGGTTTGAAAAGACTTTTGTAGAAGTCGAAGTATCAACTCAAGCTTTTTACTTAAGTAAAAGTGTAAAAGTACTGGTTTCAAAACTACTTAAAGTATAAAAGTAAAAGTAATGTAAGGCAGAGATCTTCAACAGAGGGTCCTCAGAGTCATTGCAGGGGGGCCTCCAAATTATTGGACATTTTTGAGTCTTTAAAAAAAATTAAAATAAAATGCCTTAACATAATTCCAACATATTATTAGCAAATATAAATTCCCACTGATGATAGGCTTACTGGCCTATAGGTAAGGTAGTCACTAAGATATCAGCCCACAGATACAGTTAATCCTAGATTTACTGTGCCACATACGTAACATTAAAATATGATTTAAAAAAATCATGCCAACAATTAATATTTTAATAGCTTATGAAAAAAAAGGTATATAAGAAGGCTTTAGGTTACCCTAACAGTTATTGTAGGCCCAGTTTAATATGCAACTTAATTTCATACAATACAGGGGGTCCCTGCTACATCTCACTTTAAGTTAAGGGGTCCTTGGCTTAAAAAACGTTCAAGACCCCTGATGTAAGGGGGGGAAATGCCATTAAGGACAACAGCTTAACTCTAAAACGCGGGGACAAAATCATATCACTATAATATTGTTACAGTATATTAAAATCATACCTGCAAACTCAGAAGGGCTGAAAAAGGTGACACGTAGGCTACATCTCTTCTGTGTTTTTCAGACAACGGCAGCTACAGTCTGGTGTCAGACTCCTCTCCAGTGAATATAGCTAGACACACTTTTACACCGTTTAGCTCTCAGCATTTTATCATGTTTACTCCAGCTGCTAGCTAACGCTAGGCTAACCTGTTTCCAACTGTAGTGTTGACTAGCGTCCCGTGCGGCGATGTTCAGTTCCCTCTAACGTCCGTTTTCGGAGCATCAGAGTGAAGCGCAGGCATTTAAGTGGCACCTAAATAAGGCCCCGAAATCCGTGTTGCTATTCGGTCCGGTAGATAACGGTCGTTAGGCACCGGTGGCGTATTAGCACCGGGTCTGTGCAGGTGTTATGGATCGCGTACAAACCAATAGGGTGTGGGAATAGCTATGTTTATACTTCTCATCCAACCACAATCAAATTGACTCCCTCCGGATGGAGCGATCTGGATAGGTTTTTTGTGTGTTTTTTTTGAACGATGACTAACGAGCCGGAATGAAAACAAGCCGAACTGAAATGTGAGTAACGAGGCTATTTTTAAAATGTAGGGAGTAGAAAGTACAGATAATTGCGTGAAAATGTAAGGAGTAGAAGTAAAAAGTATGCTGTAAAATAATTACTCCAGTAAAGTATAGATACCCAAAATTTCTACTTAAGTAAGGTAACGAAGTATTTGTACTTTGTTACTTGACACCTCTGGCGCCCATATTATGCTCATTTTCAGGTTCATAATTGTATTTTAAGGTTGTACCAGAATAGGTTTACATGGTTTAATTTTCAAAAAACACCATATTTTTGTTGTACTGCACAGCTCTCTCTCACTGCTGCAGATCCTCTTTTCACCTGGTTTCTGTTTTAGCTACAGAGTGAGACCACTTTTCTTCTTCTTCTTCTGTACTATCTTTGATTGCACTCGCACATGCGCAGTAGCTCAGATGTAGATCATGTCAGCTAGCTCCATAGACCGTAAAAGAAAGGCTGTTTCTCCAACTTTGGTTACAAGGCAGGATTAGCTGGGAGACTTCTTCTAAACGAGGGTGCACATGTAAGTAGTTCTTTTGTAGATTATGCTGAACGTGTGTGTGTTGTAGCAGTGCTTTGCTATTGAGAACGAGGTAGCACGCTAACGCTAGCACGCTAACGCTAGCATGCTAACAGTTGCGGTTAGCCAGCTCGTTTCGGCTAGTGGCGTAGAAAGATTTTGACCAGCTCACCCGGAGACTGAAGGCAGGACACATTCAGAAACCGTATCTCACTCAGAACACCATGGATGGATTTTTTTCAAAGTTTGTATGCGTGTGGAAGCACCAGAGACACAAAATAACACCCCAAATCCCAGAAAAAGTTATTTTTTTTTAAATAATATGGGCACTTTAAAATAATTATACTTATCAAACAGATGGAATTAGAAATAAAGGCCTGCCTCTAACAAAAGCCTGCTTCAAATTAAAGCCTGGTACCTTCTGCAGTTCAGGTAAATAAAGGCCCCGGCTTTTATTTGAGGAATTGCGGTAGTTAAAATCAACCTGGATTTTAAGAGTGTGAATGATGATTTTTCTTTTTACATTTTAAATTAAATGTATTATTATTGTAGGCCTAACTGATTACACATAAAATGTGTGTCATAGCCTACATACGTCTAAAGCCCAGTGCCTTATCCACTAAATTTAGCTGAACCTCAATAGCGTTGTTGAGTTCCCATATACTAGCTATGGATTACAAGTCAAAAAAAAGAAAAGTCTTAGATGGAAAATGGAGAATTCAACAGTGTGTAGACAGATTGATTTGCTTTCATCTGAGGCCAGAAATTAGCAATAAAATAAAACTATTAAAATAAAAGTAATAGTGAAAGAAATTCCCGGAACAAGCACACTGCATGTGGCTAAAAGTATCCAGCTTGGGATGAGAGAAAGAGGGCAATTTGGGAAGCGATGCAGAAAGCAAAGCAGAGCAGAGCAAATGTACTGTTAAGAATTGGATCAAATCTCCAAACTCCTCTCTTTTACTAGTTTTGTGGAAGCTCAGGGGATAGTAAGCATGGAAAGCTGCTCTCGCCTTCATTTTGCTCTCAAAGTGCATTTAACTTTAAAATGTACAAAATTCCCCTGGCCAAGCATGGCCCTGGATGCCCGTAAAGGGCCTGAGGTCCCACTCCCAGATTCTAGGTCCCATCCCCTACCTGCCAAATCTCAATTTAACGCCTGTAGTTGTTACATGGTGTCCTGGGGGGTCTCCTCCCACACCTGGATCAGGGCTTCAGTAAGCTCCTGGACAGCCTGTGGTGGTATTTGGTGGCATCTGATGCACCGATACATAACATAGGTTCTCAATTGGATTATGGTCAGGGCAACTAGAGGGCCAGTCAAATGCATCAATACCTTCATCTTCCAGGAACTGCCTACACACTCTGGTCACAGGAGGCCAGAAATAGTTCTGCACCAGGAGGAGCCCAGAGCCCACTGCACCAGTATAAGGTCTGTCAATCAGGTCTGTCAGCAGTCAGGGTTACCGCTTGCTGTGACATTGAGGTCTGTGCGACCCTCCCAGGATATTCTCCCCAAACCATCACTTACCCACTGCCAAAACGGTCATGCTGGATGATGGATGTTACAGGCATCATAAAGGCCCTGAACACCCACACAGGGGTTTTCAATTAATCTGGCTAATTAGACCTCTTCCCAGGACTGTGGTTGTGTATAGACTGATTGATTGACATCTTCCTGATTCTCCTGTTAGCTTTGTTGAACCTGTTAGGGTGAGACAAATGACACTTGTCTTGCAAATACCAATCAAAATGCACAGTGCTAGGCTGTAAGCACAAGTCCCACCAGAGGACACCGGGCCCTCATGCCACCCTAAGCTTGAGTCGGGCTCTGACAGTTTGGTCAGAAACATGGGTTGATGCCCCTCCAAGGTTCTGTCCAGCTCTCCTTGATTGACGGCCAGTCTCCTGGTATCTCTTCCAGGAGACTCCACTCTTGAAACTGTGAACACACAGCCAACCTTCTTGCGAGCAAACGTATGGATGTGCGATGCTGCAAGAAGAATCAGTCAGGAACAGAGGTGGGTAGAGTAGCCAAAAATTGTACTCAAGTAAAAGTACTGTTACTTCAGAATAATATGACTCAAGTAAAAGTAAAAAGTAGTCATCCAAATAATTACTTGAGTAAGAGTAAAAAAGTACTTGGTGAAAAAACTACTCAAGTACTGAGTAACTGTTGAGTAACGTCTGATTTATTTTTTAACATAAGCATTCAATCAGACGGACAAAAATACAAAATAATCATATTTAGACAAATTATAGTTCATCCAATCAATTAAATTTTAATTAATTAATTAATTATAAAATAGCTTAAATTAAAATAATCCAGGTAAATTCAAGTACTTAAAAAATAATATCAATAAAATAATAAGACATAAAAAATAAATAAGCACAAGTAACACAAATTTCCAAACCTTTACACTTTTTTTACCAGACTCTGCAGGCACAACTAGAACAAGGTAATAAAGCTGCTGTTTGGTACTTTTACTAAGGTAAACATGCTTTCATTCACAAAGGTGGATCACTTGTTATCGGGTTCAATCGCCGTGGTAACTTATGCTGGACGCCTAACCTGGTCGGGAGCAGAGGCCTGTACTACGAAGCAGGATTTGGCGTTAACGAGCTAACTTAAGGCTCAACCCAGGATTTTCTGTACTACGAAGGTGGATCACTTGTTATCGGGTTCAATCGCCGTGGTAACTCATGCTGAACACCTAACCTGGTTGGGAGCAGGTTAAGTTGGAGATCAGAGATCAACCGGTGTGAAAGCACCGCCTACTGACCGATCAATACTCCACTGGTAACGGCTTCACCGTTCTTAGAAGATCAGGTGGAGCTCGGTGCGCGGAGAGAGAGGGAGAGGGGGGGAGAGAGAAAAAGAGAGGGGTGTGCTCATACAAAATATATTTAGAGACCGACAGCCCCGTTAACATTCCCTGATGTCGATATTTGCCGTGTGTAATGCGCACAGCGGTTTTATGTTTTTTATATTTTTTATTTGCTCTCACGATCGCTCTCACTGCCATGGTTGCAACTGAAATAAAAGGCTAAAGCAACGACAGTTTATGGAAAGTACAAGTGTAATTATGGTCAGATCTTGTGCCTGACTGATGGGGAAGTGATATTGATACGAGTTGTGATATGTCAATGGTTGTGCGCATCTACAGCGTCGGCAATTTTTTTTTTTTTTTTGCCAGCTTTCCTTCCCGTTTTAGGAAGCAGCGACTGTATTGCGTTTTGCATGTAAAACCATGTATGTGTTCATATTTATGTAGAATTATAGTTTGCTCTTCTTATGTAAAATATGTGGCTATTGTTGGTCATGTTGTGCAAACATCACCTCTTTTATGTGAACAGGCGCCGCTGGATTGGGAAACCCTGGGTTGGTTGAACTAGTTGATAACCACCGTCATGACACAGTTTATGCGGGACCGCGGTGGTTAGGTTAGGTGAAGCCGGGTAACTGAAATAAATCCAGGGCATGTTGATCTTGCTTCGTAGTACAGGGCGCGGTTCCTCCTCGTCTGTGACGTTTCTGACATTGCCATTTTTGTTTTGCTGCGACTGTAAAAGCTAACCCATCCCGCTGCTAAGTTTGAGTATGGTGACGAGACTGCACAACTACGTTTGATTGGGTGAAACACAGTCACGTGGTAGAGGCTTTAAAGGAAGTCTCTCTCTCTGTCAAAATAAAACATTAAAATGAGGCGTACGCAGGGGGATAAAAACAATGACGCGTAGAATACCAAAGAGGTAAAAAGAAAAGTAACGAGCTCATTGTAGCCTAATGTAGCGGAGTAAGAGTACAGTTTCTTCTTCACAAATCTACTCAAGTAAAAGTAAAAAGTATAGTGATTTAAAACTACTCCTAGAAGTATAATTTTTTCAAAAACGTACTCAAGTAAATGTAACGGAGTAAATGTAACTCGTTACTACCCACCTCTGGTCAGGAAGGATAAGAAGAGAGCAATTTCCTGTGGCCACCACATGCAAAACTATTCCTTTTTTGGGAGTTGTCTTGCTTTTGCAGGTACCATTCATTTACAATCACTTGGGCTTCCTAAGTGGACATATTGATATCAATGAAGTTCAGCTGACTTTGTGTTATACTGTAGACTTAATTGTTCCTTTAATTGTTTTGAGCACTATATATATGATTAGACACATCAAATACAGTGGTTGCAGAAATACAGAAGCTGCTGTCTGCATGATAGTAGCCTATTTGATGCCTTTGTGTCACAGACATGGTTGACATGACAACTGGCTTACTAATATTTAAACTCCATGCTCACAATTGACCAAAAGCATGTGGAAAAGCATTATATCTGCTGAAAATATGAGCAAGAATGAGTACAGATGCCTTTCATAAAAGGATACAGGGTTACCCCATGGTATTTGCTGCTATTCAATAAGCACATTCCATTTATACCCCTACATTACAATTAGGGCTGTAGCGATACACTAATCTCACGATACACGATATTCAGCTCACGATACGATATATATCACGATATTCAGCCCACGATACGATTCGATACGATTCGATATATTTCGATACACTTACATCATTTTCTGAAAGATTTAAAGGGGACAGAGTGATTTTGGTGACATCTTGTGAGTGTTCCATTTACTTGGATTGAATTAATTGAACTGAAAACATCAATTACACAATATATGTCTCTGACTGGACAGAGAGTCTACAGCAGGGATCATCAACTAAATTTTTTTCAGAATTTTTCTAAGCACTCTGGTGGCCGGACTTTCAAATATAGAAAATAAAATGAATTTATACATAATACGCCTATTCTTGTTCGAAATTTTCACTTTCTTACTGAATTAATTTTTTTACATGTATTAGTGTGAGCAAACTCCTAAAAAACATGGACACTCCATAATGATAACTGGCTCTTTAACTAGAAATAGATCTCAGACTAGGAGGCAGTTCACTGAGGAGTGATGGTTAAAGTCTGTGATTATGGAAACATTATTGTAGTATGCAGCATCCCGATTGGTGGAAAATGCTTGCAGAAAGAAACGGCTGTTGTCCGGTAAACATGTCACTGTCAAAGAGGCTGAAGCGAAAAGTTGACGTGGAAAAGCCAAAAGCCCAGCTTTAATGATGAATGACTGATAAGCAGGCTATGCACTCGTCATGTATGCCTCATTTGCAATGAAACGATGTTGCAAAATAATAAAACCATCATAATCCTCATCACTCGAACATAACGATCGCGTCATTCACGTGCATATTAAGTAGCTCCAGATTGTCCGCTCTAGCGGAGAGTTTGGTTTGTTCAGCAGTCCAGCAGTGGTTTACAAGAATTTGTCAAAATTTCCAGCTTCCCGGCAACATAAGATAAACAGTTAGACTAAAAACTGACAGCTTTTGTTTTAGCTTGTTTGTAAAAATTCGCTGTTTTCAGAGTAGAGCTGTGTTTGCGTAAAACAGCGCGGTGGACTGAGCGGATTGAAATATCGCTTTCTACATGTTTATGCCGGTCTACACAGGTGAGTGCATTGATAAGTATTGACTTTCTACTCACGAAGGTTTAATTGTAGCCTATTTACAGAAAATAGACCAGCGTGAGTTCATCTGCCCCAGCGGCCGTTGGTAACTCTCTCTGTATCGTTCCCAGTCAGGTGCTGCGTGTTTTAACCTTTAACACACACACATCTCGGCTCAGCTGTGCGTGTGGAGCTTGGGCATCGTTGTACAGAATCCCGGCATGTGAATAGAGATGTAAATACAGGGGGCTGGGTTTTTGCGCTAAATGCTTGAAATGATAAATAACAGAACACATTTTTTCCTCTTTACATTTTGTGAATTCATGATTATTCTGCGGGCCAGACTAAAAGCTTTGACGTCGGGCCGCCAGTTGACGTTGGCTGCTCTACAGCGACACAAGCGGCTGGCTGACCAAATCGCTCTTCCTACAACGTGAACGGGGGTAAACACGGGGGATTTGAATGGGACTTATGTATCGATACTCGCGGCTTAAATATCAATACTTTCTTGGGGGGAAAAATATTGATTTATATCGCAGAATCGATAAAATTGCTCAGCCTTAATTACAATGCAGGAGACTACTGGCAGCCATATGGGGGAGGCCATTCCATTGAACGTAAAGCTGCTATGGATCACTTCTTCAGGTGAATACATCCGTTTACACACACCAGAACATAATAATAATCTCCATTTACGGAATTAATAGTATAGACTTCTGTAGCTGTCCAATTCTCAGTTTAACTGGCCCTGTGGCTTAATGTATATTTTTGTGTAACTTTATTGTTAAATGCAGCGGTTATGTTGTAACTATATTGTTTGCTGTATGTAAGTGCAAACATTGTCCATTATATGTACTTTCTTCAAATGGACCCCAGGAGGGGTAGTTGTTTCCAAGACAACTGACTATCTCAATAAACCTTTCTGTTACAATTACCTTCAGTGGATATTAAATACTCAAGTTCTCAATACTCAATACTACAGTTCAGCTTGTGGCCAGAAATCAGAACAAGTTAGCTTATTTAACATTTAATGTATCCATATATATTTGGGCAACGTGGTCCTGGATGGCAACATTAAGAATTTGTACACATGAAAGAGTCGTTTAACGACAAGGATACAATTATGTTTGTTTAAGATCTGGGTAGTATTTCATATTCATATATATATATATATATATATATATATATATATATATATATATATATATATATATATATATATATATATTTCATTTCTCTTCTTCTGAACCATGTCAAGAGCATTTATTCTGCCCTTTTAAGTGCATGATTGGTATCTGCACATAATCTGGAAGCTCAATATTTATGACATGGCTAAGTGGTAGATTGGGCCAAAATTTTTTGATGCTTTCATTCTGTTCCAGCCAGTACACAACATTCTTTAGATTAAACATTTAAGATGTGTCCTAATTCAGGGGCTGCAGCCTTCGGAGGCTGCGTATATAGACCGATTGCGTCACACCGGCGCGACAAAGGCTGTCCCTTTTCATTTAATTTCGAAGGCTCCTTCAAATGTGGTCAACAAATTCAGCCTCCTTTTACGTGATTCGGAGGATCCAACTGGTGTTTCCTTTGCAATCTCAGGATTCCAATCATTCATTGCGGCATTCAGCAGAAAGGCAGCTGACAAACGGCAATCAACTGTAAGTTCAGTCAGACAACTCACGTTTGAAATGTTTATTATAACAGCAGAACATTGTGTTTGGCGGCCAGACTACTAGTTAGCTACTACTACTAGCTAAAAGCAGCGCTAGCGGTTAGCCACCTCGTTCTAAATGGCAAAACACTGCTACAACACACACAAGTTCACCCTGCAGTTAACGGTTAAAAATAAACTTTGATTAAATTTAAATGTTACATGGCTAACCTGAACGGTGTTATTTCGCTAAGCTGCTTTTTGATTGCTTTAGTGGTGAGAAAACAAAACTGAATTTGTTTTAGGGAGCAAGGAGCGTACTGCTCAATTTATAAAAATGAGGTCAGACAAAGACCACTTGTTCATTGGGGCCAAACACTCCACAACTGTTGCTTGGAGGCAAGGCAACAGTAACCCATTTGTAAAATCTTATTTTGATCATCTTGCCCTTAAGGTTACAGTTAAATTAGCCCTCACTCTATACAAAGCCCACAATAATAAGACAACCAGTAGATGGGGCAATATACCCATTTGCTTTGCATTCATGTGTGATAACTGATTTTCTTGTCTTTCTTTTTCTGTGATTAGGACATTTCTGGCAAAAAAATGGGCCTGCAGGGACAGGTGACCTTTCAAGCCCCAAGAAAAATAAATAAATAACTTCTGGCTCCATTTCAGCGCTGTTTGGCCCCGGTGTAGCCATCAAGGTTGCTAGGCGACAGGAGAAGGAAATGCTCCGTAAACTAGAAATTCATTTCGGAGACCACTTGGTTCAGCCTTCGTGGGCTTCGAAGGCTGCAACCTCTGAAGGCTGCAGCCCCTGAATTGGGACACAGCTTAAATATTCTGTTAAGTGTGTCGATCTCAGTGGATGCCAATATGTACACAATGGAAGTAAGTGGATTTATGACAGCAACAGTGTAAGGAGATGATCCATTGACTCAAACTTGGCAGGAGTTCATGTCTCAGGGTTAAAGAGGCTTCCCCCACTAAGACTGGAAAGCCTAACTGAACACAGCTTTGTAGGCAGAATGTGTGAAAGCTGTCAAGGCATTACTGTACAGCTACACTACAGAGCAACTAAGCAGCTCTGGCTCTGATGCTGGAATGGAGGCAGACGGACTGTATGAAGCCCGCTCTATAGGTTTCTTTTCAGCTTAATGTTGATTGAGTCAGTCTCTGAGCCAGTTGAGAACCTCAGCTCCAACTTGCAGATAGGAGAGGACGCAAGAGCACTTAGAAGACTAATTAAGAAAGACAAATATAGCTAGAACACAGCACATGGCTTTGAGACAGCTGGATCATTTTTCAGACAAATGTATTTTGAGATAAATGTTGTTGCCCACATTGATATTTTCAGTTTCAATAAGAATCCATTCAAGCTGTATGAGTCCAAAGAGAACCTACTTCTTGCTACCGCAAAGCCAGGGAAGTGCTCTCAGCAAGATTAAGAGTTCCCCAGTTCATGTTGACACTTAACACATCTGTACCCCGCTGAATCACATCAGAGTCACATCAGTGGTAGATGAGCTATTTCAGTCTGGACCAAATAAGTGGACAAACTAACAGGTGTGCAGTCAGAACGCTTTCAAGCTGATTTAAAACCGTATTTTAAAGTTCCAGAAAAAGCTTGTTAATTGTCAAGTTAATTGCAACATGATACACACTAGTCTGACGGTCCAACTGATGTGGAATATGAGAGAATATTTTATATGTAGTACATCAACTCCCATGCATTGAAAATCACATGCATCAGTATAATGTAGTTATCTTCCTGTATATAAAATTGTTATTTTCTCCTGCAGACATATGTATCCCTCAGCGGAAGGATTAGAGTTTGAGGGGCTAAGCTCTTCAAATATTATCCATCCATGATCCAGTGCTGTGCCTCTGAGGTGTCACTTCTGGTTTTACATTTCAACCTTTGCCGTCACCTCTTTACAAACTATAAGCTTTGATTTCCAATCATATTTCTTTTCCATTGCAACATAAATGAATACCAATGAACACAGTTACTTAAGCAAATTTTGCTTTATTTCATGCACACTGCATCTTCTGAGGTTTCAACTTTATCAGGGTCTACAGTAACTCAAAATTTAAATTCATTCGTTTTTCTAACACTTATTAAAGCTTTTTTCAATCACCAGTCAGTATTCAAATTGTAAAAAAAGTAACCCAATCTCCTGAGTAGTTATGTTAATGATGAATTTATTTGTATCGTGGTTTTGTTGTAGTGCCAGGTTATAAAGCTCAGCAATCTCCTCTGCTGAGTAAGGAGTAGATTTGTGTATGATGCCCATGCTGCCATATTCTACAGCTTGTGTATAAATAGAGAATATAACGCTTTCAAAGCCTGGCATTGTTTGGTCAGTTAGTACTTCAAAATAAACTCACTGTGGAAATATCTAGTTGTCTTCTAGGAGCTAGCCTGGTTGACACCAGACCCTTCTCAGTTGTAACTGAGAGTGGGGCTGGGAAAGGTTAATTCACAGCCCATTTCCAAAGGGGCGTCACCAACGGACGCCGCTCAAATGCCTCTGGGTGCATTGGATAGTCCTTCAACCAATCAGACCAACGATCCAGGTGACGTAGCAGCGACAGCAGCATCAATGGGTTGCGCCGCTTCGGTAGCCACCATGTTGAATGTAAATAAAAAGCTTCTCGCCGTTGCTGCACTAATGTCATTGTGTAAAGCCCGCCTCAACGGTTGTGATTGGTGCCTCGATTTGGAAAAGTTGGAAATGGGCTTGAGTCAGTCTGGCCAAGACTGACTTGCAGAGCAAATCTAAAATTTTCCGGAAGTTCGTCAGGGTTTTCCCAGGCTATTTTATCCCAGGAGGACGCTGAAAACCTCATCCACACTTTTATTTACAGACAGCTAGACTACTGTAACATGCTGCTCAAAGGATTATCTAAAAAGTATTTTAACCCTCATGCCCTCCTCGGCCATTTTTGTACATTTTTCTCAAGTTTTTTTTTTTCATTTTGTGATCATTTTTGCTGTGTTACTGCTTATGGCATGACATTTTGTAGGAACCTTTCTTTTCTGTCAAATTTTTTAAATTCAGTGTTTTTTACTCTTACATGTCTTTTATACTTAAATGATTCATTTTGTACCCTTTGGACACCTTCGAGGCAAAAATGTCCACACACACAAAAACTGTTATTAAATCATCATATATCAATATTTTTTTCTGCTTTTTTTGATAAATCACTTAAACAACTTCTAACTTAATCAAAACCACCAAACATTCAATAATTTTCAGGATTTTAACCCTTTAAATGCCAGTTTATGTATTTGAAGTATGTCATTATTTATAAAAAAAAACACAAAAAATGTTTTTTTTCTCCATATAATGAATAATATGTAGATGGGGATTTGGTGGTGATTAGAGGCTTGGATATGCCAAAGATAAGCAACAAAACTGATATGATTGCATTAGTATTTTGTATGTAGTTCCAGATACTCCCTTTGGATACCTTCGAGGCAAAAATGGCCCCATTGACTTCCATTATAACCACATGTTTTGATCTCACTGCCTTTACAGTATAAAACCATGCATTCTGTAATGTCAGCATTTCATTTTGAACAAAATTGGTCATATTTGACATTTTTACAGTATTTCACCAGATTCAACCATTTTGCCCTTGTAGGCTGATGCATGAAGTCATTGTATATGTGTGTGTGTGTGTGTGTGTGTGTGTGTGTGTGTGTGTGTGTGTATATGTATGTGTGGGTGGGTGTGTGTGTGTGTGTATGTGTGTGTGTCTGTGTGAGAGAGAGTTTGTGTAAATCTGTAAACAAACAATGATAATTTTAGTGGTGAAAAAAGCGCACCTTACTTTTGACAGTTATATTATGGAGCCGTGTGTGCGTGCGTGCGTGCGTGTCTGTGTGTGAGAGAAAGTTTGTGTAAATCTGTGTGAAAAAAAGGACTTCTTTTGAAGGATGCATTTCATGTATCTTTGAAGACGTGCTTGAATAAAAGCATTGTCTCCTGCCTGCCTTTGTTGTAAAGAAAAAAAACTATTAGTGTGTTCATGCACCTGGCTCTAGAGAAGGAGAAAGACCTGGAGCAAAGAGAAGGAGCCTTTATCTTCCAGCTAACTGCAGGACTCATCTGAAGATGACACAAGTTTCGGGAGTCTGACACAAAATGGTCACTGGTGTCCTCCAATTCTGTGAGTGCCTCTAACCCTTCCTCTGAAAGTGGAAAGGACACTGAAGATCCTGTCCATCCTAACATTGAATGGACAGTGAAGAATTGGCAAGTCTGGTCTCCATCTAATACTGAGACGCTGCACAACATTCAAGCACCGACCGGCATGAAGCCAGAGCCCACGAGATATGCCATATCAAGAATCCACGATGTGGCATCCTCTTTCCACCTTTTCTTCAGTCCTGACATGATCCAGCTGATTCAGGAAATGACAAACCTACACGGGAGGCGTTCAATCTCAGGATGGAGTGATGTGGATGCTCAAGAGAGTTGAACATACATGGGACTTCACACTTCCACATCCTCCCGGAGCTTGTGGTATGTCCATAGTGGGAGACCAGTCTTCAGGGCCACCATGTCCCACAAATGATTTGAAATGATGAGCACCAGTTTACAGCACATGCAGGAGACAATGTTTTTATTCAAGCACGTCTCATAAGACACATGAAATGCATCCTTCAAAAGATGCCCTTTTTTCAGCCATAAAATGATCATTGCTTGCTTACAGATTTACACAAACTCTCTCTCTCTCACACACAAACACACACACACACACACACACACGGCTCCATAATATAACTGGCAAAAATACAATGACTTTATGCATCGGCCTACAAGGGCAAAATGGTTGAATCTGGTGAAATACTGTAAAAATTTCAATAGGGTCATTTTTGTCCTCGAAGGTGTCCAAAGGGAGTATCTGGAACTACATAAAAAATACTAATGCAACCATATCAGTGTTGTTGCTTACCTTTGACATATCCAAGACTCTAATCACCACCAAAGCCCCATTCCCCTAAAATTTATTTTATGGAAAATAATTAATGTTCTGTTGGGTTTTTCATAAATAACAATTGCTTTAAAGAATTAAACTGGCATTTAAAGGGTTAAAATCCTAAAAACCTATTGAATGTTTGGTAGTTTTGAGCAATTTAGAAGTTTTTTAAGTGATTTATGAAAGAAAAGCAGAAAAAAATATTGATATATGATGATTTAATAACTGTTTTTTGGACATGTAAATTTTTGCCTCCAAGGTGTCCAAAGGGAGTATATGGCACTATGTAAAAAATACTAATGCAATCAAATTAATTTTGTTGCTTATCTTTGACATATCCAAGCCTCTAATCCCCACCAAAGCCCCATCTACCTATTAATCATTATATGGAAAAAAAATCATTTTTTTGTGTTTTTTTGTAATAAAAAATGAAATACTTCAAATAAATAAACTGGCATTTAAAGGGTTAAAATCCTGAAAATGATTGAATGTTTGGTGGTTTTGATTAGGTTAGAAGTTGTTTAAGTGATTTATGAAAAAAAAAGCAGAAAAAAATATTGATATATGATGATTTAATAACAGTTTTTGTGTGTGTGGACATTTTTGCCTCAAAGGTGTCCAGAGTAAGTTTTTTTAAGGAGGGCATGAGGGTTAATTGCAGATAGCTACAGGTTATGGTTTTGTGTTTTGTTCTCTCTCCCCTCCTCTCCTCTCTGCAGGGCGTGTGGCTAGTCCTCACACCACTACTCTGCCAGATTTTCCGTCATGTTCGGTAGTGTGCTGTGGTCTCCTTGCCTTTGTGTTACTGTAAATCTGCATACTTACTTTTGCTTTAGACCTCCATTTTTTTTGTACTTTAACCTCTGGGCTTTTTTTTGTGCGCAGAGATCTACCTGTCCATCGCATTCTCATGAACAGGTTCGTATGATATCGTACAAAAACGTATGCACACCAAAACGTGAAATATCGTACGGAACTAGGAGACAACCGGCTGGTCACGTGACGCTGGCTACAGTGGCTGGCCACGAACTCCATGACACCAAGCGGCAGTTGCTAGTTGTTTAAGCTGCTACAATTCAATTTCACTTCAATTTTATTTATAGTATCAAATCATAAAAAGAGTTATCTCGAGACACTTTACAGAGTAGGTCTAGACCACACTCTATAATTTACAAAGCCCCAACAATTCCAGCAATTCCAGTAATTCCCTCAAGAGCAAGCAGTGCGACAGTGGCGAGGAAAAACTCCCTCTTGGGAAGAAACCTCAGACAGACCCAGGCTCTTGGTAGGCGGTGTCTGACGGGCCGGTTGGGGATATGATGAACAGTGGCAATAATAGTCAAATTAATAATGGAACAGTGACTTCAAATGGTAGTCGTAGTAGTTCATGTCATATCAGGGCGCTGCAGGGCATTACAGGATGTAGCGTGGCCCAGCAGAGCATGGATGGACGTAACAGGAAGCAGCAGGGTTCAGCAGGATGCAGCATGACACTGCAGGGCACCGCTGAGCTCAGCAGGGAGTGCAGCAGGACCACGGCGACATCTGCAACCAGGATCTTGGTGCCAACGTTCTCCAAGGAAATATGCTGGGTGAAAAAACATAAGGACTACGGGGAGTAAACTCCCCAGAGGCTAGGATTAATAACAAGCATTTCTGGGACGGGATACACACAAATGGTAATAGAAAGGGAGAGGAGAGAGCAGCTCCGTGTGTCAAAGGAAGGAAGGAAGTCCCCCAGCAGTCTAAAACTATAACAGCGTAACTAAGAGAGACAGGACATAAGGAGAGGTAGCCTGTTCGGGCTTTGAACTCTCCCCTGCCGGATCGGGCTGTGCTGGCCTGCCTCCCTCTACTTTTGTTATATGTTACTAATCTAACAATTATGAAGAGAAGCAGGTGAGTTAGGTGGACACTGCAACTCCTCACTCCCTAACTATAAGCTTTATCAAATAGGAGAGTTTTAAGTTCATTCTTGAATGAGGTGACAGTTTCTGCCCCCCGAACCCAAATTGGGAGCTGGTTCCATAGGAGAGGAGCCTGATAACTAAAGGCTCTTGCTCCCATTCTACTTTTAGAGACTCTAGGTACCACAAGTAACTCTGCATTCTGGGAGCACAGTGCTCTAGTGGGACAATAAGGTATTAGGAGCTCTTCTAGATATGATGGTGCTTGACCATTTAGAGCTTTGTAGGTCAGGAGAAGGATTTTTGACAGAGCCCTGCGACGCCTGCTACAGTCCGCATGGTGCTCCGCGTTGGTGCTCCATTGTATCAGCGGTAGTTGGTGGTTCAGTTACTCGAAAATATGGTGACTTTGAGCCCGATACAGAGCACCGTGAGCTGCCGGTCGTTTTGGCCGACATTACAGTTAAGTTTAGGCCACAGAAGGTGAGCGTTATGCGGCAACGAAAGTTAAGTTTAGGTACCAAAACGCCTAGTTACATTTTGGAAAAAGATTGTGGTATGGTTTAAAACACTCCCAAGGAACACGCATTTCCCCGGGAAGCAAACTCTGCTCCCTGGCATGAAAGTCCGGTGTTTCTTTTAACGCCCACCCATCCACCACGACCCCCTCCCATTCTTAACAGCAGTCAACAGCAGGAAAAAACATTGAATATACTCTTTTTACACCTATCAACCTGTTCCAGTCTTTGGGGTCCATCTTCTAGTAAAACCTAACAGCTACTCTAAAACGCAGCTGCTAGAGTTTTAACTAGACAAAGGAAAAATATCACATGACACCTGTGCTGAGGTTGTCACACTGGCTTCCCATAAATCTGAGTATTTATTTAAAAAATTTTCAGTAAGTCTTCAGTAAGTCATCCTAGACTAGCAAGTATGTGGTCAAGCACACCAGTAGGGCAAGAGGGTTGTGGGTAATAAAAGGCTATTGATGATGGAGTTCTGGGAGTCGGCGATTAGTGGCATTAGAGCAGGATTTACAAGTTGAACGTCAGCGATAAATATGGAGAAACTGGTGTTGGAGAGGTGTCTGCAAGAGGGGCAAAGCTTCTGAATTCAGTGTCAGCGATGGTGTTGGAATGGCCTGAACTGTGAGCTGCGCGGAGAATGTATTAGTGTGTATCAGAATGCCAAGTCAGCATGATGGATGGGGCGTTGGAGCGCCCTGTTGATTATTTCAACGACTAGCAGGTTGTCGGAGTAAATGAGAATGGACTTTCAGGACCATTCATGGCCCCGTAGTATGGCTGGGGTTCGGAATGGCTTGAGCTGTCCAGTGTGACAGAGTCCAAAATTGACAAAACGGAAGAAGCAATCGATAACAGGTAAGAGATAAAGGCTTACCCTTGAGGAATGATTCATAGGGCAAAGTTAAGGTGGCTCAGGAGGGACAGAAGTTGGCGTTTGGTGCATCGTGTGGCAAGGAGGAAATTTGAGATCAGAAGGCAGATTCTGTTGAGCTTTTCAGTTGGGAGTGAAGCTTGGAACTCGGTATCAAGAGTGATTCAGAGGAACGTTCCTACCTTGAACAATCATTCCCATTCCATAAAGTTCTTATGCAATGCAAACGTTGTTTACTGCTCCAGTAAATAGGACGGACCTTAGATACAGCCACACCCTCCATGTGTACTGTTGGCCGCAGCCTGAAGTAGCGACCTGAACAGTGAACAGGATGTGAGATAACGTTATTCGTTATTATTAATAAGTTTAGAAGAGCAGTGTAACTTACCTTCTGCAACTTGTGTGTTAGCGCCATGCTGTGGTGTTAAAAGGACGAGTCACTGAAGCAGCACACAGCAACACAGCAGTGTTGGAAATAACAGATACACATTTTCTTTTTCTTTTAATGTAGCGCATTAATTTAGAACGGTAAACAGTCCAGTTTCACTGGAACTCCTTTAGTTGTTATCACTTTGTTATCGACACACTGGAGCCAATCAGAATCAAATATTCACCCAGACCATGTGATAAGATAATTATATTATATTATTATATTATATAATTATAAGCACTCATGAATATTCATAATGCTTTATAACAATAAGCATAAAACATTATAAAGCATTTTATAATGACTTATACAGTAATGTCAAGTATCACAATAACTCACTGATTACCATTTCCTTTCCAGGATTTTAGTGTATTATAATTCTTGTTATTTTAATAGATTATGATAATTTTATAATGCATTATAATCACTGTTATGTGTTACTCTAAGTGGTCATTGGGTGCTTTGAGTAAAGTAATGAAATTCCTGCGGTATAGGTAAATATAATGCATTACAATCTGGTTATAACTCACTATAAGTGGTCATTGTTTGCTTTAAGTAAACTGAAAAACATTTAAAACTATGCAAGAACAACAAAGAAAACTGTAAAAATATTGATTTGTTCAAAGGTCATACCAGAAATTGAGAACTCAAAAAAATTTTGTTGATGAACTAAATAATGGACATTTCACTAATGTAACGAGTAACGACTCAATTTACTCAAATTATAGATAATACCTGAAACCCTTTCTCCTTTTACCTGTAGCTGTAAATAGCATATAACACATGATAAGTACTCTACCGGTAGTACTGGTAAGGTTCTCCAATTTAAAACAACTGAATGATGGACATTTACATTTTACTAATATGATGTTTCCCCAAACTTTACTCACTCTAAACACTAATGGAAAAACTATTTTGGTAAATTCCCCTTAACTCTAGGTTTGTAAGGAGACAAGGAACATAGACTGTAATAACCATAAATAAAAGTACACAAACAACAAGGTAAAATCGCAGGTAATAACTAAACAATTTGAATAACAAATGAATGAAAATAAAAATGGCCTTGTAAAATAAAAGATTCTTTAGTTTAGTCATTGTCCTGGTGACTGGCACCACCCTACCAAGTCCTGTACTACGAAGCAAGATTTGTCGTTAATGGAGTAACAAAAGTGACAGTCTGTGTCGTGACTACTGGCAGGGCCTTGAGAGAGGCTATAACCCAGCAGTTCGTTGTTTAAGGAGAGACAGGCTAAAGCATAATTTTTTTACTTTTGAAGCTATTTTGGTTCCATAGAATTTGTGTTATACAAATTTTCTTTAATTGGTGTTGCCACCATATTTTGATTAATGGAGTGATAAAAAAAGAGATATCCAAAGTGCCCTCTGTAAAAACCTTGGACTCTAACATGTTAATAAAATGAAACAAGGATTTCCAATCTGTCTTAATTCAATGTTCTGATTTCCGTTCTTTAAATCATATTTTACAATTTACTACATAAGTTGCTCATTTTAGATGGCGGACGCAGACGTGCACGCATGTAGCTTGGCAGGTGCTGCGTGTTGTTTGTGCTGTTTGTCTAAACCATCAAAGACCAAACTTTCACTACATCACTGGATCATAGTTTTATATGTTGTTGCGCTGTTGCTGCTGTCTGTGCAACATCGCTTTAAAAAAGAAAACATCTGTGTTGGCAGCAGCCAACACCTGCTGTATTCCAAACTCAACAACAATGGATATGCAAAGGTGTCTTCTGCAGTGCGTGAAATGACATCTAACCCACGCCATGGGCTCGTTCAACTCACCATATTACTACTTCTTGCTGGTGATGTAGAACGCAATCCCGGACCGCAACCAACAGTGAAAACACAACATGGCTTCTTTCAAAACGCCTTGTTTGCAACTCTCCTCAACAACTTGCTCGTAGCCAATGCTGGGCCCGGACTACCGCTGCCTTACACTCCCCTGGCGCTGCCAGGGCAGCCTCCGTTCGGTACTCGATCAATGGCCTATTTTCACTCACCCCCTGTGATGCCGTGGATGTCGGTCGCTCGGATGGGTGCCTTTGTTGGCGGTGGTTTAGCGGGGTTCGCTCAGGTGGCGCCGTTGGTGGCCATTGGCCCTGGGCTGCGGACTGTGTCTTCTGGGGTGGCGTTGGCTGTTGGCTCGGAGCGTCTGCGGCAGAGGGCTGTGTCGAGCCCGACGGACTTCAGCGGCAGTGTTAAGCAGGTCATCTCATCACAAAAGCGGAATACTAACATCTCCAGTGGTCAGTCCCCAAACATACCGGACCGTCATGATGTAGGCCTAACACTGACTATGCCTTCAATCAAATCTAGGAATCCCGTGATGAAAAAACACCGCAGCGCAAAGTTTTTCCAAACGCTGAATCAGTCTCGAATTGTGTGGGACCCTCGATGCAAAGCTAAAGGGTTGTTTGGTGGGCATCTAAATATTCGGAGCATGGCAAACAAACGCGAACAACTGGAAAACTTGCTTGTAAATTCCAATATTGATTTTCTTGGACTGACAGAGACTTGGTTAACTCGTTCCTCCCTGGAGGCCCTTATTGTCATGCCAGGATATGATGTTTTTAAGAAAGACAGAGATCATGGGAGGGGAGGGGGAGTTTTATTATACATGAAAAGTACTATCAAATGTAAACAAATTGAATGGCATAGGGAATCTAATATTGAATGTGTTGGTGTTAATATTTCACTTTCAGCTGAAATGGCATTTACTTTAATCTGTCTATATCGAAAACCCTCAGCAAAGCTTGACTTTTATGATCAGTTAAAAAATCTACTTCATAATTTGGATTTTAATAATGAGGTCATATTGATGGGGGACTTTAATGTCAATTGGAGTGATAAGAAAAAGCTTAAAAACATTACAGACTATTTTAATCTTACACAATTAATTGAACAACCCACAAGAATAACTAATCGGTCTGAAACTAAAATAGATTTATTATTCACAAATAAACCAGAAAGAATTACTAAGACCTTTAATCTAATGACAGGGCTGTCTGATCACAATATCATTCTCTGTGCCAGAAAGCTAAAAAAACATCGTTTTTCTTCCTCAGTCACACCCATATGTAAATTTGAAATGGTCCCAACTAGTCAACAGGAAAACCTTGGCGCAGCACTGAGAGAGATTGAATGGGACGGGGTCCTCTCTAAAAGAGACCTGGAGAGTGACTGTGACCAATTCACCTCAACAATTAAGAATGCTATGGGGCCCTACCTCAGAAAGCGGAGCCAAAAGAAAAGCAGGGATACATTGCCCTGGCTTAATGAAGAGTGTAGGAAACTTATGAAGGAAAGAGATCAATTACTGAAACAATCATTAAAATCTGGTCTCACAACAGACCGACAAAAATTTACCTCATTAAGAAACAAAGTAATAAAAAGGCTGAGACAAGCTAAAGCAAAGTTTTTCATTGATACTATTAAAGAGCCAAGAGGAAATGGGAAGAAGACATGGCAAACCATCAACAAGCTGATTGGCAGAAAACAAAATCATAACAAAGAACTAGAGTTGAAAATTAACACTAAATTAGTCACAGATTCAACTATCATATCTACAGAATTAAATACTTTCTTTTTAAACTCTGTTCACGAAATAACCAAACTTTTAAATTCACCTAGCTACTCTATTTGTACAGTTAATTGTTCACAGCCGGTTTTTCACCTGCAACAAATAACTGATACAGAAGTAGCAAATATCATCAGTGGCTTAAAAAATTCTAAGGCAATGGATATCTATGGCCTTGATACAAATTTTTTAAAAAGGCACAGAGATACCCTTATACAGCCTATTACACATTTGATTAATCAGTCTTTAATACAATCAATTGTGCCATCAGCATGGAAGTTGGCCCTGGTCACACCCATTTTTAAATCGGGTGAAAGATCAGATATGGCAAATTATCGGCCAATCAGTATTTTGCCTGTTGAAAAATGGGTGGGTAAATTACTGATTCAACATCTCAATAAAAGCAGTAATTCACTCCACCCAATGCAATTTGGGTTCAGCGCCAATCACTCGACAGAAACAGCTAATTGTTTGTTTTTGGAAAAGGTTAAAGGATACTTGGATAAGAGTTCTTATGTTGATGCTGTTTTCTTAGACCTTAAGCAAGCTTTTGATACTGTTAATCACAAAGTTCTTTTATCTAAATTAACATATTTTAATTTTTCTGAGCAAGCTCTCAACTGGATAAAATCATATCTGTCCAGCAGAATGTAATGTGTTCGTATTAATGATTCAAAGTCCCCACTGTGTGAATGTCCAGTAGGGGTCCCTCAAGGCTCCATACTTGGTCCAATCCTGTTTACGCTGTATATAAATGATTTACCAGAGGCATGTAAAAATGTTGATGTCCAGATGTATGCAGATGATGCTGTAATCTTTACACATGCTAAGAACTATCAAGAGATATCATCCACACTTACATCTGCTATGGTTCACATTGATGACTGGCTCACTAAGTCATGTCTCTACCTAAACACCAAAAAAACTGTTTGTATGGCGTTTACTAAACAAAACATGAAGGTGTCAAATTCCAATGTGTTCCTTAGAGGACAGGAGCTTGATATTGTTAATGAATTCAAGTATCTAGGAGTCATGTATGACTCCACCCTAACGTTCAAAAGTCATGTGAAAAAGGTGGTAAATAAAGTTAAATTTAACTTGCGGAATTTTAAACAAGTTAGGCCATTTCTTGATAACAATGCTGCCAAGTTGTTTCTTTATACTATGATCCTTTCACATATTGAGTATTGTTTTACTAACTGGTCACTAACTAGTGTAACTACTCTTAAAAGCATTGAATCTCTATTTAAGAAAGCCATAAAAACTTTCGATAAAAAGGCATTGTCATTTCACCATTGCGATATCTTACAGAGACATACATTTTTTAGTTTTGAAAATTTTAAACATTTTAGGTATGCTTGTTTGATATATAAAGTGTTATATGATCTTGTCCCCCCTCCGCTGCGTGACTTCATTCGGAGACTTGAAAGTGGAGGAAGTACACGGGCCTCTGTAAAAGGGGACTGTGTTATACCATTTAGACGCACCACTTTTGGACAAAACGTATTGTCAATAATAGGAGGTAAACTCTGGAATAGTTTGCCCCTCATAATAAGAGAGTGTCCCACATTCAACACTTTTAAAACTCGTTTAAAACAGTGGCTTCTAGAAAACCAGAGATGCACTCATTTTTAGCAGTCACACATTTCTTTGTTCATGTGCTTTCACTGGCGGATCGAATGCAGTGTAGAGGTGGAAGAATAATGTCTTTGTCATGTATCGTGCATCATGCATTTTTGCTTTGTTTTGCTTGTTTGTTTTGTTTATGTCACTACTATGTGTACCTTTTAATGTAATGTAGTGAATGAGCGCTGTATGACTGCTGGTTGTCTTTGTTAGTCTTATGTTACCTGCCTAGGGACTGCAGATGGAAAGTAGTTATTTTAACTAATTCTGGCATATTTACATGGTGTTTTTATACAACTATGTTCATAAATATGCATGGTCCCTGTCAAATAAATCAATAAATAAATTTACAGGAAACTTAATAAAGACAATATTTGACTTCATATTAGTCATCAACTGGGGAGGTTTCATATTGATATGTTATCCCTATTCACTGGGGTGTCCCCCCTTAACCCCTTCCATTTTCAAATGGTTTCTATATCAGAAATTTGGGTTTCTTTCAACCAAACAATTTCAAACCAAAAAAAGCAATGTGGATGGTACCCTATAATGCTCTTAAATAAATTATCATTTCACTACTTTCATTGAATTTGGATGTTGTATTCAGTTCTATAGCATTTATAAAAACAAATAAAGGAAATTGAAAACAAATTCTTGAAAATCCCCACAAAACTTTCAGAAGCACAACAAACATGTTGACATTTATTGAAAATATGTGTCCCCCTATGTGTTCTCTCTTTCATAGGAACAGAAAAAGAATGTCAGTGTAACAGTTTAGTACTGAGCCCCCCTGGTCCCACTTTGTCAAAAAAATGTATTATAACTATGTCGTGGCCTCAAGATACTATCTCGTGGCCTCAAGATACTCTCTCGTGGCCTCAAGATACTCTCTCATGGCCTCAAGATACTATCTCGTGGCCTCAAGATACTCTCTCGTGGCCTCAAGATACTCTCTCGTGGCCTCAAGATACTCTCTCGTGGCCTCAAGATACTATCTTGTGGCCTAAAGATAGTATCTTGTGGCCTCAAGATAGTAAAGTGTCTGACACATGGACCCTTTGTTATTAAACTGGACCCTGTAGTGCAGTGCAATACTTCACATTCTGTGCAATATTCTCTGTTTTAATATTCAGTGTGCAATATTGTTTGCTGCAGTTCTGCTTCTATTTATTTACTAGTACTGTTCATCACAATTCTGTTAATACAGTCATGTAAATCTTGTAGGCTGCATATCCATAGTCCTTTATAATTCTTCTTCATATTTTATAGCCTATATTTATACTTTTTACATGTCAATAAGTGGAGCCAGGTGCCCGTCTATCTGTGCTCCATCCTGCACTCCTGTAGCGTCCCCGACGTTTCTTTTTCGCTCTCTATCCGCTCCTCTTTCCTCCTTGTATCTCAGCCATTCACTATCAAAATGCGCTCCCGGTGTGTTGGAGCGCGTTCCGTGTTCCTCCAGCATCTCTCCTGATGAGATCTGCCTCCGGTGCGCTGGGAGGAGTCTTCAGTTCTGTTCCAAGCAAACCAAAACACCACACTATATACAAAATAAAACACCCAAAACACCACACTATATACAACATAAGAAAACTCGGGCTGCCTGGCTCCACTTTGTGACATATATACATGTAAAAAGTATAAATATAGGCTATAAAATATGAAGAAGAATTATCTTGAGGCCACAAGATAGTTATAATTAATTTTTTTGACAAAGTGGGACCAGGGGGGCTCTGTAGTTTAGTGTCATTCATTTATACATTCATATACATTAAGTCACGTACTTCCTTCTTTTCAAATTCAAGCTTTTCTATCTCCAGCCTTGTTTTCTTTATTAAAAGCTTCTCATATTCAATATCCAGCTCCAGGGTTCTTTTATACAGGGCCCTCACATTGTCTGCTCCAACCTGAAACAAATAAAGAACATTGGGCGTCATTCACCAACCGTTCTTACGAAGAAATGTGTTCTTAAACCCCACTTTTTACGAAGATTCTGACATTCACTAATTTTTTCTTATCTTGTATTTGTTCTTAGCTAAGAACAAAATCTATGCACACTCAAGAGCACTCTTACGCACATTTTAGTGACAGGTTGCTCCAAATAATTGGTTACTGCATTTTATTTAACTCTACAGTCGTTTACAATGATAGTATTTTACTGTAATGTATTTCTGATCATTTGTTGAAAAAAAAATCATAGTATGCAAAGAAACACAAACACTGCAATTTACATCAGCAATTAAGCTGATTAAATCCTGCGTTATTTGGTGATTGATGGCGCTATTTATAGGGCCAAAATGGGCCTGTTTTTACACATGAGAAATGCTATCAAAATGGCATATCTATTGCTGCTTGACGACATTGCTGGAGCTGTGTGATACTTTGGAGCCAGCGCTGCGAAGCCATACCCAACGGTCCAATCCCTTACCACCCCATGTGCAGGTACTCTCAACCTTGGGATTTTTATCCACTGGGACATTTCAGCGGGAGTTAGCGGAACGGGTGGGCATATCACAGCCGTCTCCCACGAGTTGTGGATGAAATAAATCAACACAACACAGCACAACAACAGCTGCCAGTCAAGAGAGGGTTCTACTCTATTGCGAGTCTGCACAACGTATTCAGGGCAATAGACTGCACTCGTGTGCATTAAGGCACCCTCACCAGACCCATTCCCATACCTCAACTGCAAGCAATATCACTCAATCAATGTACAAGTCATCTGCGACTCCGACAACCATCTCTTGAACGTGGTCTCCCGCTTCCCAGGAGGTGCACATGACTCTTATATTTTGCAGAACAGTTCTGTGGGAATGCTCCTGGAACAAGGAGCTGCTGGAGACGCGTAGGTCATTGGTAAGAATCGTTGAGTAATTTCAAATTCCAATTTTTGGTTTCAAAAGTGGGTTTCTTCATTAATGACTTGTTTCATTAGGAGATCGGGGGTATGCCCTTGCGCCCTGGCTAATGATGCCACTAACAAACCCTCAGACGCACCAAGAGGCCTCTTATAACCAGAGGCACGCACGCACCCGCTCCACCATTGAGCAAACCATGGGTATTCTGAAGGGACGCTGGATGTGTTTGGACACAGCAGGTGGTAAGCTGCTTTACAAGCCAGAGAAGGTGAGTAGGACTACTTGTTTTATTCAGGTTTTTAAATGTGTGTTTATGTCTTTGAGTGTTTCTGATATTGTGGCCAGAGCAGAAGTGATTTCACAGAGACTTTGCGCAATCCACTCCTGGTTATCCAAGACCGCATCGGAGATGACACGTGCAGTTGGACGGGACCTGGGGGCACGTACAGAGGCAGGCCTACTGCAGGAAGGCCCAATGGTGTCAGGGTCCTCCTCAAAGAGGGGATGCCTGGATTGGAGATCTGTAAAAAACAAAGACGATACTAAAACAGCACTGATATTTTTTTAATATGTTTCAGTTTGTTCAATACTGTATATATAATATACTTCAAACTGAATAAACTAGGAATTCAGGTGAAGACTCATTCACAGTCACATAGGCCCACATTTGGTTTGACAAACTGTTGTAAAATTCCTTTCCAATCGTTTCACCGTTGCTTTCAGTTAAATTATGGCATAACATTGTAAAAATTCAGAAAGACTTGCTTACCGTCTGATTCACTGGTGGGAGATGGCCTTTGTGGATATGAAGCTGTTGATATAGGACCCTGGTCAGTGTTCAGTTGCTCCGCTGATGGCACACCTGAGAGTGCCGTCTCACCAATAATGGCCCGATGCTCGGGTCAATCTCAGATAACTCAGAGCCTGAATGTGGTCAGCATATGTCTCTTATGTTTAGCATTGGATTTTTAGTTTTTTTGGCAATGTTAGGCTGCAGTAATTTGGGCAGCAATCAAAGTACAGCTTAAGGTTGATTTATGATTTTGTTCCAACTAGGGTGATAGCCAGGAGCAAGTTCCCATCCTTCACGGAGTGAACCGGAGCAAATTTACGTAATGCCTATCAGCTGTTTTAGCCGTATGTGGTAGCAATTAGTGTTTTGGCTAAATGTTATCCTTTTGTGTTGCTTATGCCACCGCACACCGTGCGCTACTTTTATAGGATGTTTTTTAACCTGTAGCTTCTTTAAAGTTAAGAAGTCTGTAGAGAGATATTGTTGATGGAAGTTTTAACATAGGTTGGTCTCCTCGATTTGTGTATATTCACAGCTTGATCCTGTATAAGGCTGGGCCGGTGTCAACACACTGCCTCCTCGTGGTGAGACTGCACTGGGTGACACTCTGTTGAGCTGTGTATGTAGCCTCGACACTGTATATTGTGTAGTGACTTGCATGACATTTTGTAGTGAATCTTGCATGATATGCCATAGCGAATCGTGTAGAAGTAGGTGTGTAGTGCATGTCCTTGTCGGTGCTGGGCCTTCTGTTTCCTCTTTCTGTCTCCCACAGTCGTCTCTCGGAGTGGTGTGTGCGTGCTGACCCGACCTTCCTACTTTGAGGAGAGTAAGACCAAATGTATCTGCCATCTAATGTATTATTTTATTAATCTGCCCTTGCTATTTTAATTGGGATTCTTTTAAACTTTTTGTAATAAAACCAAACGTATTTTTGTACAATATTTGCCTCCTGTTAATTGCTCCTGTTCGGGGAGAACTAGAGTTGGTCACACGACACACTCATTAACATATTAAGGGTTTAAAGGGTTCCTCCTAACCCTCAATAGGAGGTGGCGTTGTCAGGTCTGAAAGGTTTTATGTGCTCCGGCACTACATTAGGAAGTTTATTAAGAACAAATATGTTCTTAAGAAAGCCCCTAACAAAAGTCTATGTCTGATTCATGAAGTGTTCTTAAAACAGCAAGTGTGTTCTTAGAATGATGAATCCCACTGTCTTCGTAAATGTAAAGCTCTTGCCCCTTGCTCCTATTGAGCATAGGTAAACACCCCGTTAATTCCCATAAAAGGGCATGAGATGGCAGGGTTGTGTGCACACTTAGAGAAATGTCCAAAAGTCATGGCAAAGACGGTGGAGGCCTCAACTCCTAAAGAAAGAAAACTTTAGTAATTCTGAAGTGGAGGTACTGCTGCAAGAAGTTAACGAAAAATGAGACAACATATTTAGTAGCATCAGCAGTGCATACTTAGCAGGAAATAAAACGATGCATGGAATGCAGTTACTCATGGCAGTGAACGCTGTATCTGGAGAAGGGCGCAGAACCGATGAAGTAGAAAAGAAATGGTTTGATCTGAAATCTGAGGCAAAAAAAAATACTTCAAAACACAGAAGATACTCTTGGCCAGGGTGGGAAATTAGCACCCGCCACCAGCCAAGGGCGGGTACTTTTTCAAAGTGGCGGGTGACTTTGCCTTGTATACCAGTCACAGTGGCAGGTGGATTGTAGGCTAAACCATTCCTTGTAACGGATTGGACACCTTTTGTCAAAGAATGCTGTTGCTAAGTAACAATACACAATGCTTATAGGAGTCGCGTTACGTTACTGCTACTGAATCCCCAACATTGCCGGATTTTGCTGCTTCATAATAAAACCATTCAAATACCAAAATAACTGAGGACTTTTATTGTGAAGAACTTTCACAGCCAGGGCTTTGGCCATGCATATTTCCGTCAACTCCAGACTTTTGTCGAGTGGTTAGGGTTATTTTATTATGGTCCTGCAGTTTTTTTTCACATTACTTTTTATTTGCCTATATTAATAAAATATGTATTAATAATAAAAATTAATGTATTGAAGCAATTCAAAATATGCTAGTGCACTTTATTTTATAAATTTGAATTCTGGAAAAAGTGGCTGGTAAAAAATATAAGTGGCTGGTAAAATTCGGCATGCAAAGTTATTTCCCACCCTGCTCTTGGCGTATAAATAGCGTAATCAATCACTTATTATTGGATGGCAGTGTTCCCCGTTAACATAATTGATGTGAATTGAAGGCAAAGCAAGGCAAGTTTATTTATATACAGTGTTGGGGAGTAACGGAATACATGTAACGGCATTACGTATTCAGAATACTAATTGTGAGTAACTGTATTCCGTTACAGTTTCAATTTAAATAGTTGGTATTTAGAATACAGTTACATTGTTAAAATCAATGGATTACATGACGATACTTCTCTGTTTCACGAGTTTATTCACTCTGAATAAATTAAGGCAACTCTATCGCATTTTCCAGAAGCCCCGATATGAAATCGAAGAAATTTGCTCCGTGATCAGTCACAATGGAGTCGGAACCGGCAAGACAGAGCCAGGGCAGCATTAAGTTTCTATCTTGGAAATTCAAACAGCATTTCACATTAAAGAACGAACAGGGAGATTGAAATATAAATGTGCAGTGCAGCCTCTGCTTGCCAGCAACCAACCTCCTTTCAGCGTCCAAATTACTCCACCTCCAACCTGAAGAAGCATCTTAAAGTAAGTTATTTTTTTAATTAGCCAAGGGTAGTCGTCTGCTGTAGTTTTACTGGTCACCTTGCTATTTTAACATTGACGTGGGACTTTCCATTCTCCTATACGTATACGTGATTTACTAGCTCCAGAGCAGTTTAAAGATTGACAGCCCCGTTTGACATGCTAACTAACGTTAGCTAAAATTAGCTCGTGGTAGCTTAGACCGCGGTTAGATTTTTATAGTATGCAGTTCGGGACTACCAATACAATAATCTGCTTGTTCATGTACACATTCAGCTAGTTGGAATGAAAAGAACACACCATAATATGCCTGTTTAGTAAGCTGGATGTGATGGTCGCATTTCTACACTTATAAAACGCAATTCAATGTGGAAGTAATCCTGAAGTAATCAAGTATTCAGAATACGTTACTCAGATTGAGTACCGTAACGGAATACGTTACAAATTACATTTGTGGGCATGTATTCTGTATTCTGTAACGAAATACGTTTTGAAAGTATCCTTCCCAACACTTCATACACAATGGCAATTCAAAGTGCTTTACAAATGAGCAGTAGTGTGTATTTATTAAAAGAAACGTATAATTATGTGTAACATAATGAAAATAATTAGTAACAAAATGGAGAGAAAATGTTAAATTTTAATTTAGAATGGACGAAAACTGTATAGCTACTTGTTTTGCGCAAACATGTCAGCTCTAAATAAGTGCGTAAGAGGGCTCTTGAGTGAGTAGATTCTGTTTTTACCTAAGAACAAATCCCAAATAAGAAAACATTGGTGAATGCCAGAATCTTCGTGAAAACTGCATAAGTGGGGTTTAAGAACACATATGTTCCTAAGAACGTTTGGTGAATGAGGCCCAGTGTCCTGATCACCTAGGACCTCCACCTGAGAAAGTAAATGGCCTATTTAATCCATGTTCAGAAACCACATATGGCAAACATGCTGGTGTATGACTATTAGTTTCACTGTTTCACCTCTGTATGGCACAGTGGGACGACAGTGGCTGGTGGTATCTCCTGTCCCTGGAGAGAACAGTAATACATTTCACTCCTACAATATTCATATATAATTGTTGAATGAACCTAGAATGGTCACATAGATTACTTGAAACATACCCTGTAGAAATGCGTGGGTTTCCGAGCTGCTGCCACCAGGGTCTGAAGAAATGCCCCCTTCAACTCCTTCCATCAAGGGGCGACCCTGATTACTGGAGAGGGCCAGCTCCTCAGCAGGAGTGTAGTCCTGTGGAGGAGGGCCCCCTGCAGTCTTCCTCGCCTCATTTTTCTTCCTGTTGGCTGCAAGCAATTTCATTGTTCTATAGGCCCTTTGTATACCAATATCCTACAAAAGGGACAGACTCAGGCAATTCAGCCTTGTACTTGTTGGCCTTAAAATATGTGCAAGTATTGCCTACTGCTACTTACCGGTTTGAATTATGTTTTCATATGTATTTTTGATTTGCTCCCACTGCCAGGGTTGCAACTGAAATAATACAGCAAAAAAAGTTTAACGTTATGGAATGCACAAGTGTAATTATGGTCAGATCAAAGTAAGCAAAGTAATTCTGCACACACCAACTAGCTCATTAGCATCATACTGCAAGCTTACCAAGATAGATGTAAGAGGAAAGATCCCGGTTGCTTCTTCTTTAGTTTCCTTCTGCTTTTAAGGAGTGGTGACCTAAAGGTTAGAGAAGCAATCTTGTGACCGGGAGGTCGTCGGTTCAATCCCCAGACAGACAGGATAAAATCTGGGTGGGGAAAGAACAGCGCTTGTCCCTCCCTCATTACCACTACTGAGGTGCCCTTGAGCAAGGCCCTTAACCCCAACTGCGTCAGTGGAGCCGCTCAGTGGCCAGCAGATTGTACTGGGCAGCTTCCAGGTATGAATGTGGAAATGTGTGAATGTGATCAGGGTGTTCCTGCAAAAGAGATATAAATAATAGGTTAAATAAAAAATAGTTTCATTAAATTTTACCAATGCAAATACTAAGGCACATGTCCTCTTATGTGATCATGCAGGTGCGTCATGATCTGTCAATCAAATGCAGCTAGAGGCAGGACTTGACCAGAGTATCTCTTTGAGTGGCTGATGCCTCTCCACCCTTTAAGATAAACAAAGCAACACTCTTTTTTGTCACTAGGTCCTAAACTGATTTTAGATAATAGGCTACAATGTTTTACAACTATGAGAATTTTGATACACTATGATCTTTGCAAAAAAATGTCAGTGAGTGAGCAATTATAGAGTATTGTGATACTTGACCCTATAAGTCATTATAAAATGCTTAATAATGTGTTATGAATATTGTTTTAAAGCATTATGAAGATAATAATAGCACAATTTAAGTATGTTTATAGTGCATTATAGACATGGGCTTGTAAAAAAAGACAGTGAGTGACCAGCAATTATGAAGCATTATGATACCTGACCTTATAAGTAATTATTAAATTATTAAACATGCTTTATAATGTGTTATGGTCATTTTTTAAGATACATTTTTTTATTTATTTTTTCATTTTAAACAACAACAGAACAGACAAACACACATGAACAAGAACAACCACCCTGTCCCACCCCCCAGCCTCCGCGGTCTCGAGGAAGAGAAAGAAAAAACTAAATAAACAAAAACAAAAACAGAAATCCCACCTTGCCTAGTCACCCTCCTCTAGTTCTTGTGATGTTGAGGTCATTAGGACTGATACCTGTGCTGCTGCACCTTTCCATAGGTCTGTAGTAGATGACTTGGCTTTGTTAATCCTTGCTGTAGAGAGCTCCAGCATAACTATGTCCAGAAAATACGCCAACCACTGTTTTATACAAAGCGAGTGGGGGAGGTCGCGGTTGAGCCGGCTAACCAAACTTTCTTCTGTCTCCCAAGCAGGTGTAGTTTAGAGTCATCATTAAGTAACAAAACAATCGGGTCAGTAGGAAGTCGACATTATTGATGTTGTTTTATTCCAGAACTCATGCACCTGTTCACACTCCCAGACCATGTGTAGGAAAGTTTCAGTTTGTTCAGGTTGACAGAACGTGCAATAGACCTTTTTCACGGCAGACATGTTGACATGTCATAGTAGGAAAAGCACAGGTGTATTCAAAACCATTAATGATGACTGCGTTACACTTAGGAGAGGCTCTGGTATTGTGCATGCTGACTCACTGAAATAGCTTACTGGGACACTTGATGGAATTGAGCCATCCTTAGGTTATCAATTTCAGCTGTGCTTTTCCTACTATGAGTAGGTCTACTATAAGTCAAAATGTCTGCTGTGAAAAGGTCCATAGGGAGTAGGAATGCCTTTGGAGATGTATCTCTTCTGAGGTGTCCAATATGTCCTATGACATATGTTGAAGTGGATCTGCTGGTGATTTGGGTTCTTGGAACAATGGGAAATGTTGTCCCAAACTGTCTCCCTATTAATTTCGTCCCCATCCGAGCTCAGCTCTCGCTCTCATTTCTTTACTGTTGGGAGTTCTCCTATGGATACTTGCATCAGTTTAGCAGGGGTCTATTGTTATGGTCATTTTTGTGAAGCATTATGAAAATTCACGAGTGCTCATAACTATACTTATACAGCCCCATAACCAGATTATAATACAGTATGTGTGTTTTCAATGCATTATAGACATGGGCGTCATAGAAAGTGTTAACAAAAGTTTCATTGTTGTCATGTTTACATTTCAGGTTTGGTGGTAAAATGGAATCAGGCAAACAAGTCAAGCAGGTGTATTCAACTAATGGATAGGTTCTAGTGTTCATGGCACATCATGCTGAAATTAACATCCACAACTCCATCACTAATTGGCCATTTGAGAGAATTATTAACATTTGAATTAGTGGACAGCTTTTTGCATGGGAAAACGATAAAGATGTATTAGTTCTAATTATTATATAATCCCTTTCAGTCGGAGGCCTCTGTTTTGTAATGTAGCATGTTGAGCTATAATGTGATTATACATAGCCAGGCTATTTTTGCCTGTTATGATGTAAATAGTAATGCTACAAACAAGCTCATATGACAATCCAATCATCTGGTACAAATGTATAATACTATTTATAATATTTTATTATTATTTATTGTTGGCTGATTTCTAATGAGCCAGTAATCTAAATGGACAATGCATTGGCTCAATTAAAGCGTAAGAAACATATAATCATATGTGCAGTTTAATGAGCTGTAAGGTATATTTTATTTGACGTTTTAAAACAAAAGGTTAGCTGGGTTTTATTGTTGGTTTTGGTTTTTAAAAAAGCAATGTTAATGTGTCCAACGAGGTTTATGCTGAGATATAGACTATTTTCAGTCTGACCTCATGTGGATTCTGAAGACTGTCACTGTTTGTCAAAGTTCCATTAAATATTCAGCACAGAGGTGACATACCTCAAGAATTCAGCAAGTAACTAGCTACATTTGAAGAAACACTAACTATAACAGAAATACAATGCAGCCTTGCTCTATTCAGTACCACTACAGCCTTATCACTGCATTTGCCACATCGTTGCTCTGTACTTTAATCCTACTGTTGTCCTCTGGTCATATTTGACCCGTTTTCAAAGTTTTTATATCAGACATTTGGGTTTCTTTCAACCAAATGGTATGGTATATGGTATATCAAACATGTATGGTTCCATTCAACACTTTTCTGTGATGTGGGAGCAGGGAATTTGGACCCAAACGCAGAGAGAAGGCAGGCAGGCAGAAGGTGGTCAAACTGAGGTATTTACTATAACAAAAAGCGGCAGTACAACGACTGGAAAACACACAAAATCTAAAACTGACGGCAGGAGCAAACGGAACACATGAACTGGCAAACATCAGACATGGGGAAGGACACAAGACAATCTGACAAGAGACAAAGGGAACACAGAGGCTAAATACATGAGGGGATGAGTAAATCAGGAACAGGTGAGACAACAGGTGAGACACATCAGGGCGGGGCAGGACAATCAACAAAGGCGGGAAAACACAGGAAGTAAGCTGGACAAGACAAGACAGAAAACGAGACTATCAAAATAAAACAGGAAACAGGGAAACATGAAAGCGACTAAACAGAAACTTGACACAACACTAAACACTAAGCACAAGGGAGAATAACATCAAAAACAGGAAACATACAGAAAACAACTAAGAAGTAACAGAAATGGCACAAAACACAAGGCAAAATGCAGAACAAAAAAAACCAAAACCACAACACTTTTCACAAGTGAAATTAAGGATCAGATCTCTACTTTTATTGAATTTTGGGTGTTTTATTCAATTTGTTAGCATTATCCTGACTAAACTTTGACATAAATGTGATTTTCCATTACCGTCATTACTCTGATCTTAACTTTTAGTCCAAATCATTCATGATTTCTGCTTTTTTCTAACACAAAATTTGGATTCATATAAATGAGGTTTATTGACCATGAATTCCAAAAACTAAGTGTAAAACTAGTGGTAACAAGTTGGTTCTAGTTGTGAATATACTGGTGGTAATGGGGAAAAGAAGTGGCAAAAAAACTTGTTAATTTTGACCCGGAAGGACAACACAAGGGTTTAATGGCAGGAACAGGTTGCAACTCCATCACCACAACTGATGGCTGCATGGTAAAGATCCAATGTGTGGGAATTTCTCCCATCTAGCATTGAGATCATATATCGCAATCAACTCTCTCGCACCACGCAGTTCAAACTAGGTATTACAGCTACGGTAGCCTTCACGTTTCAAAAAGCCGATCTCTTGCTCTTTTCAATAGCCTTCTTCTTTTTCTGGGGGAAGAAGAAGAAGACTCCTGTTTCTGAAATTTGGATTTTGAACACGTGTGGTCCTCCATGTTTCCTTATTCAAACTTGCCGGGGCCGGGAAGCTACGCTACCCATTGGCAGCATTAGCAGCATCTGTGAGTTTATCATGTGACAGCGAAAACGCGAAAGGCGGAGCAGTATGTCCTGTATGTCCCTTACACACACAAAGGCGGAGCAGTATGTCCTGTATGTCCCTTACCGGCTAACCTATTTCAAGATGGAGCATGAATATGGAGCGTCTACTCCAGTTCATGCAAATGCAAATGTAAAATTTCAAGCTAAAATGAATACTTGGAATTGATGGTGGTGGTAAATATTCATGAAAAAGGACAAGTTTGTGAACGGGCAACACAGATTTTGATAATGAACAACTAAACATGTTACACACTGGGACTTTAAAATAGATGAAATGTTAGCAATGTGACACAATTAAAATAACAAGCTTAGGTAAATAAAATCACTTGTTCTGCTATGGTCAGTAGCACATGGTTGCTAACATAAGCTAGTGTTAGCAAACTGTAGATAGCCCATATATTGCTGTACAACTTACTGGGGAGTTTACTGACTGGGTGACTCCTCTGAACATATGCTAACAGTTACAGTATGTTTTAGCATTTACCATTATCCAATGTGATTGCAACAGCAGAAGTCACACAGGATACACTGATACTGAAGCTTATACAAGAGTTTTTAATTCTTCCTATTGAATTCTACACATGAAAAGCATCAGTATTTCCTCTGGAACAAACAGTAGCTGTGGCAAAAAAAAGAATTGATTTTGGTGTCTTGGTTTTTATGATGCTATATAAATGCAAGTGCTTTACAGTTCTATGCAAGATCCAGTCAAGTGTTTAACATGTACCCTCCATATTCTATGAAGTCACTCATTAGAAAGAACAGGATTTCAAGGTAACTTCCATAAAATGGAGAAGTGAGAAAATGGGACTATTTACTTCGCAGAGTCAACAGAAGAACGGGCAAGAACTGAAATAAATTCAGAATGAACATAAAGTGTTTTCCATTTCATTTTCAAGGTACACAAATGACGGAATGCCTGCAGTTTATGCACCGAGAGTAATAGAGGAGAAGTGGAGGAGTAAGTCAACAGAAAATCATTTCATTTCTGCAAGGGTGATACACCAGAGACAAAGAAACAGTCAAACCCAGTCAGACAATTTCAGCTGTCGTCATTACACAACCTTTTCTGGACAGAAGGTGACAGGGTCATTATTTACTCACTTTATGAATCATGGAACTATCTTTCTTGGATCTTCAGTATTGACTTAGTAGATAGGAAGTAGATAAGAATACTTTACAGGAGACTCTAAACCGCCTATATGTGTGTGTGGGTGTGTTCAATCATGGGTGCGTGACATGGAATCCAATTATTTTGAAGCAGAATTTGAGAGCAGTTTCTGTTCTGAGGGCTGACGGAGCGGAACCAGAAGGTGAATGAGAATGTCATGGGAGTAGTAAAATGCGCGAATGTCCTTGGTGAGGAGTTTAGCTTCTTTAGGAGATACTGCGGCTGCTGGCATTTCCTGAGGATCTCCTCTGTGTTGGAGGCTATCAAAGATTGTGCTCAGGTACTTATATTCCTCAACAATTTCTACGGGCTTTCTTTGGACAGTTGTGATAACTGGCGCAGCCAGTTCCCTCTGCTAGTTGGAGAACGTCACCACTCCACAAACTCATGAAGAGCTAAGCTGTGGTACTGCACACCAAGAATGTGTGGCTGCAGGTCATTTGGACCTTAATAGTGCCCTTCTTTGGTATGGGAATAACTGTGGACCTGTGGAACAGAAGCTGTTTTCTCTTATGAAAATAAAATAAAGTTACAAGAGTGTTTTAGTGAGTCATCCCTGATTTATATTCTACATAATATATTTTTTATTTTATGATTAAACATGAAAAACGATAGAGCCGCCTTTGGGGCCGTGCAAAACATTTCAGACTGTCCTGTGAGTTTAAACTCAGGACAGAATTTTCATATGCTTGTATAACTTTGTTGTGTTAACACTGTATCTTCCAGCCTTTTTACAAATTATACAGCTTGCCGTTGTTTCATTTTTGGCCTGAAAATATAGCCACACAGCGCTCCTCTTCCTCTCTGCCATTCTCCTGCTCCGTCTCTGTCCTGCTTGTGTGTGTGTGCTGCTGGCCGCTGCCGGGCCTGGCTGGTTGCTTGGTTGTCTGCCTGGCGCCGCTGAGTCATGTGACGGTACAACATCAAATCACAAGAGGGGGGAGGAGGAACAAAGTGTGCCTGCCCCGCGTGTTGACAGGAGCGGCACTTGAAAGCAGTGGCACTTACCCAGACACAGACAGCCAGGTCGCCTCTTTGATGAAACCGCAGCGGTGCATACAGGAGAGAATCTAAAACTAAAGTATCAATCTCATTACACTGGTATTGATCCATATCAATACAACGTTGGTATCGATATTATCGATTTCTGCAGAGGTGGAAAAAGTACTAAAATATAAGTAAAAGTACCAATACTTTGATGAAATATTACTCAAGTACAAGTAATGAGTAGTTCATTTAAAATGTACTTTAAGTAAAAGTTACTTAGTTACATAAAAAAAAAACTGTAAAACGGGGCGGGGGGATCTCTCCCATGTAATGAAAATAGGACAAGGGGTCATAAAGCCAAAACTATTTTGTTTTTAATTAAAGAAAAATCTATACAAATGTATAAACATCTATACAAATGTATAAACATGTAATAACAACATAACACATGTCACACATGACATGTAAGACCCTTAGAAAGGTATGATGTCAATTTTAGTTCAGACCATCCCATAAAACGAACAATCAACTGAAAGTAAAAGTACCATACCTTGTTAGTTCTGAGGGCCATCCTTCTTTTCATCACAAATATAAACAACAGTTATAATGCAAATCAAGGCCAAATCACGTGTATTGACTCCATAAATGGGTTAGACCCATAGACTGTTAATTATGATTATTAATATTAACAGTCTATGGTTAGGCCCTAATGTTCACAGCCCAGACTATAGCAGCTAGCTTCTACACACCTAAATAGCCCTTATGAGATAATTAGATGTAGCATGTGAATTAATTTACCCAGTCTCCTACATACGTTGTCCTACAGCAGGAGTGGGCAATTCATTTTCCCAAGGGGCCACATTAGAATCAGGGACTGTTGTGGAGGGCCGAACCAATAGTCTAAACTCAATTCCGCTCAATATTGTATGTCAGGCAGCACGTTCTCAAATGTCTCATTTTTTTCTCTGGGTATATTAGCGCAGCAGAGTCCACCAAACAATTTTTAATAAATGGTCTGGTGCAGAGTGATAGAGCTCTGGTCTGGTGCAGAGTGATAGAGCTCTGGTCTGGTGCTGGTCTGGTGTAGAGTGATAGAGCTCTGGTCTGGTGTAGAGTGATAGAGCTCTGGTCTGGTGCTGGTCTGGTGCAGAGTGATAGAGCTCTGGTCTGGTGTTGGTCTGGTTCAGAGTGATAGAGCTCTGGCCGGTGCTGGTCTGGTGTAGAGTGATAGAGCTCTGGTCTGGTGTAGAGTGATAGTTTAGAGATTAGATTCGTTTTTTGTTTTTTACTCAGTAACAGATGGGATTTGTAATGTAGCGAAATACAATACTTCACTCAAAACATAATCAAGTACATTTTAAAATACCGATTTTAAAAACTACTTGAAAAATACAAAATACACAACAAAACTACTCAATACAGTAACGTGAGTAAATGTATTTCGTTACTTTCCACCTCTGGATATTTGGATCGTCAGTATGTGTCTGAGAGCCACTGACCAAGCAGGAGTGAGAATGGGTTGACTTAACCCACATATGTCGCCAAATTCATTTCCTTGTTTCTGATATGAAGACGAGACGTTGCTTCTCCAGGAGCCTCCTCGTCTCCTCCTCACTCCTCGTCTCCTAGTCTCCTCTGAGAAGCTTTTAAGGGAAGGGAGGACTGTCCAGACTCTGTAAGTCTGCAGAAAGTCCAAAGCTTGAGGTCACCACGCAATGCATGCTGGTATAAGTATGGAGCCCACACATGACACTAGCATATACTTAATTTACATTAATTTAATACTTTTTGCTTCCCTGCCCCCTCTTTTTTCAAATATTCATTGTGACAAGTGCAATTTCATCGACCTGCTTTTGTGCAAAAACATGAGATCTGTGTGTAGCAATGCAAACTTCCTCACATTAATACATGAAACAAACAGAAATGCCATATTTCTATCATGTTTTACACACTGTTTTCATTTGTTTTAGGTTAGACTGGCGCTTTTGTTGTATCCTGTTTGTGCTAAATAAGCACTACCAATTATTGATCTATATGCATTTATTTACATTTTCATTTGAGGATTTTCTGAAAATTCTCTAAAAAATGTGCATACATTTGAAATTACCTTTTATTTATTTTAAACCAATCCCAGACCCTTAAGACCAAAGTGTACTTTCTTCCCCCTAGTCTATGTGTGGCCAATCCACAAGTGACTTTATGATGACTGAAAGCTGCCAAGCATAAGCCATTTGCGTCTGGGCAAAACAATTCTGCATTTCTTGGTGCAGGTGATGCAGCCTTTGGAATGAAACAGCCTTTGTAATGGCGAAATTGCATACAAGCATAATTCCTTATAATTTTTGTTTTATTTCTACAATACTGAAAGAGAGTTTATCTCATTCCCACTTCTTGATGTTGATTCTAAGTGAGACATCCAGTCTGGAACATAATGTGAGCACTGTTCGCCTGAACCAATAAAGGTGCAAGGTCACAGTAATCTATCTTTCTCTGCGTATTCAGTATTCATTCCCATGCCAGTTGAGATGTAACTGCGGGGGTAAAAGTCGTACAGGGAGGAGGAGGTGAGTTGGCTCCGAGATGTCTCTTGTGTTTTTCCTGATTGTCTTCATGTGTATCAGATTGCCTGTAAGAATTGTAGCGTCATAATAAGTCAAGTGCGTGTGTGCTGTCACTCTGAAGATGCATATAAGCCTGGTGTTCTGTTCACTCATTTGAGGGACTGACTCCACACTGGGCTGCTGTGCCTTTTGTGAAATCATGTTGCTCCTATATTTGCAAATATATTTTTAATAAAATACAAAAACCTAACTTGGTTTAGTCTCCTACTGTCTTATTTGTTTCACTTTACTAAACTTTGAAAACTCTTCCCCTGCTGCAAAGGAAACTTCCACTACACCTTGTCGACTCATTCAGATTAATTTGGTCTTGAAATGAAGACTTCAAGGGAGGTGGCCCACAGCAGTGGGAATGATCGTTTATCTTTCAACATGTTGATACAGAGATGACTGCAGCACACATAAACAAAGCTTGGCTATGTATTGTAGGCATGCCAAGCAGTCTGTGAGATTTCCAAAGCTGATCAAATCAAGCCACATGGCATGAGTATCTCACTGATCTGCTATCTGAGGCTAATGAAAAATGGTAGCGAATGTTACTGAAAAGCATTGAAATTATGTCTTCACCAAGTACCCTGAAGCAGCCCATCGTTCGCTTGTCGTCGGGTTTTTGGACTTCTCAGTAAAAGAAATCATAATACGACAAGCCTGGGAGCAGAAAAAAGTTATGTACGAAGGAAAACAGAGCTACTTTGATCACGACTTCTCTCCCGAGCTGCAGAAGAAAAGAGCGCTGGTGCGTGATGCAGTAAAGCAGCTAAAGATGAAGAACATTAGGGCAAAGTGTGTTTTCCCTGCACAGCTGAGAGTTTTTATGGAGGATGGCGTCAAGACCTAGCCGACACTGACGGACGCGGTGCTGGTTCTTGAGGAGCTGGGGGTGCACGCTCGAGTAGACGAGAGGGAGCGACTGGAGACGGAGCTGTGCCAAGACGGGTGGAATACAGCGGGAAGGAGGGCCAACGGAGGCCCAACGACACTCGCCAATGCCGAAATCAAAGCCTTTTTCAACACTGATAACTAATTTATACCTTCGCCGAGTTCATCTATCTAATTAAACCAGTATAAGTTAGGAGAAGATAAGTGAAGATTTCCAATATGGACGAGACGTGAGACCCACTAAGTGGAGGACCACCTATCCACAGCCAAGTCGCAAACGAAATGCTCTGAGAGCGACAGCGATACCGCACACAGTGTTTTTCCCTGCGGAGGATTAAAGCCGTTATATACTAGACGCAGCCAAGGTGGCGCGCGACATTGTGATGTAATATCCGGCCGGCGCGTCCGATTTATGGCGCGCAAGCCGAGGTCGCGCATGGCTCTTTTTTTTTTCAGCGGCGCGTGACAAAGCGGAAACAGGAGCCTGAATGAGTTCGCCGACAACCGGATACCAGGACTCTCAGAGTGACTGCAAGTCTCTCTGGTAAACTTACTGGGTTAAGATGAGCTCTTTTATGGTGAATGAAAGGCTCCATCCGACGAAGTAGGTCATCCAATCAAATCGAAGCATTGACGGCAATGCTGCTGCCAGTTCTGCCGTTGTTTACCTTTGTCTTCTTCTTCTAGTCAGTAGAAAGAGCAACGTCGGTAGCCTTTGCGCATCAGCGCCACCGCTGTTCAGGAGAAGACTGCAGCTAGCGCTGGTGTCGCGACCACCAGCGCAGGTATAAATACTCACGGAGATTTCATGACGTCACATATGCACGTGCCAGCTCGGCTGTGGTTGCTGTAAAACAAGCTTTAGTCACCAGCCTCCGTCCAAGACACAACGAAGGGTCATTCAGGTTTGAGAACTAGTTAAAAGATTCACATTTGATCCAGGCGGGTATGTGGAAGCCTACATTGTTCAGTTTGTTAGTTATGTGTTCATTTGTAAATGTTCTTTTTGTCCTGAGACTTTTGATGGGCCATTATACTGTTATTTTTTGTAATGATTCTTTTTATAGTGATTTATGTGAGATTCAAGAAAGGGTTATAGCAGCTGAATATACAACATAATAACAGATGGATAATCTAATATGTGTTACTTATAATGTTAAAGGCTTAGGTAGTCCAATTAAAAGGAAAAAAGTGCTGAATCAATTGAAAAAGCTGAACTGTGCCACAGCAATGCTCCAAGAAACGCATCTCTCAGACAAGGAGCACATGAAGCTGAGGAGAGAGTGGGTAGACCAGCAATATAGCTCCTCACATCAAAGTGGGAGGAAAAGAGGAGTTGCTATTCTTTTCAATAAGTCAGTGTATTTTTGCCATGAGAAAACTTTCAGTGACAAGGAGGGGAGATTTCTGATGGTGATTGGATATGGAGGGGGCATTAAAATGACTCTAGTAAATTTATATGCTCCAAATGAGGATTGCCCTATTTTCTTTAAAAATATTGCATCATTGATAGCAGACAAAGCCGAAGGGATTATTCTTATAGGGAGAGATTTTAATTGTGTTTTGAGAGCATCTGTAGATAGGCTCCCTGCTGACTTTGGTTCAAGGACCAGGAAGTCTTTAACTCTTCGTGCACTGATGGATGAGTTGGGTTTGATGTTTGATTGTTTGGCGTTGCCTGCATCCCAAGGAAAAAGATTTTACCTTTTTCTCACATGTACACTGTAGTCACTCAAGATTAGATATGTTTTTGATGACTTGTGTACATTCCTATAAAGTGACCCAGTGTACTATTGAAGCAATTACCATTTCAGATCACGCTCCAGTCTCTTTGACGTTAAAGTTGAGCCCAAATAATAACTTTAAGTATTGGAGAGCAAATGTATCTATTCTAAATAACGAAGTGATTCAACAACAAATTAGGAAAGTCTTATTAGAGTATATTCAATTTAATGACAATGAGACTGTAAGTCCATCAGTTTTATGGGAGGGAGCCAAATGTGTCCTGAGAGGAAACATTATTGCGATTTCTTCAAGATTAAAACGAGAGAGGCTTGCAGAACAATTAGGATTGTAAAACAAAATTAGACAGTTAGAGAAGGAATACCAAAAAGTACAAAATAATGACACACTTAACATGTTGAAAGAAAATAGGCAGAAATGAAATGACTTATTGACTTATAAAGCAGAAGGGCAGCTTTGATTCACAAATCAAAAGTATTACGAATTTGGACCAGGGCAAGCAGATTGTTAGCATTTCAGTTATGAAAAACACAATCAAGCAGAGTTGTCCATAGAATCAAATGTCCAAATTCTGGGGAAATGCTATCACAACCCAAGGATGTGGCAAAGGCATTTGCCAAAATTTGTACAAGGCAGAGAGTTTGGTCTAGACCTACTCTCTATGTAAAGTGTCTCGAGATAACTCTTGTTATGATTTGATACTATATTGAATTGACTTGAATTGAATTGAAATTATTAGTGTCATTCATAAAGTTGGTAAAGACCCTAGTCTGTGTTCGTCTTATCGCCCCATCAGCCTCCTCTGTGTTGATATAAAGATACTGACTGCCATCATTGCAAACAGAATACAAAAATATATAAGAAAACGTTTTATCGCCCATAGACAGGGGACTGATAATGTCCGAAGAGCTTTAAACCTCCAAATAGTGGCACAGAAAAGGAACACCCCATCAATACTTCTCAGCTTGAATGCTGAGAAAGCGTTTGATCGGGTGGACTGGGGCTTCCTACAACAGACATTGAGGCGCATGGGCTTTAATGAGACGTTTATAAAGTGGGTCCAAACTTTTTATAAAAACCCAAAGTCACGTGTAAGGGTCAATGGGCACTGCTCAAAATCTTTTCCACTGGGACGCGGCACTAGGCAGGGTGAAGTTCTTTCACCCTCACTATTTGCTTTGAGTATAGAGCCGTTAGCCAAACTGATTAGATCCAATCCTCTCATACAGGGAATAATAGGTGAATCAAATGTTCAGCACAAATTGTCACTTTTCGCTGACGATATTTTATTATTTCTGGAAAATCCTATCACTTCTGTTCCAGCCTTGCTCCACAGTCTTAAGGAGTATCGTATGATATCAGGTTATAAAATCAATACAAACAAATACGAAGCCTTAATGATTGCTGGGACCTGGCCATTGCAGTTGGATAATCTTGTCTCATTCAGACACTCCAAGCAGGGGTTTAGATATCTTGGAGTAATTCTTACCCACAAGACTACGCAGTTGTTTTCATCTAACTATGATAAATTATTAAAGGAAATCAGAACTGATTTAAACAGATGGGATGTACTACCGCTTTCTCTTTTGGGTAGAATTGAATGTATAAGAATGAATATTCTTCCAAGATTATTATTTCTGTTCCAAAACCTCCCTGCTGTTATACCACAATCTACTTTCAAATTTCTAGATAAATTAATGTCAAAATGTATTTGGCAGAACAAAATACCAAGAGTGCACCTTAAAATTTTAATGTCGTCTAAGGAAAATGGGGGCTTGAATTTACCTAACTTCAAATTGTACTATTGGGCTGCCCAAATAAAAGCTGTGGTGGCATGGATCATTCGAGTCACAGTGGGTCTCTATGGAAGAATATTCGGTGCCAGGAGTCTCTCTCTCTCAACTCCCATTTCTCAACCTGCATTTTCAGAAAAAAATAAAAATTGCAAATTTATGGGTCAAACATACATTAAAGATTTGGAATAAGGTCCAAAAGCAGTTGAAGGGAAAGGCTGCTTTATCTCGAGCTATGACTATTAATGGTAATATTGAGTTCCTTCCATCTTCATCAGACAGCAGCGGCTTTCGGGGATGGGCTGAGATCAGTCTTCTCACAGTGAATCAATTGTTTGATGGAAATGGAATTAAAACCTTTGCCCAATTAAGAGCAAAATTCAAGTTACCCTCAAGTGATTTATATAAGTATTTTCAAATAAGGAGCTATGTAACAAAACATAACGATTGGGAACTGATCAGAAGAGAGCCATTTTACATTGTAAATATATAGCAACATGATATATGTATGTATACTATATATGTATATATATATATATATATATATATATATATATATATATGTAAATATATATATCAGAGAGCTCAGCTCTGATCCTTGGTCAGGGTTTTCTTAAATTTCATAAGACATGCCTGGAGACTCTAAACTGTTAATAAGTCTATCTGCGATCAATTCATTCTAATTGCCATATATTGCCATATATATATAGTATACATACATATATCATGTTGCTATATATTTACAATGTAAAATCCAGTTAGCTCAGTGAGAAAGATTTCCTGTAGAAACAAGTTAACTGGAAACCTATTTTGATTTGTAGTTTTTTTTAACCTATCACTGTATGAAGTGTTTCATATGGTTTAGTTCCACTTTGCTGATTACAATTGATGCAATTAATTTATAATTCACTTAATTTATTTATAATTAATTTATACTCTTTATTGATCCCCAATGGGGAAATTACAATGTACAACTTACTATTCATTTTCATTTTCATTCATTTATCTCAGTGGACATTGGCTGTGAAGACGTAATTTATTTTTTTTTATTTTTTACTTTATTGTGAATACATATAAAAAGAAAAAAAAGAAAAGAAAAAATGAACATGAACATTGTCCTGAGACTGGGCTTCATACATTATTTACAACAGCGATGCTTTGTCGGGACTTACCATTCCAAGAATTTCCCCAGCTTTAATAACAATATATGCGTGCTTCTATGTGCCCAAATAGATGTGAGCTGGATGGATAGTAACTGAGGGTGATGAGGGAATGTATTTTCCGCTGTCGAGTCACTGGAACACACAAACTAAGTGATATCTACAATACTGTTTTCTTTTGGTCTATCAAAAAATTAATTCCCTGTAGGGTTAAAGCTCAGTGGTGTTTTAAGCCCCAACATCTCCTTCCAGGCAGCACTGCTTGAGTTCAAGGCACCTAACCCTAACCCTAACCCTAACCATAACCCTAACCAGTGTTGGGAGTAACGACGTTTAAGTATAACGGCGTTACTAACGGCGTTATTTTTTCAGTAACGGAGTAATCTAATTAATTACTTCTCCCATTGTTGCAACGCCGTTATTGTAACTGAGAATGTAAAGTGGCGCATTACTACAATTTGGTTGAATGAAGCACGAGGTGAAGGTGTCAGGCTTTGGCTACAGATCAGCTGCCTGGAGAGAGCAGGGGTGAGGATGATGACACCGTTGCAAATGCGATGATGATGACTGGGTGGGCTGATGCCCTGCTCACGCTGTCTCACTGCACGCTCTGACTACCACTAAACACAAGAGAGCGACAATGGCAACGAGCCAGGGAAATTCAAAGGTAGCGTTCTCGAACTGGAAGTACCGGCACTACTTCTCACTCATTGAAATTCAAGGCAAGAATGTTTATGTAACATGCACACTATGCCCAGGAAAAAAGACTTTATCCACGTCTGCCTCAATCAACTCGAATCTTATGAAGCACTTCACATCAACGCATGCTAACACGACACTTGTTGCTGCTGCTAACCCTACCCCCCCAAGCCCAAATGCAGTTAGCGTGAGCTCCAGCGAAGGAGACGGAGCCACTCTGTTAAAACAAGCAACGCTCGATTTTTCGGGTCCACAACAGGTGACCAAGGCCGAGCTGAACACATTGATTGCAAGGTATGTTGTTGAAAACATGCTACCCCTGTCCACTGTGGAGTCTGAGTCATTCAGAGTTATCCTAAATACCAAATGTTCTAAAATACTGTATATAGTGTTTTTATTCTTCAATCAGTTAATATAAACATATTTGAAGATGTTATAGAAAGTAAATAGCGTTATAGAACATAAAAATGTCACAGTTACTTTGCTGAGTAACTAATTACTTTTACATATGGTAACTGAGTTACTAACTGAATTACTTTTTGGGAGAAGTAATTTGTAACTGTAACTAATTACTTTTTTAAAGTAAGATGACCAACACTGACCCTAACCATAACCATTGCCTAATCCTTGTTAAAAAGACCAGCAGACAATGATCCAACTCCGACTGCTCCAAATGTTACAGCAAAAATAAACACGGACGGAAGAAATATGATGAAGCTCATTGCAGACTGTTGGGTAAAACGTGTGTCCAGATAGTGATTATCAAACTAACTTCAGCCTGGTGTCTGACCTACAGCTGTCTGCCACTTTCTCTTCTTGTGCTTTAATTGTTCCTCTCACATGCCCACATGATTGTGACTGACTTATCCAACTTTTACCAACTTTCAAAAACTCTTTTTTTCACCACATTACAAAGTGCTGCTCTGAGTAATCACCACACAGTGATTGTCTTCTGTGGGATCCGCCAATCAGTCATTGTCACCTGCTAGGCATGCATATCTCATCTCTTTATTAATGTAGTCACTAGATGACATCATTAGCAATTACCTCATTAAATATATAGCCTTTGCTGTGTGACATAGCATCTCTGATCTCCCTCCCTGAAGCATGGGGAGGGGGGAATGGGGGGGACACTAGTTACCATGTAAAGCTAGCGCTAGCTCCCTTGGTTGGCAAGTGGAATCTGTGATTCACGGTAACTGTTATATATTTAATAGGCTAATAAAGACAGGCTTAAAGCTAAATGTACTCACAAGAAAAACATTGCCTGAAAGAGTGCATTACTATGACAACCAGCAATCGTGAGCTGTCGTCACCAGTTTGAGCTGCGTATGCAACCAGCTTGTTAATAAAGGGATTTAGATGTTTATTCTTCCATGGTGATACATTTTACAGAATGCGTCACATCTCTGGACTTGGAGCTCCGCAGACACACCAGCTTCTACTCTGCTGGAGCTGCTGATTTTGGCGCCTTTCTTTAGTTCCACCCTCACACAGCTTATGAGGACCTTTTCATGTGACTTTTGTTTTTATTCTGTAAGGGAATGCAACTTGAAATGTAGTCAAGTACAATACTTGAGATGCAAATGCAAAATACTAATAAGTAAAAAGATGTCTTTATTATTTTTGACACAAACAAGTACTTTCTGACAGTAATGAGAGTAAATGGAATGTGTCACTTCAAGGTCAAGGTCAAGGTCAAGTTTATTTATAGAGCACATTTACAAGCAGTCACTACTGCCGCAAAGTGCTGTACAGATACTAAATACTGATAAACATTATAAAAAAAAATAACTAATTAGCCAAAAAGAAGAAGTAAAAACCCACTAAAGACATAGTATCCCAGAAACAATAATAATTAAAACATATGCAAACAAACAATATTCACAATGTCACAGCTCAGCTTGTGTTGAAAGCCATGTCGAAAAGATGAAAAGACTTCAACCCCTGGCCAATATCTGGCTTGCAGTCATTGAGGCCAAAACCTTACTTGCTTCACATAAAGTGTTAAAGTGCTCATATATTATGCTCATTTTCAGGTTCGTAATTGTATTCAGAGGTTGTACCAGAATAGATTTACATGGTTTAATTTTTCAGAAAACACACACATATATATATATATTTGTTGTACTGCACATTGCTGCAGCTCCTCTTTTCACCCTGTGTGTTGAGCTCTCTGTTTTAGCTACAGAGTGAGACATCTCACTTCTGTTCCATTTTTGTTGGGAGTCGCACATGCTCAGTAGCTAGGTAAGGACTACTAGCCAGTCAGAAGCAGAGTATGAGGGCGTGCCCTGACAGTACCTAGGTAAGGACTACTAGCCAGTCAGAAGCAGAGTATGAGTGCGTGCCCTGACAGTACCTAGGTAAGGACTACTAGCCAGTCAGAAGCAGAGTATGAGGGCGTGCCATGCTAGCATCTAGGCGAGCATTATAACGTGTGTTCCAAAGTGACCACGTTTGTCTCTGAAGTAAAGGCTGGACTACAATAGAGCTGTTTGGAGCAGTTTGTGAACAGTGTTTTCTGTTGGAGATGGTAAGTCCCTTGGGGGGGGGACTTTGGGCTTCTTCATGTTGTAAACCTATAACGTGCACAAAAAAGATAAATGACACAATAAAGAAAAGGGAAAAAGCCAAAAAGCATAATATGAGCACTTTAAAAGTAGCTGGCACCAGCAGGTGACATTGTTATCACTGGAATAAATACACATAGACATACAATGCACAACTGCAAAAGAAATATTGCAGTAATGTGATTACAGTAAAAGTAATACCTAATCAATCTTGCAAATACGTAGGGACTAATAAATTCCACCTTTTTTTTTCCTTCTATCTTACTCACATACGCACGAACGTGCACGCGCGCACACACACACACACACACACACACACACACACACACACACACACACAGTCAGCAGTCAGGAGAAGCAGGACTGTAAACCCTGAAGCCATGTTATAAGTCAAGACAGGGTAGAGGGTGCATGTAGCTCTAATCCTCCAATTAATTCTCATTCCCCACAAGTGGTGGACCCCTGAGAGCTTCTTGACACTTCTATTAAAAAGTAAAAATGAAACACAGCATGAAGGTGAAGCAAGAGAGATCTCTTTCTTCTGCCTATCTCCTCGGAGAGCAAAGTTTTACAACATTTTTGGCAAATAACTTTTTTCTCATGTAGGAAAAGAGGGTGAGCTAGTCATAACAAAATACATTTTGTACAGTACCAGGAAAATAAGAAAGAAGGTGCAATTCTGTTTAATATGTGTCCTTGTCAATAATGCTACAATACCTGCACACACACACACACACACACACACACACTGATGTTCAGGAAACACGCACAGAGCAAATGTCAAAATAATTGGTTGAAATATGCACCAAGTTACAACATTTCAAGCAGTTATCAGAAAAAAAGCAGAAGTCAGATATATAGATAAACCCCACTTTGCGTATGTTTTGGTCAGTACCTAGATAAATGGTAGTTTAACAAAAGATATCTTAGAGTGCTCATATTACGCTTTTTGGCTTTTTCCCTTTCCTGTATTGTGTTATATATCTTTTTTGTGTATGTTATAGGTTTACAAAGTGAAAAAGCCCAAAGTCCCCCCCCCCCCAAAGGGACTTACCATCTCCAACAGAAAACACTGTTCACAAACTGCTCCAAACAGCTCTATTGTAGTCCAGCCTTTACTTCAGAGACAAACGTGGTCACTTTGGAACACACGTTATAATGCTCGCCTAGCTGCTAGCATGGCACGCCCTCATACTCTGCTTCTGACTGGCTAGTAGTCCTTACCTAGGTACTGTCAGGGCACGCACTCATACTCTGCTTCTGACTGGCTAGTAGTCCTTACCTAGGTACTGAGCATGTGTGACTCCCAACAAAGATGGGTTAGAAGTGAGAGCTCAACACACAGGGTGAAAAGAGGAGCTGCAGCAATGTGCAGTACAACAAAAATATGGTGTTTTTTGAAAATTAAACCACATAAACCTATTCTGATATAATCTCTAAATACAATGATGAACCTGAAAATGAGCATAATATGAGCACTTTAAAAGAGATTTCACTTGAATTAAAGGGGATGCCCATTTCCAAAACTCATACATTTTATTCCAATGGACAGTCCAAAAACAGTCTGATCAACTCTCCCACATCCAAAAGTTAGAGTGCTTAAACTCAAATTTGTGATGTCATCACATATACAGTCTGGAACTGCTCCGTGGACAATTAATTGGGAACAATGTTATAGATGACACTGAGAGCACCCAGGGGAATGCATATAGGCCCATTTTCTGTTTCAGAACTGAGAACACTACAGTAAAATGAAGCTCATTTGGGTATAAAAAAGAAAACAAACAAACATTCTGTGGGTCCACAAAAAAAGTAGTATAGAGGATAGACTAATGAAAAAGGAACTGAGTGCAAAGATTCCAAGCACAAGAGTCAACGTCAAACAGCTCAAAAGTTACACAAAAGTTACACTCTAAAAATTAACCCATAATGGGTTATTTTTGACCCAACTCCTGGGTTAAATACTTGTCCAAATGTTGGGTTAAAATAACCCAACTTCTGGGTCAAAAGAACAACCCCATTTTCTAGGTTGAAATAACCCAGAAATTAGTTGGTCCTGGGCCCATTTTAACCCAGGAGTTTGGTCAAAAATAACATTACTAACTCCTCCAAAATGATATGGGAAAAAAATGGATGACCCTGCCCAACAACTTATTGTACTGGTTTGTATTTGTCAAACACACACAGATGTTTTTTTACAGCCATGAAATATGTGACTAAACCTCTGCATTCTCATGCATCCCACTCCTCTGTTATAGTGTGGTGGCCATTTCAGTAGATTTACTCACTAACATTGTTGTGGAAACACAATAAGCATGGAAACTAAACACACTTCCTGCATTACTTCAAATACTAAGTTACTCATCTAGTGTGCAGTGGTTTATGGGATGAGTAGTTCCTTCGCTCTGAAATGACGATATGTACAAACATTGTATCAACAGTCCCGCCCTCCTCTGAGAGAGGGGGCATTCTTCTTCTACGGGGGTAGAGAGGGAAGGAGGTGTTTCTTCTTCCTCTTCTTCTGAATTTCTGGCAGACTGATGTGTATGTTATAGGGGCAAGGGTTTAATATATGAACTTATTTCTTCTATTTCGTAGTTAATATATCCATGTTTAGAGGGTGTGTCACTTTATTTCTCCTGCAAATACTGGTGATACTGTTTTATCATAATGTACACAACACACAAGTGTAATTGTTCATATTATAAACTATGTTGACATGATAATATAATACCTCCATAAAATACACCCCTCCAACAAAAATACATTATATATATATATATATATATATATATATATATGTATATATATATATATATATATATATATATATATATATATATATATATATAGAGAGAGAGAGAGAGAGAGAGAGAGAGAGAGAGAGAGAGAGAGAGAGAGACAACCCTATAACCCAGAACATGGGTTACTCTTTGAAAAATAATAAAACAACCCAGGAATTGGGTCAAAATATTAGTCCTATAACCCAGAAAATGGTTACTTTCTGAAAAAATAACCCATCATTTTAACCCAACACAAATAACCCAGAAACTGGGTTGAAGAAATAACCCAGGAGTTTTTGGAGTGTATAAAAAGGGATTGAGGCTAAAGAATAGGGGACGCAATTAATTCAATTAAATTTTATTCATAGTATCAATTCATAACAAGCGTTATCTCAAGACACTTTACAGATAGAGTAGGTCTAGACCACACTCTAATTTACAAAACCCCAACAATTCCAGTAATTCCCCTAAGAGCAAGCATTTAGTGCGACAGTGGCGAGGAAAAACTCCCTTTTAGGGAGAAACCTGGGACAGACCCAGGCTCTTGGTAGGTGGTGTCTGGCGGTCCCGGTTGGGGGTGTGATGAACAGTGGCAATATTAGTCACAATAAAGATAATGGAACAGTGACTAGAAATAGTAGTTATAATAGTTCATGGCATAGCAGGACACTGCAGGGCGTAGGAGGACGCAGCAGGTTAGTGTTTTTCAGATTTTTTATAGCTGAGTATGTAACCTCAGACATCTTTCCTGGACATATTGGTATCTTTGCTCTTTTACCTGTTCACTGTTTCTCTTGGATGGTACAATGTATAGCTGTTTCATATCACTTGGTGTTTCCTATTTTACAAAAAGGCTTGCCCTGTATATAAAATATGTGTTCACTAACAAGTCAGACAAGACACCTGCTTAGGCTGCTTTATCAGCTAACATTGCAATCAGCAATGTTTGAAATGCTGAAATCATTTGTTGTGGTCAATAGTCTTGACAGCAGTGTGCTAGCATTTGAACAAAGTGCTGTAGATCCACAGTGTTGTGCACGTTGTGGTTAAAGTCATGGGATAAGTGTGTAGAGTTTTGAAAACTGTTAAAACAATGAAAAAGGAACTAGAGTTTGGCCCACATGAACTGCTGCTGTGCAAACTGGAGTTAGAATTTTGGCCACATGTGTCTCCAGTTGTTCCCACTGTCGTTTAGCAACAGAAAAAAAATGTAATAAACAATATGTGGTTTAGAGCAGGAAATGTACTCTTTAGCAGGAAATGTACTATTTGGCAGGAAATGTACTATTTTGCAGGAAATATACTATTTGGCTAATGGTGTGGCGTACGGTGTGTTGCTGTGTTAATAGTTTTGAAGAAGTAACTTAAGTATAGGTAAACACTTGTTAGCAATTGAAAAAAAAAATCTATACTATGCAAAAGTAATAATATTCAAATGGTATAATATATAACAGTACAACCTGCCCAGAACCATTTCTAGGCATTGAGAACTTTTACTTGTGATACTTTGCATACATTTTCTTCATAATACCTTTGCACTTTTACTTACAAGATATTGTCTTTTTTATAGTGTGTGTGTGTGTGTGTGTGTGTGTGTGTGTGTGTGTGTGTGTGTGTGCTACTATAGCAATGACCCTTCTGGATGAGTGTTTGTGTTTTATATCATTATAATCATATCAGTCACCTCCCTAGCAGCTAGAGAGACGCTGCTGGAACAGTGAACTTGTTGTTAACATGCAGGACACACTCGGTAGCTGACCCGGTATTTTCAATAACACAGGTGAATTCTACAACACGGTGGTGTCTGTGTCCTCACTTACAAATATTACTCACCTCCCCCAGCTTCTACTGAATTTCTGTTGCACAAGACTTTGCTTCCTCTTTCCTCCTGTTTGCAAAACATGTTTAATCTGATAATCTTCAGTCGATAATGTCAAGAGTCTTCTAACTTTCCCCCCGGCCTTCATGAAATACCAGAGAAAATTGGAGAGAAATACCTCTTATCTGAAAACATTACTTTCCGCTGACGACTCTGTTCATTCTTGACAGCTTGATTTTTTTTTTCTCCCTCTCTCCTCCAGTGGAAAGAATGGCAGAAAATTAAGCCTGGGTTACATTTTATCACAGAGCAGCGTACAGGTTGAACTCCGGCAGGGCCAGAGAAGGAAAATTGAGGCGTTGAGGCAGGAGGGTAAACATCAATTTACAAACAACTTAAAAATTGGTCTCATTATTTTCATGTGCAGCTATTGCACAACAATTAAGAGCAGATCCAATATACAGAAAATGTACACGTTTTGGGCAATTTAGATAAAGTAAAACAAATACTTTCTCACTTTCTTCTAATGGTATCTAATTTGTGCCAATGTGTCCAGGTTTTAATATGTCTGATCCACACACACACACACAATATTTTGAAAGTGACTATAGTTTCATTGGCCACACTAACAGAAATGACAATTAAGATGGTCTACATGGCCTACAGTGGCTCTATGAAGCTGTACTTATGCTTTGAGCTAAATGCTACAAAATAAATTAATTTAGGATGCAGATTGTATTATCAGTTTTCTTAACTAATGGTGGGCAGAAATAAACAGATTATTACTGCAGATTATTTTTCCATGGTACAGGTCTACACTGATACGTACATACATAAAAACATTTGCTGATTGGCACCACAAAGTACAGCTAAGGCTGATGGGAATGTCAGTAGTTGTGCAGGTGTTAGGTCATAAACCTTAACAAATTAAAATTCTAAACTGTAAAGAGGGTGGAGGCAGAAACTACTAAGAAAATGCATTTCATTTAATGTTTTAAAAAGTATAAATAGCAGAACAAATGTTGAAGAAGTCCCATCATGTGCTTAAAGAGCTGAACATTCTGATGTTTTAATGTTTTTTGTAGCTGAACGTATACTGAATCAGCATTGACACAAATATTTCAAATTTAAGGCCAAAACTATCTGCTAGATCCCACTCCATATATTTTTTTGGATTGGGTGAACTGACCTTTTAAACTAACTTTTAAAAAATATAGTCAGCAGGGTTTTTTTTGGGGGGGGAGATTAAGCAATATGTTAATGACTCAAGCCCTGTTCATAAGCATATCTTGGTTATGTGGTTATATGAGCTGTCCAGATCAGTAATGCAACCAGAAGGCCGTGTTTTCTTCATAACATGAACGAAGAGGACAAGAAAAGCATGATATTGAACTTCCCTTACCCAGTGCTGTCTAAAACTCAAGTTAAAAGGATGTGAAAAACAAAAACATGTAGCATACTCATTCAAAGGTTTGATTTAATCAAGCAGCTTAGATTTACACCGGGAAATGCAAGAGCCGACTCAATCAAAAACCAACCAATCATGAAGCGTTTAACTCCCTTTTTTGGTGGAGCTCTCATCTAAATGTGCTTCTTATAAAACTTGGACAATAAATCAATCACCACAATACTTCATAATCAACTGTCTTTTTACATTATTTAAAAGCAATTTTATAAAGAACATTTTTCACATAAGACACTACATGGACAAAAGCAAACAAATAGTCACAAGCCAGCCATGTGGAAAATGACTGGACAGTGAGTGTACACACTTGACTCATGGTTCTAGAGAAGCTCACTATATATGGATTTTCTATGAGATACTCTACTGTCAGATGTTCAACAGAGTCAGTTGGCCACAGTGAATGCTGCTATATTGTAACTCTAGTTAGTTCTTACACCAACCACACCTATCTAGTCTACATTAACATGGGTTGTTTAAAGGGGACAAATTATGCTTTTCTACAATGTTATAATGTCAGATTTTCATATAAAACGTGGCCAAAACTTCATAATCTAACGTTAGCCCACTGCTAAATAAGTAAGTATAAGTAGCTGCATGCTAATGCCACATAGCTGTAGCTAATCTTGGCAGCCAATGTTGGTAATTTCTCCCCAATTTCGGGTAACATTACTGCTGGGACATGTGTAGTATTTGGTTTAGAAGCCTTTATTGGTGATTTTTCACAGAACAAAGTCCTGCTATATGCTCCGTTGCAGTAGCTCCAGCTGATACTAGTGAAACAACAGTGAGCATCTCATAAAGAGGGTGAAGACAGGTGCAGCAGCCATGGGCAGTATGAGAAAGATAAAGTGTTTTTGAACATTAAAACATGTAAACATGTTTCAGTGCAAACTCAAAATGCAAGTATTAACCTATAAATGCTACATAATAGTTGCCCTTTAAAGAGGTGACAGTAGCTTCAATTTGGAAAGGACTTTGACGACTAACTTTCAAAACATGTCAACAGCTTGAGAACGGTGAAATAAGCAACACAGCTAAGAAAATATTAATCGGTATGTCCCTGAAAAATTGTTATACAGCTCATAATTGTTTCTCAATAGGATGGAACACAAAAATCTGTTATTTCAGATTTAATAGGCAAGACTAAATCCCTACTTATGTATTTCATTACCCTCCACCTTGACAATCCAAAAACAACACAAACTCTAACAGCACTTCCTTTGTCTGTTGAACACTTGGCAGGCCTGGGAAACAAAGGGCTTCCCATTCTTACAAGTCATTGGGTGTACTTCTTGTGGACATATTGGTTCTGCTTTGTTGACTAATCGAAACATGCTTTTTTAAGCCCGGAAAACGTTTCACCAGCATCTGTCTGAAATAGTTCTGGAACTTTTTTCCAACAAATGTGTAGAAGATTGGACTGATGCAAAAGTAAACGTAGGCAAAGACACGAGTGACGTGAAGAGCATAAGCCAATTTCTTAATTTCCTCACAGTTTCCTGACGTATCGGCTTTTTCCTGCATTAGCAATACAATGTTGAATGGGGTCCAGCACATAAAAAACATCAGGACAATGAAAAATATTAACCTGACTGTCTTGAACTTGGCAACTATCCTCGATGACATGACAGTGATAGCAATCCTAACGTAGCAGTAAATAATAACAGCCAGAGGAATGATGAAGAAAATGATAAGCTGAAGGTAAAAACCAGATGTTCTCAGCAGCTTTACATTTAAAAACGTTACGTTAACAGGAAAGTCCTGACAGTATGTCTTTTTTTCCATATGTGTGAAAGTGGTGTGGAGAATCATCGGCCTGATGCACGCCAGGCCGCTGACCAGCCACACTACAGCGCAGGACAATACCGCATATCTTTGACTCCTGATTCGCGGTGCGCCCAAGGAGTACACAACTGCAAGGTGTCTGTCGAAGGTCAAAAGAGTTAGAAAGAGGACCGAACTGTAGAAGCCCAGATAGTAGACGGTGCCAACAATCTTGCACATGACCTTGCCGAAGATCCAGTAGGAGAGCTGCGAGTAGACTCCCAAGAAGGGAAGGCTGCTCATGAAGATCAGGGAGGACACCACCAGGTTCAGCAGCAAGATGTTGGTCACAGTGGTCAGCTTCTCAAACCTAGGAGGTGGTCATTTCAACAGTTAGATGGAGGGAAATACTACATGCCTATGGGTCATATAAGCATTTTTGACACTGACTTTAGGTGGTTTCTTCATACTTTTAAAAACCTGCTGAAGCTGTAAAATTGGCCAGGAAAAAATGACAAATTGGCTAAAGATCATGCTGCAAATTTAAGATATTTAAGATCTGATATGAAAGCCAACAAACATTTCAGCCGGGCGAACATTTATGGCTTTAGTGAATCATAACTCCAATTCTCAGAGGTCAATGCTTCAGGGAATAATAATGATATGATTGAATATGATTTCAGTCTTGCCTATTGCTGCAAAAACAGTACTGTACAGTACAGTACTTTTAAATGTGAAAAAAGAAAGTTGTTTTCAGTTGTAGAAATTACAACTGAAAACTGGCCTCAATTTCTTTTTAATGGTACCATAGAAATTGGTCTTTACTTTCCTTGAGCTGTCACCCTTTCAGCATGCAGCTGACAAAGCATCTCTTTAACCCTCTAAAATATACTGCAATAAAAACACTCTTTCAGTTCGAGGCACAGGGAGAGTTTGCTGAGCTCATCTCTGACAATGTAGTCTTGTGTTTCCATGACCACCAGAAATATTTGTTTGCTCACAAAGCTAGAGAGCAGTGATGGAGACCAGGGTGGAGAAAGGAGAGTTGGCAGACAGTGACAGAGTGGAGGTAACTCAGGGGGCTCAGAGAGAAGAACTTTACCTACTGGATAGCTACTGTATTCTCTCTCTGTGGAAAACAGAATAAAAAATCCTAGTATGACTTCATCTTATACTCTCCCAGTGGGTGTCTTTGCTCCATAAATGGTCTAGAACTGAAGTCATTCTGGCTCCCAAATGATGTCAGAATCGCAAAAAGCAAGACTAAAATCTTTAAAACGTTGGATTCTAGCTGTAAGAGTGAACGTGCATTTTTTTCATTTTCATTTTTTTAAGTTAAAAATACAGAATTATAAGAACACCCGCCCTATGCTGCAGACTTTAAGAAATTAATGATGTGGGAAAAGTATCACATTCTTTAACTCTCTATAGTTTTCATTGCTAGTGGCGGGGGTCTGCCAATTTCGCACTGAATTTACATTGCCTTCACACGCATGATTCACAGGAAAGGTGCAGCATGTAATGTTCCGATAGCCTTAATGTTTACTGTTGACTGTCCCACAACTGTGTCCGAGCTGAATTCAATTAAATTAGCTGGTAACTACTCTTTTTCCAACCTGGGCCCTATTTTCCTATGTGGTTGTGTCTAAGTGACTGATGGGAACAACAATCTTTGACATTGGTATAGTATTAAGCGAGATCACTGCAGTGGTGAAACAAGCTACAATGTTAGTTAATAGGGCAATTGTCCAGCTTGTATTTACCTTTACAAAAGTTCTTGTTTTGCCATTGACAGGCTCAGATTAATATTCTATATTGATATTAATATTCTAAGTGTCTGACAACATCATGGAAAGGTTTTCTAAGGAGGTCGACCTTTCTGTTAAAGAGTAAGTTCCTTTTTTTAAACATCTGCAAAATAATGTTCCCTAAACCCACCATTTTCGGTGGACAGCTGAATATACGTAGCATTATCTCAAAGACCGAACAACTTAAACATTTAAAGACGTACTCAAACATCGATTACTTATGCCTCACAGAGACTTGGTTAACCCCAACAACCCCTTTGTCTGTTTTTAATATCCCAGGGTATAATGTGTACAGACGGGACCGAAGGAAAGGGAAAGGGGGTGGCGTCTTGATATATGTGAAAGACAGCATTCAAAGTCAGCAAATAGTCTTTCCGGAAAATAATTTGGAATGCATGGGGGTAAAACTTACACTATCTCCCCAAATGTCTTTTGCTGTTTTTGCAGTCTACTGCCCTCCTGCTGCCACAAATGAATTTTTTGATTGTCTAAATGTCATACTTAAACAACATGGAAAAATGGAAGTCATTCTAATGGGTGATTTTAACTTAAACTGGCAAGACAAAACACGTAGGCTAAACATAAAGCTTAAAGATATTGCCAAAACTTTTCAGATCACGCAGATGATCCATAAGCCCACAAGAATAACTAAGTCTTCCCAAACACTTTTAGACTTAATTTTCACAAATAAACCAGATAGAATTAAAAAGATTTATAATGCTCATTACTGGGTTATCAGATCATAATCTTACTCTGGCCTCCAGAAGATTGTCAAAAACACACTTTAAAAATCAGAACTCGATGAAAGGAAAATCCATGCCTTTTATCGCTCTAAAGGACATGGCCTTCATTGAAAATGAAATAAAGCAAGTAAACTGGCACGACGGTAGTATGCCCTGTGAGCCAGCCTGTAAGTAAGTTTATTTGATTAGGACAATGCACATCAATCAACATTTCTGTAAATGCAAAAGTGTTAGCCAGTCGGCTAATTTTCAACTGTAGTCCTAGAAATCCTGTGCTGATTTAATGTCAACTAATAAAGACATATTAAAATACACCAAAAAAAGGGGCAAGAAAACAAATACAAAATATAATCTACCCTGGTTCAACACAAATCTCTGGGAATTAATGAAAAAAGGGATGTTTCTTTGAAAAAGTATTTAAAATCTAAATTAAGTACTGATCATCTGATTTTTAAAAGTTTAAGAAATAAAGTCACAACAACTTAGAAAGGCTAGAGCAAATTTCTTCCTCAATGTTATTAGTGAGGCAAAAGGAAACCCTAAAAAGTTATGGAAGAGCATTGACAAAATACTTGGAAGGGGAAAATCTGCAAATAGACATTTAAAACTTATGGTGGATGGCTGTATCCAAGATGATGACCAGATCATTGAGGAATGTTTTAATGAGTATTTCATAAATTCAGTACGAGAATTGAGTCTAAGTTTTCCAAAAACTCAACTCACACAAGCTTTAACCTGTGATGATTCTTTTGTTTTCCCTAATCAACACAGAGAAAGTGGAAAAGGTAATCTCAATTCTATCTAATAGCAAAGCTGAAGACATATATGGTTGTGATACAGCTTTTTTGAAACAACACAAGACATCTATTATGATACCTCTAGAAATCAAAGACAATGTGTGCAAGTAAATGGCACATTGTCTACGTCTCTTGCTTCTACTCTGGGAGTTCCACAGGGGTTAATTCTAGGGCCACATATCTTTTGCTTCTATATTCCAATGACCTGCCTTGTGTCTGCAAGGGCATAAATATTGTTATGTATGCTGATGACACCATTTTATATACCCATGGGAGAAGTGCAACAGACGTGGCCAAGAAATTATCAAGTGTCATGAGCAAGGTTAGTGACTGGTTACATGACTCATGCCTCACATTAAATGTTGAAACTTATCCTGAAATTTTAGTAAATGGCTAGTATATAAAACATGTAGAGAAATTTAAGTATCTGGGGGTAACTCTAGATCAGGGATCTTCAACAGGGGGTCAGGGACCCCTAGGGGGTCCTCAGAGTCAATGCATCAGTCAAAATCCCCACTGCTCACTGGCCTAGGTGGTCACTAAAGTAATTCACAGATACATTTAATCCTAAGGATTCCCTTTGCCACATGTATGTTTTAACATTAAAACATGATTTATAAAACCATGCCAACAATTATTTAATAGCTTAGTATTCTATGCAACAAAAGTATGTATAAAGACTTTAGGCTGCCATAAATGTTATTGTAGACCCAGTTTATTATTCATTTTATAAAGTATATGTAGTAGGGGGTCCCTGCTCCATCTCTCTTTCAGTTACGGGGTCCTTGGCTTAAAAAACGTTGAAGAGCCCTGCTCTAGATTCAACACTTGTCATGTTAAAAACTTGTGCAACAAGATACATACGAAACTCTGTCACCACTGAAGCATCTAGTACATACTTAAATGCAATGAGCATCCCCCACCTTCTATACTGCATTACATCCTGGTCTCAGGCATGTAAAACAGCAATAAAACCCTTAGAATCTTTGTATAAAAACTGCCTCAAGATCCATGACAAAAAAACACGTAGTTATGATCACTGTCATATACTTGCCAAATATGATCTACCTAGTTTTGATAATTTAATAAAACATTCAAATGTGTCTTTACTACATAAAATCATATACAGTGCCACTGCTCCCCCTCTGAAAAAGTTTGTAACACTCTGCTCCGAAATAACAGTGCAAACTACTCAAAGCGTTACAAGGGGGAAGTGTAGCATCCCACAACGTAAAACCCAATTTGGGAGTTCCTCTTTCTCATGTGTGGCCATGAGGCAGTGGAATGCCCTTCCCATGGAATATATCTTATGTACACATTCCCACACTTTCTCATGACTAACAAATACAAGCAAGTTTGCACACATCTATAAGATACCATATGTGAGTGTGTGTATCCATGTATGAATGAGTGTCTAGAGTTGGATTGTAGCCTACTCTAATGTTTGAGTGGGTTGCTGGTGCCCCTGTTTTTGCTAAACTGCTTGTTTTTAATTACTATGGACACCACGTCATCAATAGTCCTGTTACATTTCTTTTTTAAATTGTTATTTTATAATTGTCATACCTGTCCAGGGACTACAGGTGGAAATTAGCAATTGTTGCTGTAACCTGGCCCAAGACATATTCTCTTGTATTACAAGTTTAATGTTTATTTGTGCACTGTTAAACATTTCTTGTAATTTTACAGGAAATTCCTGGCTAATAATTGCCGTAAATTTACTGTAAACAGTATACAGGACTGTTACTGTAAAATAACTACAACAAGGTACTGTACTTAATACAACATCCCTACTGTAATTAATTAAATGGACTGTTCTTATATAGCGCTTTTCTAGTCTGAACGACTACTCAAAGCGCTTTTACATGGTACAGGAACCATTCACCATTCACACACATTCATACACTGTGGCCGAGGCTGCCGTACAAGGTGCCACCTGCTCATCAGATAATCATTCACACACATTTACACTCCGATGCGCAGCATCGGGGGCAACTCAGGGTTCAGTGTCTTGCCCAGGGACACTTCGACATGGGACTGCAGGGCCAAGGATTGAACCACCAACCTTCCGATTGGCGGGCAACCGCTCTACCACTGAACCACAGCCGCCCCTACAATACAATCATGTAAATTTACTGGAACTTGCCAGGAATTTCCAGTAATTTCACAGGATAGAATACTGTAAATATTACAGTAAAATGTTATATTTACGGCAACTAAGTAGCCAGGAATTTCATGTAATTTTAGGGATTTCCTGTAATTTCACAGGACAGAATATTGTAAATATTACAATTAAATGTTGTAACTTGGATAAATGTCCTCTTTCAGACTTCTGCAAAGAAAAACAAAACAACTGGTATTTTTGTTATTTTTATTTTTCCTTAAAATTGAAGAGAAAACAGAGTGTACAATGCACAAACAATCATTCCTCAATCTTTCACATGTAAAATTCACATAACACAAAATTAGTAACAGATGGCTGAAACAAGCCTGGTTTTGTGTAAAAACTGGGGCTGTGCTCGATTGAAGAAATTCTTAGTCGACTAACACTCATTCAATTGTAGTTGATTTAATCGACAGATCTGTAAATCTGAGTTTCTCCGTTAAGAGTTGCAAAAAGATGCAAAAGCACCACTTTAATTCTTGTGTTTACCAGAGATGTGCTCGTACGTTTCTTGGAAATAAGTCATTCAGCATGAAAACAGCATAAAACATGACTAATGGACTAAAGAGACCTAAGTTGACTAAGACCAAAACGATCAAGGGAGCAGCCCTAAAAAAAAAAAAAAAAGTAATGTAACGTAATGTTAAACCTAATGTCCCCTGTCCACTAATTTCCCCTGTCCACTAATGTCCTCTAATGTCCCCTGTCCACTAATGTCCCCTGCTCACTAATGTCCTCTAATGTCCTCTGCCCACTAATGTCCTCTAATGTCCCCTGTCCACTAATGTCCCCTGTCCACTAATGCCCTCTTATGTCCCCTGTCCACTAATGTCCCCTGTCCACTAATGCCCTCTTATGTACCCTGTCCACTAATGTCCTCTAATGTCCCCTTTCCACTAATTTCCTCTAATGTCCCCTGTCCACTAATGTCCCCTGCTCACTAATGTCCCCTGTCCACTAATGCCCTCTTATGTTCCCTGTCCACTAATGTCCTCTAATGTCCCCTTTCCACTAATGTCCTCTTATGTACCCTGTCCACTAAGGTCCCCTGTCCACTTATATCCTCTAATGTACCCTGTCCACTAATGTTCACTAATGTCCTCTAATGTCCCCTTTCCACTAATGTCCCCTGCCCACTAATTCAAAATCCAGCAGTTTCCTCAAAAGTGTGCAAACTGGTGCGTTCAGCCCTCGTTTTTTCTCTGCCTTACTGCCCGTCGGGGGATTAATGCCGCAAAAGGCTCTGAAAACAGGAGGGGAAAAACACACTTATTAGGTAACATTTAAGACTGATATGACATGGTCATAACCATGACTTGAAACATTAAGGGATCTTTATGAATGAATGAGTGTGTGTGTCTGTGTGAGACTGAGAGTTGGTGTAGGCTATATGAGTGTGTGTGTCAGTGTGTGTGTGTGTGTGGCTTGGCACGATGCAAGGGTCTGCGACGCGAGTGCACCGGTTCGAGTTGTGTGCATCAGATAGAAATTGGGCTGAAACCGTGATGCATCTCCCTTTAAAAGCTTTGCATTGGTAAAATCTGATTTCTTATTTTATATAGGCCTGTTTATTTTTAAATGACTATTTTCATTCAATTTACTTTCATAATTATCTCAGCCATTTCCCTAACGAGCAGACTATTAGATGCAGAGGGTAGGTCTATTTGCAGGTCTAAATTCATGAGCATTGTTTACAAACAGAAAGATCTCTGAAACCGTGATTCTAACACCCGACCTACACCGGGGCTCTAAGCATGCGTAGATTCAACTGATGTCAATGGCTGTGTCTCAAACCGCCTACTTGCACACTTCAAACAATTAGTTTTAAGTATATAGTGTAGATAACGCAAAAAGTCAGTGCGATGGACACTACTAGCACTAAACGGGCAACATCTGGACTACACAGCGGAAAGGGGAGGGACCAGGGACGTCGACCGGACGTCGATGGACATAATCCATGTGTCTGCGCCGCGCAGTATCTCTCCTGAAACCCATTAACAATATGATAACTAAAAGCTGCACAACACACTAGAGCCACCTAACATGAATTCAGTAATGTTCAAGTGGAGAAAGACTTGCACACCTCCACTTGAACATTATCTCCTTTGACCACTGCACCCTCCATCAACAACTCAAAGAAAGACATTTTTAGGCGCAACAGTCCTCCCTCAATTACATGAATAAAACAAAAAATAAGTGAAGATTTTACCTGGTACAAGTAATCGAGGTGTGCTGGGCAGGGTGACAGCTCTCTCGATATCTGCAGCTGTGGCAGAGGGCTGGAGAATAAAAACCATAAGTTAACCATAGGTAAGTTGAGTAAACAATGACAAAGAAAACTTGCCCCAAAAGCTGTCATGTTCTACTTAGCACTAAGAGGGAAATAAGCTTCAATTTATGGTGCCAAATGTAGAAACAGCTGCATGGGAAAAGTTTTCTTTTGAAAAGGTATCTAAAGCCCTCCACTTTTGTAAACGCTTTGAATGAGACGGGTGTCAGACTGAAGCGCTAGCAATTAGCTCAGGCTAATCAGTCTATGGAGTATTAGAATAACTTGTGCAAAGTGTCCATAGCAAAGGACGGGACTGGTGACTGATTTCTGGTAATTAACAATTACAAAATAGCAGGACAGAGATGGGAGGGAGGGAGTGAGGGAATGGTTAATTTATGGATAAGTACTGCAAGTTATACTCACATCAGCCGTTAGGAAGATACCATCCCCCTCTTTAAAGTAAGCAAGCAGGCACATGATGGTGCAGACAGCTTTGTTGCCACTCTCTTCATTGTAGGCTTCCAGAACCTTCTCCACCCCTGGTGTCTTCTGCTGTTTGAAGTACTCCATGACTCCTGTTGTCTATGGCTGCTGGCAGCTTCTCCTGGATAGGAATTCCATTCAGCTCACTGAAATGCAAGAACAGGCCCGTCAAGGAGAAGAGAAAGGGCCAGTTGTCCTTAATTTTTGAGACGCTGTGTGGAGTGTCAGCATTACCTGAAAACGATTAGAATAGTATGCTATATGAATTTTTATCTAATCGTCTCCCTCCCAACAATAGTATTAAGCAAGATGTTAACTAACGGGGAAATGGGGTACCTTAGGCTGACCTAAGTTCTGCGTTATGTTTTGTGATCCAAAATATAGCCTGCAACAGATGCTTTCACAGAACCCTTTCGCTCAGTATTTTAATATGTATGCTTCTTGCTCTCTTTCTCGATATTTGATTTGATGTAGGCTAGGCATACGTCACCAACTTCACACCTCGCAGGTTGAGTTGCAGTCCATCTGGAATAAATGTAATATTTAATATTTCGTCATATGGGGGAAATCGGCCTACGTGACGCATAAAACGTGCAGAAAAGCATACCTAAGAGAGTTGTTCATACAGCCCAGGCTTCCTACACGAACGCACCTAGGAATTCCAGATCAAAGACACGCTTCTCGCTAACAGTAAGTAAGTAATTTGACACTTTGAAAACGAAAATGAGGCTAAGGTTAACATGGCCGCGGCATGAATAAGGCGAATCGGTCCAACAAAGTGGCATTCACCGAAGACTGTGCCTGATGTTTATGTCATACCAATAATGTACAAAACGTAGCCTACCCAGCCCATTCTATTCCATTTATTATTGTTTTCATTTTTATTTTTAATGTGTATAATCTTATAACAAAATCTGAGCAAAAACAAACATCGGCCATTGACATCGGCCACATTGCTATTTTGAACATCGGCCCAGAAATATTTTAGGAATCACCAATCACCATAAAATAATGTTATAAAATCTATTCTTGATATAGGTTTTAAAAGTTATAAGAATATAGCAAACATACAAGCTAGCTACCTTTTTAAACTAACAGCAAAGAATAGCTAGTTGGCTGCTGGTTGACTCACCCTCACAACACGTGGTTGTGTGAAAATGTTCGGGAAAACAGACATAAAACAAGATAGAAATATAAGATAATGTTATTAAATCTATAATTGATATAGCTAGGTTTTAAAAGTTATAAGATAGCAAACATACAAGCTAGTTACTTAACTAACAGCAAAGAATTTCTAGCTAGCACTGACAGGAGGCAGACGTGACGTTCTTCTCAGAAGTCAAGAGCACAATGAAAATCTATCCACAGAACACCGGACTTTCAGCAACGAAGAAAGTTGAGAATAGACCTTTTTACAACAAGCACTTGGAGCCAATTTTACTAAGATGCACTTGCGCAGTTCAGTTTAAGATTTGACACCGTAGCTAGATTACAAACAGAATGACAGTCAAGCTAGCTAGCTAGCCAATCCATCCAACCAGTGAAATAACCATGTTGACGTTATTTCAGGCAGGTTAAAAATAGCCTCAACTTGTGATGAACAAGCTAGCTAACATTAGCAAGTACCGGTACAAACGTGATTTCATTGGACTGATGGAGGAAGAGATGCGTTAGCTAGCTGACGTTAGCTAGCTGACGTTAGCTAGCTGAGGTTTGCTAGCTGACGTTTGCTAGCTAACGTTTGCTAGCTACCTGTTTGTAAAAGCACCTATTTTCGCCTTCGCCCGTCACCACCCACTCAAATAAGCAGAACGAATAACGTTATATCTTTGATATAAAAATACACATGTTAGGCTAACAGTAAGTTATGTAACGTTAAGTTACCTTCGTCCCGTTGCTTCTTCTTTTTTCTTCTTCACGGTTTGCTTCATCCCAGAATGTTCGTTTAGAATTAACCCTGAATTAACCGCCTAAAAATTCAAATTCAGACCGCAGCGATCCCATGATGCAACGCGGTGGCTGTAAAACCAGTGTAAAAACTCCGCTTACAGTGTAGTTACAGTAATAATACAGGACTATCCATAATTTTCCCATCATGCATTGTCACTTACAGTAAAAACACAAATACAATACATTGTTGTAAGATTTACTGTAGAAATTACATCAATTTCTAACAGTGTGCATTGTCCCTGTTTCAAATAAATCAATTCCAAATTTCCAACAAAACAAAACTATGAAAAGCTGTTTTGGATAGTCTTTCCACTTTTCCAACCATCACAACTCTAGTTTTGATTGAAATAAACATAGTTTAGTCTGGTGGGTTTAGCGCTAGCGACTTTAGAGCTGTCTCTGGTTAAACAGAAGGGACCCTTTCCATAATGTTGGCCAAAACAGAACTTTTCTGAAGGTAAATACAAGCTGGACAATTGTCCTATTAACTTACATTGTAGCTTGTTTCACCGCTGCCGACTGCAGCAATCTCACTTAATACTGGACCAATGTCAAAGATTGTTGTTCCCATCAGTCACTTAGACACAGAAACATCGGTTGAAAAAAACAGTAGTTACCCTTTAAGTTACTGCTAATATAAACCAAATATTTTCTACTGCTGCTACTTCACATTAAGTATTTGATTGGGGTGGCTTTTATTGTGAAGCAGCCACAGGAAACACAATGTATTTTTTCCTTGAGGTTTTCCGCTGACCACAATCAAAAATGTGTCTACAAAACATTTGCATATATATATATATATATATATATATATATATATATATATATATATATGCAAATGTCGTTGAGGCTCCGTCTAAAAACTCTGCTGTTTGTAACATAGAAATAAAATGGATTATGGATCATTTCATTTCTGTAGTTTATAGCTGACTTTACCAGCTGACTTCTCTATTGGTTGTTGAAACAGGTGCTGTCCCTTATGTTCTAAAACCAGCCTCTGCGACTTGAACAGCCTCAAGTCTAGACCCCAAATATAAGAAGACCCTACTTCTTCAGATTTATTTCCAGGGGGGAAAATACGGCTTATATTTGGACCAATACGTTATATAATAACTGCTTTAAACTGCAAAACCAAACCACCATGTGTCTCTTTAAATTGCTTCTGAAGTATGTTCTCAGTGTTTTTATTTACGCTTAGAGTTTTTGCTTGTTGGTCCACTCACCGATGGATGATGACCAGGACCAGCCCATTGCCAAAGAGACTGAAGGCAAACATAAAGTAAAAGAGGATGGATAGCTGAGCTCCCAGATAGTTGACACCGTCAAAAGTACATGGTGGGATTGATGTGAACGATTCATTGTCGTAGTCATAATCATATGTTGTGGATTCCATCTCCATCTCAAATGTTAGCGGGAAAATCTATCAGAAACAAAAATGCAGCCTCAAACATAATATTTACAACATGATGCTGTCCGTAAATGTGATATAATCAATCCATTATAAATGCTTTAAGGTGTATAAGAGCTATGACATCATGCATGTGAGCTCCTTTGAGGCATGCAAATGGGCAGAGCTAGTGCCCTTGATCAAGGCACTGGCTCAGATCTGGAGTTGGTCCCCGGGCGCTGTGATTGGCTGCCCACTGCTCCCTTGAGGGATGGGTTAAATGCAGAGAATGAATTTCGCTACATGTACGTGTATGTGACAAATAAAGTACCTTTACCTTTACCTAGAAAGCAATGCCTTTAACTGACAACCTGCGAGGAGCATATGAATAAAAAGCAAATAAAAGCAGATGTGTGTGGGAATGAAGATCATGCTAAGCTGAGATGACTTACCGCCCAGCCAGCAGAAAAGCTTCAGCTTGTTGTCTAGGCCAGAACTGTCTGACTGAGTCGAAGTCACTCCATGATAAGTCAGCCAGCTAGGGGAAGGAAGTACTACAGAAGTCTGTGTGTGTGTGTATTTGTGTGTGTGTTTTATATAAGGGGGAGGAATGGCCTGCATGCACAGCATACTGTATCAACACACCCTCTGAATCACAGTCTCCTCCCTGGACTGTTCAGTTGAGACTATAAAGCTGTGGCAAGTGCATCTGTCCATATCACATGTTAATATGTCAAATTACTGTAATGACCATCTTGATGTTGGAATAGTGCCAGAGTTAGAGGAGTCAGTGCCAAGAAGTAGCAAAATACTGCAGAAGACCACAGACAAACTTCTCAGCTTGTTTGATAAAGACAAGACTTAGTGGGTCCCAGACAAGGTTGTGACTTTGGGAACCCAGCAGAGTGCTGAAGAAACTCCTGCTAAAATTCTCAAAGCTCTCTGCAATGCACAATCATATAGTTTCCACTTTGCCTAATCAGGTGTTTAGACCAAAAACAGCATTTAAAACCCCCCTGCAAAGGGCTAGGTTGGTAAGGGGGGGTGATACTTCAGTGAGCTGGTGGAATAAGATCCAGGAAGTCCAACAAAACACTGTACAGCAGTTTATAATACTCTGAGACATGGTTTTACAACTCTGGGAATCATTAGTCAGCTTGTTGCTGAATCAGGCGCGTAGTCAATAATGGGCCCGTCCAGCCAAGGTTGATAAAAATATGTTTTCTTATGAAAAATATTCAAATGTATGTAAAAAAAGAAATAGTAACAGAACTAGTTGTGTGTGTTTAATGTGTCTTCTCTTCTGATTCAAACCAAACTGTTTACACCATAGAATCAGGATCAAACAATTAGGAAGCCTTCGGAACGTAGGTGGTTGCTATGGTAACAACAGGCAGACTCTCTGTGTGGCCTTCAGCAGCTAACATTAGCTAGCTGGCTTTTTAGACAATGTACCATGGATGTGTACCACACTGAATGCTTGCTCTTGGGGGAATTACTGGAATTGTTGGGTCTTTGTAAATTATAGAGTGTGGTCTAGACCTACTGTCTTGTCTTGAGATAACTCTTGTTATGAATTGATACTATAAATAAATATATGTACTGTTAAAAGTTACCACGACAACAATGGCTTCTCTTTAACGTGGTATGGACAGTGTTCTTGGATGGAATCCAGTGTAAATAAGAACGAGTTTTTCTGCAGCACGTGCAGACATTCCCCCAGCGGAGCTGACAGCCAATCAGAGAGAGAGGAGGCCCTCACAGAGGTAACATTAAGTCCAACGTGTTTCTTGCGTAATTATTAACGTAACCTAGAGACCTTCCTATTTAGTAAGAAATGGGGAACACTGATGATGGCTTCTAGCTGAAAGGCGTTTGTGTTTTGCCCACATTAAATAAGGAGAGAACTTACAGTGCCCTCCACAATTATTGGCACCCCTGTTTAAGATGGGTTCATGGACTTCTAAAAATTCTCCTTTTTTTTTTAAACAACATAGAACTCAAATGCAAAAAAAGAGAAAAATCCAACCTTTTATTTAAGTACATTACTTTGGTGGTAAAAAAAAATCGCATTTAGAAAAAGAAAACTTGAAATCATGTGTCCCACAATTATTGGCACCCCTAACAATTCCGCTGAAAAAATTTAATATATATTTTTTTAAATATATTTTTTCTGTAGTTGCTAAAGTTGGTCAGGGTATCTAGGAACTTTTAAATAGTAATTCATGACTTCCTGTTTCCCTGGGGGTATAATATGACGTGACACAGAGTCCTAATTCTCTTACCCATTTGTCAACATGGCAAAGACAAGAGAACACACAATTCAAGTAAGGCAGATGTGTGTCGACCTTCATAAGTCAGGCAATGGCTACAAGAAAATAGCCACTGGCCTTAACTTGCCCGTATCTACAGTCAGAGGAATCATTAAGAAGTTTAAAACAACTGGAACAGTGACAAACAAGGCTGGAAGAGGTCCCAAGTTTATCTTGCCACAACGCACAGTGAGGAGGATGGTAAGAAAGGTAAAAAAAAAGTCCTAAGCTCACTGTCACAGAATTGCATCAAAGAGTGGCATCTTGGGGTCACGAAGTCTCAAAAACAACCATCAGACGCTCTCTACATGCCAACAAGCTGTTTGGGAGGCATGCAAGGAAAAAAGCCTTTTCTCACTAACACTCACAAACGTAAACGTCTGGAGTTTGCTAAGCGGCACTGGGACTTCAACTGGGATTGTGTGCTTTGGTCAGATGAGACTAAGATTGAGCTTTTTGGCAACAAACACTCTAAGTGGGTCTGGCGTAAAACAAAAGATGAGTATGCTGAAAAGCACCTTCACCACCGTGAAGTATGGTGGAGGATCTGTGATGCTTTGGGGCTGTTTCTCTTCCAAAGGCCCTGGGAACCTTGTTCAGGTGCATGGCATCATGAATGATTTGAAATACCAGGACATTTTAAATAAAAACCTGATGGCCTCTGCCAGAAAGCTGAAGATGGGTCGTCACTGGGTCTTTCAGCAGGATAATGATCCTAAACATGTGGCAAAATCTACACAAAAATGGTTCAGCAGTCACAAACTCAAGGTCCTCCCATGGCCATCTCAGTCCCCAGACCTCAACCCAATCGAAAACCTGTGGGGTGAGCTAAAGAGGAGAGTGCATGAGAGAGGACCCAGGACTCTGGATGATCTAGAAAGATTGTGCAAAGAAGAATGGTCAAAGATCCCTCTCTCTGTGTTCTCCAATCTTGTGAAATGTTATAGAAGGAGATTAAGTGCTGTCTTGTTGGCAAAAGGGGGTTGTACAAAGTTTTAACATCAGGGGTGCCAATAATTGTGGGACACATGATTTCAAGTTTTTTTTTTATAAATGTGTGATTTTTTTTTTTACCACCAAAGTAATGTACTTAAATAAAAGGTTGGATTTTTCTCTTTTTTTGCATTTGGGTTCTATGTTGTTTAAAAAAAAAGGAGAATTTTTAGAAGTCCATGACCCCATCTTAAACAGGGGTGCCAATAATTGTGGAGGGCACTGTATCTGTGAGTGACGCCGTTTTTAGTTTTCTTGGATCCTGTCACTGCCGTAGACTCCAGACTGTCTAAGATTTGGCGCCTTGCTGGCCACTTTTCATTATAGCTTTCATAATTCAAACAATGCTTGGCTGGAAGTTTATTATTCTTTCATTTTCTTTTACTGCTGGTAGTGCATTTGCTGCTCATGATCTGACCGTAGTCCTGAAGCAACAATGCTGTTATGAATGCACAAAGGATATGTTACATGTGTGATTTCTGTCTGATGTAGGCTATTCTATGTCATGTCGTATGTAAATGCCTTCTCTGCTGTTCATTCTGTAACAGTGCTGTGCAGAGCCAATGCTGCTGGTTCTACCGGTGCAAATATATTTTAGCCTGAATAGGTTAAAATTGATATTTGTCTATATTGTTGTGTACAAACTTTTTAGACTGCGCTTTGTTGGTTGAGCAGGTTGTAGACAGTACTGCTATTGCCGTTGTATGCAGTATATGTTGGAAGGTAAAATTGTTGCTGTTTTTTTCAGTTTGTCCTTTTTGCTACTTCTACGTCTTTTTGAAAATGGCCCACTCACTTTTGTACTGGCCCGCCCAAAATACTATTTCTGCCTCCGCCACTGTGCTGAATGATATTGCATTTTGTTTTGGCAAAGGTTCAGGTTCAACTTCTTTGCCTACATTTCAGCGTACATTGACAACTGCAGCAGGGATCCTGCAGTGGTTTCACTGAAATGAATGAGCAGAGCAAATCTCAAATTTGCCAGAAGTTCATCAGGGTTTTCCCAGGCTTAGGCTGAATCTCATTTCTATTCGGCCTTACCCCTAGCCCTTGTCCGTCGAAACCGAGTGGTAAGGGGTAGGGGTGAAAACATATCCCTATGAAATGGGACGCCACTTAGGTCAGTGCTTCTGTTTTAAGGTTTTCCAAAGAAAGAGGAAGACATTTGTTTCCCTTGGATGATGTCACTCATGATAAACCACTCAAACTTGAGAACTGTAAGCATAATGTTTCTAACAGTTAAATGTTCACCTTGTACAGCATTGTTGTCCTTGTTTTTAATCGTATGTCTTTCTGTGCATGTACATTGAGAGCAACAAAAAGTGGGAGTCAAATTCATTGTGTACACACCTACTTGGTAATTAAAGCTAATTCAGAATATTCATCATTCGTTCAAAGCAACCACAGTGACATTACACAGCATGCATGTTGCAGTGTTTACTGGGTTTTTGGTTAGTTCCATGCAGCACTGTTGCAGTTTTGTCCCCTGTGGGTTGGTTTTCTGTAGTCATATCATGTTTACACCATAGACTGTATAAAATATGGATGCAGTCTCATGACGTCACCCATAGATTTTTGAAGAACCAAAATTAAGTCTAAAGTGGGCGTCTTCCGGTGGCTCTAGCTGTTGCCATCTTGGCAGTGCCTGATGTTGCCTAACTACCTGCTATTCCAAAAATGGGCAAAGAGGTGGAGCGTGGATGGAGCTGAGGCCGGCCGAATGAAACCTACAGCCGAATGAAACCTACATCCACCTTTCACTCAAAGTGGCACACCCTTGAAGAGATATTTATCTTACTGGAAACAAATTTAAAATGTCAATAAAACAAATAATAGTCCTGACATCAAAATACTGAGGGAAGTTTAAAAAGAAGTTAGTGAAGAACACAGACATCTGACAGTATCAGTCATTTATCCTGTCCTCCCTCTGCTGATGTGATTCACTGCAGGTGAAAGCATTCTGCAGGTTAAGTTACCGCTGGTAGAGAAAGCACTAAGGCTATAACTGTTTGTGTATTTGTACCAAACCGTCACGGTACGGGGGTCTCGATACGGGGTTCACGGTCTGGTGCACGCAGCTGTGCACGCAGCTGTGCACAGAATACATGGTATGTAGATCAATGCATGTAATGCGGAACCAAATTTCAAAAGTGCGTTTTCCACACGGTCAGGGTCCGGTGCGTGCAGCTGCCCACAGAATACATGCTTTGTATTAATACAGAACCATATTTTACAAGCGCAAGTTCTACCTGGAAACATTTAACCGGATGCTGTTGTGAGGTTAGCACAACAAGCTGATTGGCGTACACTATGGCGAGCGCAAATGAAACGACGGAGCTGGAAGACCTGCCTGCGGGCTCCCATTCAGATACAACAGCAACGGAGAGAGAGAGAGAGAGAGAGAGAGAGAGAGAGAGAGAGAGAGTTGTGTATAATGTAAAAACAATGTGTCTGCGTTTGCTCCGCTGTTGTAGGGTATGTGAATGGAAAAACATTACACATGCTACGCACATCTATGGCATCACCCAGATGAGCCAATCACTGGTGAGGAAAAAGCTATCAGTTTAATACAGACATTTTTTAAATGATACTTATTTTAAGAATGACAATAGTCTACCAAAGTTGCAAAATAGCAAACTGCTACCGAAGTCCCCAGCGAGAGGATTGTGTCTGTCTCTGACATTTGCTGCCCGATCTGCCCGAGCAAAGGAAACATCAGCTGACAGATTTGTCTGGTTTGCAGGCTACACTTGCACTACTGTCTGTTTAAAATAACAAAAAGAAATGTTTCCTTATGCATTTTTGTTTTCCATCTGTACTGAACTTCCCTGACCTGAGACTCCTAAACAAAGGTATGAACCAAACTGGGACTTCTGTGTACCGTTACACCCCTATTTAGCACCGTTTTCAACTTCTCATTTATTTCAACGCCTGCGGATTCACCTGCATCAGCAGCACCTGCGCACTTAGGGCCCTATTTAAATGATCTATAATGCATGGTCTAAAGTACAACTACACTTTTAGTCACTAGATAAATGGTGCATAATCTAGCTGCAAAGTATGCCGCAAGGGGCAAAGGGGATGTATTTAGTGTCTTAATTAGGGGGTAACATGAATTAAACCAATCAGAATGTCATCTCCCATTCCTGTGCACCTGGCGCATTGCTATTTAAATGGCCAAGTATGTTTGTGTTCATTGGCATCAGCACATGCAGTTCAGCATCACGCCTTCCTAAGTCCTGTAATGTGTCCTCATTTATGTCCAAGAGACATCCATGACGCATGGCAATGCTATGATATGGAACACACAACATGCCACAAAGAATGCTCTGACCTTCTGAGGGCTGTATTGTAATATTCCACCTGACCTATCTTATGATCATCGCATTTTCAGCACTCCAAACATTCTGTCTATTACAGCACGTAGTTTTGTATTTTTGATTAATCTAAATATCACGCACAGATTTTGGCATGATATATGTGCATTGGTGTAATTATCCGATCAATGGTGTTTTAAGCCCCCAACATCGACTTCAAGGCAGCGCTGCGACCTTCGACTTCAAGGCACCTAACACTAACCCTAACTCTAACCATTGCCTAATCCTAGTGCCTTCCAGGCAGTGTTGCCTGGAAGACGACGTTGGAGGCTTAAAACACCAAACACCTAATTATCCATTTCTGTAATGGAAAGCCGAACAGCCACCCTTTAAGGGTTGCATATTAGCAAATGCACTGATAACCTATTTAACTTAGGAGGAAGAGGAGTGCTGCCCTGTGTACAGTATGTAACAAGCAAAGTGTTTTTTGTTGGTCAATGGTGCAATCGCTTTTACCTGCCTCAAGATAGCAATGTGCCTGACTACATCTCATTTTAAGACGAACACGCCCATGGACATACAGATAGGCTTGAAAATAACAACTGTGTCTGTCTGAAACTAGCAATGACAGTTGTGTGCCACTTTTCACCGGGTGTAAGATAAAGCCCTTTGTGTTGTGTTCATCCTGCATTATAGAAAGGAGCGGATGTTAGATAGCCAGTGTTAGCTATCTCTAAAACAGTTGAGGAAAGGTCAGGTTCATCTCTCAATTGTGTTCTTTTTTTAACATTATTTTTTTGGGCTTTTTACACCTTTAATGGACAGGACAGGGAAGAAAGGGGAAGACATGCAGGAAATCGTCACAGGTCGGAGTCGAACCCTGGACTTCTGCGTCTAAATATATGTGTGCCTGCTCTACCCGCTGATCCAACCCGGCCACTCTCAGTTTTCTTAGCCCCTTAGTGTTCAGCACAATAGTATATATATACATATATATATGTATGTATATATATATATATATATATATATATATATATATATATATATGTTGAGTTGGATTCGAACCTGGGCTAGTGGAATAAGGACTCAACCTTTAGTATGTGGGGTGTACGCTCTACCAAGTGAACTACCCTGCACCCTTTGTAAATAGATTTTGACCCTCCATCTGTCACGAGATAAGATGAGAGCACATATAGAACCTATGACATCATCAACCTGCAGTTAAAGGGGATGACCTTGGGGTAACAATGATTAAAGATCCACTTCAATGTGTTTTTCCTATGTTTATGTCCCCTAAAGTGTCTGATCTTGACTATATTGACTTGTATCTGTGCAAAGTGTGTCACTAGTGAGGTGTTTTCACGTTCCTCTACATACTGTAACAGGGGGAGGGGGTTGTGTCTGTGCACTTCAGGCCCCCAGGAAGTGCACCAGGCTTTGAAGCAAATTCAATATAGTGGCCAAACACTGGAATTGCAACTCCCAGGCTGTCACGTGATGCCCTCTTGCCCAAAAAAATACTTTCCCCATAGACTTACGTGGCGAAAGACACGTCTGTAAATCAGTGGATAATTTTTTGTCACAACCCCAGCGAAATGACTCGTTTATCTATCAGAATTTGATTCATTTAATCCGATAACATTTGGAAAGTCTAGAAGAGCCGCACGATGAAATCATTTAATCCAAATTCAAGTTAGTGAAGCGCTAAAGCTGTAGGAGTCGGTTTGGTCTCTAGTGTGTCTGCTCAATGGGCCTTACAGTGAAGAAGAAGTGTCAATCATCTGGGTAATTTTTTGGCTCCATGGTGGCTTCATGCGCCACTGACCAACTCTCATAGGAATGACCGGGGCTCCGGCTGGAATGTTGTATCATGTTTTTTTATACACCAATGGTACACTAGCCTTTTCCTGGTCCATTTCATTAGTACAGAGAGTCTGGCCACTCTCCATTGACAAGTGTTAACTTCCTTGAAGGCGGGTACTCTGTTGAAGTTTAAAAATATTGGATCTGCCCAGAGCCACTCTGGATCTGTCATAACCAATCGCTGACGTCTGGTCATGACGTATGTCATGCGCATATGTAACAAGAGGGGAGACCGACAACAACTATCGGCTTAGCATCGCTAGCGTTAGCCTTAGCCAGCTCCTTCACCAATAACGGAGCGAGCTGGAAAATAAAACTGTTCCCGAACCCCATGGGGAGGAGGGCCACGACATCATGGCCCCCCAACACAACTCAGCAAAGGTTGTTCTTGCTCAGACTTTACCTTCTGGATATTCAGCAGCGTTGCCACAACGGACCGAATGGCTTCGCTTGCATCTTTCTCCACCGCCACTGCGGAACTACAAATCAAAACTAGCGCACAACCTCAACGTTATCGTTCTCAGCCAATCCTTCTGTTCGCTGATTGGACCGCCAAATATTTGGCCGGAGAAAACCCAACAATATACCGCAAACCCAGTCGTAGTACTGAAGGGAAATGGAAATTGAGCGGAAGTACGTAGGAGGGCTAATGGTGCACTTCAAGATTTGCTAGATTTAGTATGTCACAGTTGCGAAAGCCAATAACCGTCTAATATGCAAAAGCCGGAAAAAAAACCTGAAAATTTCGTCTCAGAGCAGACTTGTCAGGACAGAGAGCAAAAGCACACTGGCACCGTAACTGTGTCTGCCACTGCCATACAACATTAACAAATAATAGATGCTAACTACAGATGTCACAGGTTCCATTTGATGTGCCTTCTGCCACTTAAAAGCCGTGGCAGTAGGCTGGGCTGCACTTGATAACTGTAGACGGTAGGTGGCGGCAAAATGCTTGATTCCTATTGACAGCATGATTGATAGGATCTTAGGATTTAGGAATAATACACCCTCCAACTACTAAGTGGGTTGCAGTGGCATAGTGGCGCTGTCCGTATTTCTGCTCGATGACTCCACAGGATGTGAAGACACTGCAGCTACGTCTCAAAGTTTATGACTTACAGTAACCTTGCTCAAAACCTATGAGATATAAGTGTCTTATTATGTATGTTACTTTCTTTTGTTCAACCTTATATTCATCTTGAATTTTTGTCATTGATTAGTTGAGTTGATAACAACCTTATTTCAGCTAATTAGGGTTAGCTAAATCTGCCAGATTTGTGTCCTTTTGGATGAATTTAAAAACAAATTTACTAGGGGTGACCCTGAATAGTTAACTATTGAATGCTTCACTCGAAAGAGTCTGATTTGACTGCTACAGTAATCTTACCGTCAAATCTTCGCAGAGGTGAAACAAGGATTACGCCATTTTGGCTATATGGGGGTGCTCAATGTATGATTTTACATAGAACTCCCTGTTTCCTCCCAATAAGTTAATTATTATGATATAAATATCAACATATAACGCTGTTAATAAAAATGTGAAAAGAAGGAAGCTTTAAATAAAAAAATTTTAAAGTGGGTGAATGAATCCAACTGATTTAGGTTTCTCTTTCCATGATGGAGGAGCATCTTGGAAAATTTTGTATTTATTGTGTGTACAGAGCACATCATTTTATTGTCAAGAAAAACATGCTCATGATTTGTTCCCACAGAGGGTACAATCATGTTTAAAAAGAAGAAAAACCTTAATGCCTCCGCAGGGAGTGTTATTAACACTCCGTTCAACAGGCAGGTTCCTAAAGGTATAGTAAGTGATGTTAATCCAATGTACATTTTGTCAAATTCAGTGAATATCTCCTCACGGTCACTTGGCTGTGGCCGCTTAAAAACACACAGCCCTGTATGTGTAAATGGAAAGCAAACAGAAAGGAGTGCATGAGCCACGAAACACTATTCCAGGCAATCAGCAACAGGCGGCGTCAGTTGAAGGTAGGGGGGGAGGCATGTGAATGTGCCTGTGGCGAGTAGTTATCTGTATGTGAATCTGGGGAGCGTAGCTTCTGAAGGGGGGGTGGGGGTGTATTTGTTTGACAGTTGAATTCAAATGTGGACAATCTTTGCGCAGCATCGCTTACTGCACCTTTAAAAACACACTGATATCAGTAGCCAGTGATTGCATGTGTTTGAGTGTGTGTAGCAGGTTCAGTAAGTTGAGATGCATGAACTGAGCTGATGGGGGATTTGCCCATTAACTGTCGTTCTGAAGGCACGTTAACAGTCTCAAACGAGGGAGAAAGGATACAATGCTCACTCGCTAAACCCCACTCAGATCACTGTCAGGGGATTTTGACAACAACAACCCTTCTCCATTCTCCTTCTCCCAACTCAGGATGAACATTAGCCTACACATGAAAGAAGAAGTGCATGTTCTGCTGCTACTGACTCCTGCAAATTACAGAGAGCAGCCGAGAAAGAGAAACTTAGAGGAAAAGGTGAAATTCTGTATTTCTAATATTGTCAACATATCTTTCTTCTTTTATCTGTACTTTTTGACCTCTCAACCCTGTCAGTCATTCTCCAATCCAAGCTCACTGGTTCCTACACAATACAAATACATTGTTTCATTAAAAACAAAAAAGAGTAATTTCCTGGGGCCTCATGTATAAACGTTGCGTGCGCACGAAAAGCTTGCATATGCTGGTTTTCACGCACAAGGTCTGATGTATAAAAATTAACTTGGCGTGAGAATTCTGCGAGCTCTGGAGCAGCCGTGAGAATGTGCAGGCCGTCCGTCTTGTCTGATGTCTATGAAGGAACATGTCACCCAGTGCAATTCAATCAGGAGAGACTTGTTTTCAGATATGCAAAAGGTTTAATAGAGTATGTAGCTGTACAGAGTATTGAACTCCATCGTTATATTAAAGGTCCCATGACATGGTGGTTTTTGGATGATTTTATATAGGCCTTAGTGGTCCCCTAATACTGTATCTGAAGTCTCTTTTATATAGACCTTAGTGGTCCCCTAATACTGTATCTGAAGTCTCTTTTATATAGACCTTAGTGGTCCCCTAATACTGTATCTGAAGTCTCTTTTATATAGGCCTTAGTGGTCCCCTAATACTGTATCTGAAGTCTCTTTTATATAGACCTTAGTGGTCCCCTAATACTGTATCTGAAGTCTCTTTTATATAGACCTTAGTGGTCCCCTAATACTGTATCTGAAGTCTCTTTTATATAGACCTTAGTGGTCCCCTAATACTGTATCTGAAGTCTCTTTCCCGAAATTCAGCCTTGGTGCAGAATTACAGCCACTAGAGCCAGTCCCACAATGAGCTTTCCTTAGGATGTGCCATTTCTGTGTCTGTAGCTATTGAGGAGGAGAGGGAGGGGGGCAAGGTGGAGGGTGGGGGTTTGGCCTTGACCAACTGCCACTTTGCTCGTTTGAAAGCCATGATGTCTCTCTTTCTCATGGGTGGGCCAAATTCTCTGAGCGGGCAAAGCAGAGAAAGAGGCGGTAACCTTGCTTCTTATGACCTCATAAGGAGAAGATTCCTGATTGGTCCATCTGAGCTTTCATTTTCTCAAAGGCAGAGCAGGATACCCAGGGCTCAGTTTACACCTATCACCATTTCTAGCCACTGGGGGGCCAAATGCCAGCATGCACAGTCCCACAATGAATGGGAGCAGCATTTTAAAGAGTGGCTACTGCCTGTTCCAAAGTGGATCGATGCGTGTCTGTGCACAGTTTACAGCATATCCTGTTTATACAACAGTAAAGAACAAACAACATTTGAATGGCCTATTTTTAGAAAATAGTGTAAACACTCATTGGGTGACCATGTTTGCAAACCACATGTTTATTGAATAATATGCTGATCTTTTTTTGCCTACTTTTTGCTTTAAAAAAAAGACTTGTGATTATTTGTGTCAGTGAACGTGCAAGTACAATTGTGTACTGTATAACTAGTAAATGGGAAAAATGAATTGATTGCTAATAAGATTATTGAATTGAATGAATTGCTCAAAAGGGCACCTTTGCACATTGCCCAGTTTGTGAGTTTTTCGTGATGCAGACTTTTCTCATGTGAACCAGGAGTAAACATGAAGTCATATGGACTGAGAAGTGACTGACAGCAGGTCATGCAGCTCTGTATATGTTTCTTATGTGTTTATTTTTGTTATCTGGTGTCACAAAGAGCTCCTAAAGAAATAACTGCTCATGAGCATTAATAGTATTATTAGAGAGTAGGATACATGATAAAGTGCACAGAGTAGGATAAGAGCACAGCAGATCTGTGTTTGATTTATCAAATCTCTGCACTCACATGCTGTCACACAGGTATAGGTGTGACCACTCATTTACTGATATGCATAAATATATACATCACTTAGAAATATTGATTATAAGATTGTTTCCTGAACAGTTCACAATCAGATTGTGTTTGATATTAATAATTACATCAGGCATCTGTAGTGTTGTTTTCGTCAACAAAAATTATGACTAAATATCGTCGTCAACGAACCTTTATCACGTGACGAAAATGGTGCAAGACGCAACATAATTACTGGTCATGTGACGAAGAATATAATTAAATTTATAATGCATATTGTTGACGAATAAAAACGAGACTAAATGTGGTTTACAAAATAAAAACTATGCTAAAATGTCTCTGCATTTTTCGTTGACCAAAACGAGACGAGACGAAAAAACCATCCAACCGGAGTTCGTCTTTGGGAGGAAAAGAATAAACGACATTTGGAAAAAAAAGAAAACGGAATGTGTTGTGGAAAAAGATGCGACCACAAAATCACAGGAAAAAACACAACGAAGCTTAAAGGTCCCATGGCATGAAAATGTCACTTTATGAGGTTTTTTAACATTAATATGAGTTCCCCCAGCCTGCCTATGGTCCCCCAGTGGCTAGAAATGGTGATGGGTGTAAACCGAGCCCTGGGTATCCTGCTCTGTCTTTGAGAAAATGAAAGCTCAGATGGACCGATCTGGAATCTTCTCCTTATGAGGTCAACAACATCAAAAGAAATACTTTGACCGATCCGCTAGACTGCCTCCACAGCTTCAGAGCGGAGAGTCCATCAGACTCCAACAGCAGGGCTGCTGGAAGCAGCCAGCAGTCATCATCCAGCCAGCTGACACTGAGCGCTCCTACATCCTCCACACTCCAGACGGACACCTCCGGAGCACAAAGGAGGAGCACAGTTGGTCTGAGGACAGGGGAAGTGCAGCAGACACTGAGCCTGAGGAGCAAGTCTGTACACCACAGACATCATACTCACCTGAACAATGCTCACCTGATGCGAACATCACACACCTGACACATACATGGAGCCTCACACACCAGACACATACACAGAGCCTCACACACCTCACACATACACAGAGCCTCACACACCTGACACATACACGGAGCCTCACACACCTGACACATACACAGAGCCTCACACACCTGACACATACACAGAGCCTCACACACCTGACACATACACAGAGCCTCACACACCTGACACATACACAGAGCCTCACACACCTGACACATACACAGAGCCTCACACACCTGACACATACACAGAGCCTCACACACCTGACACATACACAGAGCCTCACACACCTGACACATACACAGAGCCTCACACACCTGACACATACACAGAGCCTCACACACCTCACACATACACAGAGCCTCACACACCTCACACATACACAGAGCCTCACACACCTGACACATACACAGAGCCTCACACACCTGACACATACACAGAGCCTCACACACCTGACACATACACAGAGCCTCACACACCTCACACATACACAGAGCCTCACACACCTCACACATACACAGAGCCTCACATACCTGACACATACACAGAGCCTCACACACCTGACACATACACAGAGCCTCACACACCTGACACATACACAGAGCCTCACACACCTGACACATACACAGAGCCTCACACACCTGACACATACACAGAGCCTCACACACCTGACACATACACAGAGCCTCACACACCTGACACATACACAGAGCCTCACACACCTGACACATACACAGAGCCTCACACACCTGACACATACACAGAGCCTCACACACCTGACACATACACAGAGCCTCACACACCTGACACATACACAGAGCCTCACACACCTGACACATACACAGAGCCTCACACACCTCACACATACACAGAGCCTCACACACCTCACACATACACAGAGCCTCACACACATCACACATACACAGAGCCGGCTCCATACAAGTCTGTCCTGGACTTGTGAAATGTAAAGGGTGTGGACAGATCGCTGCCCTAAAAAGACAAGAAAATAAAAGAAAAAAAGAGAAAACAGAAAAAAAGACAAGAAAGAAACATGTCTGGCATAGAAGTTAAATCTGTAGATTGCTGTGATGTTTAATAGAGAATTGAGACTGTGATTTATTTGAAGTTTTTTGGCACATAGCTGTACATTTAATTACAAGTGAAATTCTGGTTCTGAAAGGAATACATGCTATGCAATAGTGAGTATTAGAGTACTAATATATTCTATGTTGCAGTATTCAGTATGCTAAGACTGTTTACCTGTTCAAAGAATGTTTATGCTACAGAGAGTTGTACCTACCCTTCCCAGCTGTGAAAAACGCTGCTAATCAGCACTTCATTTTTAAGGAGGGGGATGTTATATTTATAGGTGACTACCTATTGTGTTTGATATTAATAATTACATCAGGCATCTGTATAGACACCTACTGCATATATACAGGAACGCATAGAGGTCCTGACAGGCAGTTGTTGATCAGTTAATTGAATAATTACCTGAAGGTACCTGCTGAAGTCTCTACCATTTATTATATTTATAAGTGTGTAATATGACTTTATCTTTTGAATTCATGCTAAAATCACATTCTCTACTATCATGAAGTCCATCCATTTGTTTTTGAGACCACAAATAAACAGCTCCGGTGTCTGCTTGGAAGGTCTCCATCCGGTAGTATTAGATGTGCAAATGGACCTTTTATGTTTGAGAGCACAGAACCTTTATAATGTGCTGACAGGGGGGCAGCCTCTAGCTCACCCAGTAAGAGAGAGTTCAACCCATGTTGGCTGATGTTGGCAACGCGGGTTCGAATCCGACCTGCTGCCCTTTGCTGCGTGTCATCACCCATCTCTCTCCCCCTTTCATGTCTATCCACTGTCAGAAATAAAGGGAAAAGCACCCAAAAAATTATCTTAAAAAATATGCTGACAGGATCAAAGAACACAAAGTCTGTGTGTTATTCTCCACTGGGCGCGTCTGTGCTGCGTGATGGTACGGGTCCATATATCTGCGTTGTTTTCACAGATGGGATCGCCCCGCTTCCCAGCATTGCACGGTAGTGAGCTCGCCACCACTTTCTCTTCACTGACCACTGACAAGCAAAGAAAACAGTCTACAGCATCCTACAACCGCCATGGCTGCAGTTGATTGGACGAACGCGCCACATGGGGCTGGCTGCTCCACTCCATTTCAAAACCGACCATAATGGCGGCTCGTTTGGAATACAATCTCATATTTTACAAAAATAGTTCAGCAAAACGTGTTTCTGAAAACATTTTAAGCGAGAAATAGGCTGTGCAGTTGCTGAATCTATCTTCATTTCAGATCGACAAAAGTCAATTTAAAAGATTGTCGTCAGCTTTTGAGAGGCTGCAAGCCGGCCGCTCCTCATTTGCATAAAGTTGGCTGGATTCAACTTCATGCAAATGAGGAGCGGGCGACTCGAACGCCCCGCTGTTCCAAAGTGGAGCGTCTTGCCTGCCAGAGGTAAGTACTTGAAAGAACAATCATGTGGTTATTAAGCTAGTATCTACCTTCCACTCCAAGCACTCCTGCAATTAAACCCCAAGCCTTCTCTTTTCTGGCGCAGACGTGCTGTGTGGAAACTATCAATAGTTTATCAAAGGGTAGATTGGTAGGAGATTTGAGTTCCCATTGAATAAAGCTGTAGCCTATGTTCCATCCAAAGCATGTACAGATATTATTAATGAAAACTGCAAACAAGAAATCAGTAAAAAAGTCAGTGTTACATAATTAAGTTTTATTTTATTATGACATAATTTTGCACCAAACTAATAATGGAATGTATTTGCAAATTGTACAAAGTATATGTATAAAAATACAATTTCAAACAAGCATTTTTCCAGCATTTATGGATATTAGAAATAATGGTAACTTTGAAAAGGTGATTAATTTATGCATTTTGGAATATATTACAAATACAAAGGATAGACAAAATAATGCAAACAAGAGAGTTTTCATGAAGTGTCCTTTGTTTAAAGTACCGGTGCGCGGTGAGGTTGCAGGTTGCAATCAACTGAAAGCTCTCCCGTGTGCAAGTAGAGAACAACGATGGCCGACGCGGAAATGCTAATGTCTAATGTAGCAATGCTACCAAGCCATGGCCGAGCCATGTAGTTACATTTTTCAAGAGGTGCAGGTCAGGCTACGGCTAAGTAGTAGTAATCCGTGCCTCCATGTACCTATGTACGAAGCCACGGCATAGATTTAACGCAGAATCATTAATAAATAAATCAGGCTTTAATCCTAGTGTTTTCGCACCCAATGTTTCCCATGTGTTGTTATTAAGGCTAGTAAAACATTTGGGTTGAATTTAGTATCATATTTCCATAAACTTGTGGAACTCACAAAAGATTGGTTAAAAATAGAATGGTCAACATATCCTGACTATTAGTCTTCTAGTATGGGTCAAGTTTAAAAAATGCTGGATTTACCATAGAGCAACATAAAAAACATCTTGCATTAGACCCTTACCTGGTAAACTCCCACGTCTATCAAACACCATGCCCCTTGTTAGTATTGCTATAAATTCAAGTCGAGATATGGTGTAGAACAAGCTCCAGCTGGATCCTACATTTTCCATAATCCATCTCATTAGACCCTTTTTGCCTCCTGAATGCTCACTCCTTTTAAAGTCCCCACCTCCAGTTTTTAACACAAGCTTTCTGTTAAAAAAAAGTCTAAAACAAAGGTCAAAATAACCGTAATGACATAATCACAAAATACACTCTAAAATTGTTTTCACAGACTATTACTCCTTGTGATGAATAAATAAAACTGTATGTGTAAAATATGTGTATTAATCCTTAAAAGTATGGATTGAATGTAACTTAAAAAATATCTAAAATGTACCTTGCCTGAACATAACCATAAAATAACATTAATCATACTTCAGCTATTACAGGAAAAACAAATGAAATTCTTTTACAGTGACCAGAGTTTCCTGCAAATCTACTATACAGATATATGCCAATGCAAACTAGTTGTATATGAACATTGGTTTATTTAGGACAAGGATGCCTGCTAACATTTCCATAAGGGCAATGTTTCCATTTTAACATTTCCATTATCTAAAATCTAACTTGCAGATTGTCATTAAATTCATGCTCCTCTGAGGATCAACCCATTTCATTCTCCATGAAGTTCTCTAGCATCACCATCAGACCAAAATATCAACTTTGTAAACAAGATAAGTATAATATATGATATAATAATTACAATTTAATATACATATTGCAATGACATTTCTTTAGCACATTGATGGACCCCAGAGGATGAACCTTTATTGTATTGATGACTCCATGCCTTTACGCTAGCATCTAGGGCACATTTAGACTACTGGAAAGTCTCTACGAATAGCACAATCATGAAATGTTTGATCAATCTATTTAGTACAGTAGGATGTGATAAACAATACAGCCTCTCTGTGCTGCTGGCTATAGCTTTAGGGCGTTTTCACACATACCTAATTTGGTCTGGACTTTCTGACTTTTCAGTTTGATCCGAACCAAAATTACAGGTCTGAAACCCCCCTGGACCACGGTCCGGATCAAAAGACCAAATTTTGGTCTGATAAAAAGAGGTGGTCTCGTTTCGGACCAAACTGAACCATGGTCCGGTTCGTTTATAATGTGAAAGCATTTTTTAGATGGTTCGGATTTTCAGACCAAATACAGGAAGCTCTGGCAGGCTCTCCTCGGTTTACAAGACCGGGGAAGCTCCTTTAAGGAATAGCTTGGTGCTTAGTGTGTGAGAGAGTGTGTGATGGTGAATGAGCTCAGAGCAGACAGCTGTCGGCTATCAGAGCAGAGAATACATCAGCAGTTTACTTGTCAAGTGGTAGTAAATGTACAGTGTAGGTTTCAGTTTGTCTCTGAATAAATGCTACAGAAAGAAAGTTCCCGTGTCTCGCTTCTCAACATCACGACAAAACAAGAAGAGCCTCGACAGTAGGGGAGACCAGCAGTCAGCAGGGGAGAGTAGCAGTCAGTAGGGGAGAGCAGCAGTCAGTAGGGGGGAGTAGCAGTCAGTAGGGGAGAGCAGCAGTCAGTAGGAGAGAGTAGCAGTCAGTAGGGGGGAGCAGCAGGCAGTAGGGGGGAGCAGCAGGCAGTAGGGGAGAGTAGCAGTCAGTAAGAGAGAGTAGCAGTCAGTAGGGGGGAGCAGCAGTCAGTAGGGGGGAGCAGCAGTCAGTAGGGGGGAGTAGCAGTCAGTAGGGGGGAGCAGCAGTCAGTAGGAGAGAGTAGCAGTCAGTAGGGGGGAGCAGCAGGCAGTAGGGGGGAGTAGCAGTCAGTAGGAGAGAGTAGCAGTCAGTAGGGGGGAGCAGCAGGCAGTAGGGGGGAGCAGCGATGGACGGGCCCTCGCACCTCTGCGCGCGTCGGGGTTACCGGCGGACGCCGCTCCTTGCGACTGTGCATTTGCACGGCGCTCGGACGCCGCAAACCGTCACAAACGAAAAGGGAACTCCCCGCCGAGTTCAACGATAGCTCACACAAGACTTTACGTCATACGGTTCATTAGCTGTGAAAGGGGGCGTGGCTAAAGCATAGGGGGCGGGTCCAACCATCACCAATTAAAAATGAAGCCTCTGCTGAGATGAATGATACCTCACACAAGACTCTACCTTAAATGGGTCAGCAAGTATGAAAGGGGGCGTGGCTTAAACATAGGGGGCGGGTCAAACCATCACCAATTAAAAATGAAGCCTCTTCTGAGATGAATGATACCTCACACAAGACTCTACCTTAAACGGTTCAAATGTTATAAAAGGGGGCGTGGCTTAAGCATAGGGGGCGGGCCAAACCATCACCAATGAAGAAAGAAGTCTCTGCTGAGTTCAATGACACCTCACACAAGACTCTACCTTAAACGGTCCAAATGTTATGAAAGGGGGCGTGGCCTGAGTAAGTGGGCGTGGTCATATCATAGGGGGCGGCTCAGTATCACATGTAGACCACACATTCTGAGTTTCATGCAAATCGGATGATGTTTGTCCTATAAGTCACATTTCCTGTTGCCAGCGGGGGGCGCTATGACCAAAAGTCAATTTTGGCCTGTAGGTGTCCTCAGGCCCGGACCCTTGTCAATCGTGAGAAATTTCGGGCAGATACGACAACGTACACTCAAGTTACAACAATTTCTTTGTTCATCGCTAAACACTCAAAATGGCCGCCACGCCACGCCCACACCGTCTGACGAAAAGTTTTTCTTTTAATAACTTTTCATCGTTAAGGTGTTGGGATGGTACAGACCAAGTTTGAAGTCCATCGGATGAAATTTCTAGGAGGAGTTCGTTAAAGTATAGCACCTTGACTTTTAGGCCTACTTCCTGTTGCCACTAGGGGGCGCTATGACTTTAAGTAAATATCGGCCTTTATTTGTCCTCAGGGTCGGACTCTTATGAATCCTGAAAAGTTTCGAGGTAATCGGACAACGTACGCTCGAGTTACACCCACTTCCTGTTTCGGCGGCGAAACGCACAAAATGGCCGCCCCGCCACGGCCACGCCCTATGACGAAAAGTTTTTCTTTTAACAACTTTTCATCTTTAACATCTTAAGATGGCACAGACCGAGTTTGAAGTTGATCGGATGAAATCTCTAGGAGGAGTTCGTTAAAGTACGACATGTGGAAATGGCCAAAATCGCACTAATTTCGAACTTTAAAATCAAAATGGCGGACTTCCTGTTGGGTTTAGGGTATGGCTCTAATGAAGTTTTTTGTACATCTTGACATGTTACATATGTGTACTAAGTTTCTTGATTCTACGTTAAACATACTGCAGGGGCTACATTTTTTTATCTTTCTAGGGGGCGCTATTGAGCAATTTTTGTGCACCTATTCGCGAAACCCTTAAAATACGTAAATTTTCACCAGACTTGATGCAACCGCCAAATTTGGTGAGTTTTTGAATATGTTTAGCCCCTCAAAAAGCCAATTCATTTGCCGGGAAAAAGAAAGAATAATTCCTTCAGTTTCAATAGGGCCTTCGCCGCTGTCGGCGCTCGGGCCCTAATAATAGAAAGAAAGAATAATTCCTTCAGTTTCAATAGGGCCTTCGCCGCTGTCGGCGCTCGGGCCCTAATTAAAGCTGCGAGCAGCGATGGACGGGCCCTCGCGCCTCTGCGCGCGTCGGGGTTACCGGCGGACGCCGCTCCTTGCGACCGTGCATTCGCGCGGCTCTCAGATGCCGCAAATCGTCACCAATGAAAAGGGAACTCCCCGCCGAGTTCAATGATACCTCACACAAGACTCTACGTCATACAGTTCATTAGCTGTGAAAAGGGGCGGGGCAAAAGCATAGGGGGCGGGTAAAACCATCACCAATTAAAAAGGAAGTCTGTGCTGAGTTCAATGATATCTCACATAAGACTCTACCTTAAACGGGTCAAAAGTTATGAAAGGGGGCGTGGCTTAACCATAGTGGGTGGGCCAAATCATGACCAATGAAAAAAGAAGTCTCTGCTGAGTTCGTTGATACCTCATATAAGACTCTACCTTAAACGGGTCACCAGTTATTAAAGGGGGCGTGGCTTGAGTATAAGGGGGCGGGCCAAACCATCAGCAATGAATAAGGAAGTCTCTGCTGAGTTCACTGATACCTCACACAAGGGTATACCTTAAACGGTTCAAATGTTATGAAAGGGGGCGTGGCTTACGCATAGGGGGGCGGGCCAGACCATCACCAATAAAGAAGGAACTCTCTGCTGAGTTCAATGACACCTCACACAAGACTCTACCATAAACGGTTCAAATGTTATGAAAGGGGGCGTGGCCTGAGTAAGTGGGCGTGGTCATATTATAGGGGCCGGCTCAGTATCACACGTAGACCACACATTCTGAGGTTCATGCAAATCGGATGATGTTTGTCATATAAGGCATATTTAATGTTGCCACCGGGGGGCGCTATTACCAAAAGTCAATTTTGGCCTGTAGGTGTCCTCAGGCCCAGACCCTTGTCCATCCTTAGAAATTTCGGGCAGATACGACAACGTACACTCAAGTTACAACAACTTCTTTGTTCATCGCTAAACACTCAAAATGGCCGCCACGCCACGCCCACACCGTCTGACGAAAAGTTTTTCTTTTAATAATTTTTCATCGTTAAGTTGTTGGGATGGTACAGACCAAGTTTGAAGTCCATCAGATGAAATCTCTAGGAGTTCGTTAAAGTATAGCACCTTGACTTTTAGGCCTACTAGGGGGCGCTATGACTTTAAGTAAATATCGGCCTTTATTTGTCCTCAGGGTTGGACTCTTATGAATCCTGAAAAGTTTCGAGGTAATCGGACAACGTACACTCGAGTTAAGCCCACTTCCTGTTTCGGCGGCGAAACGCACAAAATGGCCGCCCCGCCACGGCCACGCCCTATGACGAAAAGTTTTTCTTTTAACAACTTTTCATCTTTAACATCTTAAGATGGCACAGACCGAGTTTGAAGTTGATCGGATGAAATCTCTAGGAGGAGTTCGTTAAAGTACGACATGTGGAAATGGCCAAAATCACACTAATTTCGAACTTATTAAATCAAAATGGCGGACTTCCTGTTGGGTTTAGGGTATGGCTCTAATGAAGTTTTTTGTACATCTCGACATGATACATATGTGTACCAAGTTTCGTGAGTCTACGTTAAACGCACTGGAGGGGCTCAATTTTCTTAACTTTCTAGGGGGCGCTAGCGAGCCATTTTTGTGCGCCTATTCCCGAAACCCTTAAAATACATAAATTTTCACCAGACTTGATGTGACCGCCAAATTTGGTGAGTTTTTGAATATGTTAAGGCCCTCAAAAAGCCAATTCATTTGACGGAAGAAAGAAAGAAAGAAAGAATAGAAAGAAAGATTAATTCCTTCAATTTCAATAGGGCCTTCGCCGCTGTCGGCGCTCGGGCCCTAATAAATAGTAGGGGTAAATCCTACCCTTCTAGCAGGACTGTTCTCTTGATGCACACCTGAATTATTCCTACTCCTACTTGAATGACTTCTTACACCACCATTTGCTACTTTTACAGCAGTGATAATTAGACACCTGCCAAGATTAATTTGACAAGTCAAAATTTACAGTTTGAGAGCAACAAACAACAGTCTGGAAACTGTGACCATGTGTGACTCTACAAGGCATTTGAAAGGGTACCAAATATTTGACATGTTTGCCTTATCATTCCTTACCATACATGGAATGTTAAGTCTCTCGTCCTGGGAAAATGGGACAACAAGCTCCAGCAGACAACAAACAACCGATACTTTCCGTAAATGGTGATGGAAAAACATTTGTGTAAATAAACAATAAACATATATTTTTGTGCTCTTTGCAAACACATTGTTTCACTGCTTATTCCTGTAGGTGAATGCCTGTAGCAGCTTATTGTTGCTAAATCTGGATCTTAAATAGCAGCTCTATTTGGCTCCATAGACCTGTTCATCATTTGTCATTTCTCCACATAGCGGATGTGACTGCACGCATGGCTCATCTGAATTCCTTTTGCTGAGTAAATTGACTTCAGATGGACCATATAATGAAGACCATACTTTTAATTATCAACCAGATTAAAACATGATAACATCAAAATGCTAACATGAGCTCTGCAGGAGTCATTTAAAAGCATTGACAGATATTTGCAAAAACGAATCCATCTAGTCACATTGTGGGCCTAGTGTATGACTTCACAAAAGTAAACATGGTCAGACAAACAGTCAAACAGTGGGTGCAACACCAAAAAACAAGTAGGGAAAGCAGTTGCTAAACTGAGTCAGCCAAATACATCAAGAAATCTAACATTTTTGGAGCTTGGAACTCTACAGCTATCCAAGCAGCCAATCATATGCCAGCACCCTGCACAGAGCTGCGGCAACAGGCTAGCACAAGCCATTTGGTGAGTTAAGGTCTGTGTCCGAAATTTCTGTTGAACATGGCTTTCTTCAAAGAGCCTATTTCAGCCTTATTGTTACATATTGGTGTACCAAATTCTCCAAAAAAAGCATATGTTTAAATAATGGAAGAGTCTCAAATAATAACCATGGCCAAAATACTTGAGTTTGTCCTTTTAAGAGAAATTATTTTGAATCCTTTCTACTCCGCTGTTTTTTCTGAGAGTGATTAGGTGAGGCCGGCTACACACTGGCTGCGTGGCGTGAGCGTGTCAGCTGCGTGGCGTGTCCGTTTATATTTGGGCTCCCATGGTAACAGGTTAGAGCTTACACACTGCCTTATTAATAAATGACATGTTAATGTTTGAAAGTCTCTAGGTTTTGACATAAATGCAGATATATAAATGTCATTTAAAAAAAAAATATTGCACCTGTTAATACGAACGAAATATTCTGGAGCCTATTTTGCCGTCAATACTGCCGACGTTGTCTTTGCTGTAATCAGATCAGTATATATTTATGTTTAACATGGTATTTCATTTTATCAATGGGAAACATACATGTGTCCAGACAAGGCTAGCAGCAGCAGCGCCGCAGACATGTTTCTGGTGTGTAAAGACAGAAAAATCCATGCAGCCGCTACGCAGTTGACGCACCACGCTCACGCCACGCAGCCAGTGTGTAACCAGCCTTACTGTCAATGAAACTCAACACTCCCAGCAGATGTTTCAAAGTAAAAGCCTACCAGGAATGGAATGGACTGTGCCCTTTAAGCCACTGGGAGGCTTTTTATGTAAAACATCAGTGCAGGAAGTGTTGAGTTTTGTTGACGGTAACTTAACAGTGATCAAAAAATAGCTAAAGTAGAGTGATTGGCGTTAATTGATGCATAAAAGTATTTTTGTTAGAAAGGAGAGACTTTGAGCAGCAGTGTGTTGAGTATTGTTGTATTGATGTACTTAATGCTGTAAAATTAAATACACTAATTCATCAAGACAGAGTAGACATGGATAAAATGTTGAGTTTGAGCAAATCAAATTCAAGCATATTAATAAACTTACTTAAATAATTCAAGACAAACTTACAAAACTAGAAATAAAGGCCTGTCGATAATATAAGCCTGCTCAAATCTGCAGTTGAGGTAAATAAAGACCACTATTTCAGCATTACCTGTAATCCACACACAGAAAAGCAATGCAGAATAAATCTATATAATATTGGCATACAAGAAAACAAATATGATGGTATGAGGTTGAAAATAGACAGTGACAGGATTCCTACAACCCTGGTGCCACAGTGATGGATTAGCATAACCCCTGGCGCTCCAAACACAATAGGTTCCCACCAGAAGAGATTACATGTAGGATGCACTAGAAGCAGACTGACAGTGACATAATGTACTGCAAACTAACACTGTGGTTGGAGTGATTTTAACTCTGAGTTTTCTCATTTATTCAACTTTTTAGGTTCTTATCTTTAACCAAACAGCCTGACCTAGCTATTAGCTAACCTTTCACAAGATAATTGTGTGATTGGTGTGTCTGGTTCTTTTATTGTGACACATTCCCATTCCCGTTCATTGTCAAGGAGTGTACTGTACTTTTGACATCCTTTGTATACACAATAATTTGTCTCAGGCAGATCTTCACTACCAACACATTCTCACTCCCATCATGTAAAATACGGGCGCTTGGTCAGGTGCCTTTGGCGTTGTTATTGACGCTAAAAGTCTCCTTTAGCGTCAGATCTAAACATGCTTTATGTAAGCCCACTTGGTCGGGACTATTGGCGTCACTTTTGACGCAGTTAGGTTTAGGAAAAGATGTTGGGTGGGCTTATAAAACGTACCTTTCCGTGACACACGGGACAAAAATGGGACAGTTGGGTTCAGGAAAAGAAGAACGGGACAGTTGGTCAAAGGAAAAGAAGAACGGGACAGTTGGTCAAAGGAAAAGAAGAACGGGACAGTTGGGTTTAGGTAAAGAAGAATGGGACAGTTGGGTTTAGGTAAAGAAGAATGGGACAGTTGGGTTAAGGAAAAGAAGAATGGGACAGTTGGGTTTAGGAAAAGAAGAACGGGACAGTTGGGTTAAGGAAAAGAAGAATGGGACAGTTGGGTTTAGATAAAGAAGAACAGGATGGTTGGGTTTAGGAAAAGAAGAACAGGACGGTTGGGTTTAGGAAACATGACACGCGGGACACTAACCCCGGTCGCAGGGGTGAAAGTCCTGTGTTGTTTGACCCAACCACCCTCCCTACGTGGAAATTTGGCCTTTAATACTACTTACTACCGTTTTTTCGCTCTTAATACTACAGTACGTCATCTTCAAGCGCCACGTAGCTGCTGTTCTGCCCGGTGTATTGTACACACACGCTGAAGGGGGCTTTTTGCGTTGTATCGGACACTGAGAGCCACTGCCCAAGAGTTCGTATTTTACGAGTTCGGAGTGAACGGGTTACCACTGAAGGCAGGAATAATATCACTGGTTGATATCAACCTCATTTGGTGAAGCCAAGGGAACCACAGCTTTCAAGCACAGCATGTGTGCTAATACGTGGTGGAATGTAACTAAGTACATTTACTCAATTATTGTACTTAAGTAAAAATTTGAGGTACTTGTACTGTACTTCTACTCTGCTACATTTCAGACAGAAATATTGTACTTTTTACTCCACTGCAATATACTGACTGCTTTAGTTGCTAGTTACTTTACACATTAAGATTTTTTTACACAAAACACATGTAGTTTATGAAATAATATTTATTATAAATTAAACTACCCAACAATATAATAGCCTACAAGTCCAGCTGAAATGATTAGACCATTAAACACTTAGTTGATTGACAGAACTGTCAGTTGCTAGTAGCCAAGGAGGACACGGAGGATTAAAAAAACATGATGGACTCTTCAGAAGAGGTCATTATCTTCACTCTAGTTTCTGCGTGCGAAAGTCACCGGACGCCACAATCTTCTGAACATAGTCCTACTGAGAAATCCAGAGAGAGTTGTGTGGAGCTGATAGTCTTAATTAGCTTTGTAGCAACTCATCTGGCAATGGCTTCAACGTAACGGACATTTATTAATACGGAGTGTCTATTTGCACCCCCGGTACGAATAGCCTCGGCCACACAGCTGAGCTATTTACACCCTGTGACGTAACAACAAAAAAACGTTGCTCGCGTGCACCGAAATCATGGCGGACGTTCATCTTCCATGACCGCAGAAACTGGCATATTAGGAAAGTTTTGTCACTAAAGTTTATAACAATTGAATTTCTAGCGGAAAATGGATACTACAGTTGCGCTTTCTGTCTTCAGTGAAAGCATACAACCGTTGGTTTGTTAGTTAGTACCTATTTTTTTTGTATACAGTATGGTTACCTAGCAACCGAGGCTTGAAGAAACCAAGTGGTAAACAGTTGTTCAGCTTCCTGTAAGAACTGCTAGGTGAGTGGTTAGTACGTTTACCTTAGGTATGGGGGTTTGGAGTTTGATTCAGCTGTGAGGCCATCTTATTTTTTTATTTTGTATGGGATAATTTGCATGCAATTGCGTAAGTCAGGACCCGCGAACGCGTTTTTGTGCAGGGTAGTAGGGGAAGACTCATGAATATGCATGCTCTGGTTGGGTTGGTTAGGTTTAGGCAAGAGGAGTGGGATTGGTTATGGTTAGGGTAAGAATGTCAGGGCGATAATATTCCAAAAAGGTATAATACATGAGTAGTATGCATAACTGTGTGTAAATATATGCCAAGGCACTGTAAATGCACAGGGGTGCAAATAGCATACATTGATATTTGTACCAGAGGGGGTATTAATAGAACACATTGCTGTGTGCACCGGCGGGGTACGAATAGCATTCATTTCTAATTGCACCAGGGTACGAATAGCACTTCTAATTGCACCAGGGTACAAATAGCATACACTGCTAATTGTACCAGGGGTGCAAATAGCATACACTTCTAATTGTACCAGGGGTGCAAATAGCATACACTGCTAATTGTACCAGGGGTGCAAATAGCCTCATCCTTATTAATATCAAACAGCTACGCACTAAAGCTTTAAGTAAAGGATCTGAATACTTCGTCCACCGCTGGTGCTAATTATACCCTTCTGATAATATTATGCAGTTATATGCCGTTTTATACATACATACTTATAACTCATAGTCGTGAATAAATGAATAGGTATTAATTAATTAAAGAAGACTTGGTCTACATGAGTTTTACCCAGTTGTCAGTAGATCTCATTTCTTTTTTGCCACATTAGGCTTTTTGAAATGCATTAAGACCTTTTCTTCTTCTTTTTTTTAATTCATTTATATTTTATACATTTTCTTGAGGAGATATGTCTGTTTTCTGTCCATGCGTGTTGTGTAAAAAATGTGATGGGACTGCTGGTGATGTTAGCCGGTAAGCATCCTGTCTTGATAGCAAAGCCTTCAGTAACATTGACTCAAACATAGAGTAGCTCAGGTAAAAGAGGAGGTAGCTATTTCTTTGTTATGTTATTTCAAATCCTAGTTTGTCTTGCTATTTAAAAAAAAAAAAAAAAACACAACTCAGTTTAAAGTGTAAAGTAGCCATCTTAGCCTGGTATCTAGGTCACTAGCCTGCTGACCGCCTTTGATTATGAATCCATCCATAATCATAAATCAATGCCCTGCCTAGTTCACTTATTTCAATGTAACTCAACTAACAGGGTTATTTCTGCCTCCATTGCAGCTGTTCTCCACACACACTTTGTCATAAAGGAGTCAATAGTCACACATCTCTGTGTATCAGTGATACAGTACATTTCCTTGAATCACTTTGGTGTGTTCAACAGCAGCCTCTCCCACGCTGCTATGTCATCAGACGTTGGGTCCTTTGCTGTAATGTTCCCTGATGTTGTACGTCTGATAACACATGGAAATATCACAAACCCCTGGAAGTCCTGGGTTGCCCCTTTTACCAGGATCTCCTGGTGGTCCTGGTTTTCCAGGAATTCCCTGGTTTCCTGGATGGCCGATTCCATCGAAGCCCCGAGGACCTTGAATACCTGCAGTGATAAGGAAAGACAAAAAAATTATAATAAAATAAGTTAGAACACAGCTGTTACTGGTATTTCTGCCTCATTTACGGCAAGAATGTTCCATTAAATGTGATCATAATTCTTGTTCTATGGACTATAAATAGCACATGCAGGCTATCATAAATTACATCTTCTCATGAATTAATAAGCTATTATAGCTTCCAGAGAAATACAGCACTCACTGTCTGTTACTTGGCCTTACATCTCCCTCACCCCACGGACCGAGCTGTCACTAAAAGTACTCGTTGAAAATTAAGTACAAACAGGGTCCACCCACATATTTCTTTGTTAAAAATGTAACACTACAAGCAGCCTTGATGCATTTTCGTTAAAAATGCACAGATCTGAAAGGCCAGATGTCAGAGCGCCGTGGTTAGGTTGCTGAAATAGCTTAATGGGTGAAGACATGTAAAAAAAAAAAAAAGGCTGATAGATAGGCTTTTTACATACCTGGCTGTCCAGGGGGTCCAGGAGGTCCACGGTAACCTTCTCCTTTGCTGCCTTTGAGCCCTCTCGGTCCTGTGTCACCTGGGGACATAATACGTCTGCTTTAAAAAAATAGCATCAGAGCTTTTATAAATGAGCTGTCGGATTTAGAGCTGCAGGGACCGAAAGGCTATGTTCCCTCTAAAGCACCTGTGTCCAGTCTTGTGCTGTTGAACAGGCCGCAGGCTTTCATCGCAAGGCAACTCTACAGCTATTTATCACGCTAATTCTGATCTTTCTTTTTTGACAATCTGGATTTATTTAATTATATTAATTAAAGCACTTTAATGGCGTTTTGGGTAACATTTACATGGACACAGTAGCTTCAGTGCAGAGTCCATATGGCACAAAGTGAACCATTAGACAGGATTGCAACAGGTTTAGTTCAGCTTTGGGAGTCTTTGCTGCAGATTTAATAAGTGTGAAACCATAAATGGCACAACATTCTCAGCAGGACATATGGTAACAAGACTAAGGGTGTTTTCACATTTAGTCCTCTTTAAACGAACCAAACTCAGTCCTCTTAAAGTGGACCAAAAAGTGGACGAACAGAAAAGGGACTCAGTTCTTTTTGCGTTCACATTGTCAATTTACTCAGTTACTCAGCTCTGTTTCTGGTCCACTTCAGCTCTGATGGGGCCTCAGGGCTAAAATACAAACGCAAAAGGCTAAACGATGAATAGAACCACAACGTGGACTTGAAGCGAACTATACTCAGACCACCTTACTACGGTTCGTTCCAGAGGCGTCTGAGTCCCTTTGGAGTGTTCACATATGCACAAAAAATGCTGACTAATAGGTGCGAGTTCTTTTGAAGGGCTGAAATGGACCAAGTGTAAAACCCCTAAGAGTTTACTGCCGTTAATGTTTAGCAGGTATAATGTTTACCATGTTTACCATCTTAATTTAGCCTGTTAGCATGCTAACATTTGCTAATTAACAGTAAACAAAGAGTACAACCGAGGCTGATGGGAATGTCATTCGTTTTTTTAGGTGTTATTATGAAGTAATGAACAACTTTAAATATTGATCTGATGATGGCTCTGGAGGAACAGGTATGGCATCCCCAAAGTGATTACAATTCATCCTTAGGGAAGACGAATACCTGTACTAAATGGCATGGCAAGAGACCTTTCACTAAAAACTGAAAATGTCAACCTCCTCGTGGTGCTGGATGGAAAGTCAGAGGATCCCTAAAGTCATAAGGATTCATCATCTGGGAACCATGCATGTTTGTACAAAGGTGTGCCAATCCATCTACTAGATGCTGATATATTTTACTGAATAAATGAAAACCTTGATCTGCTGGTGGCACTACAGGAAAAATCTGGGCCGAGGGGTTGGCATGGCTAGAAACCTCTGTACGCAGTTTCCAGCAGGCTGCTGTTAGTGTGGTGCCACTTCCTGCCACATAAGAATTTGAAAACTAAATTTGTTTACCGAGTGGCTCATAAAGAAACAAACCGCACTGAAAAGCTTAATGGGGTCTAGTGTTGTACTTCCATACAGTTGGTGACTTGCAAAATCAGATTAAATGAATTTTAATAAAACTCTCGTCTCCAAGTCCAGCTTTCAGTCTCATCCCTCAGTGTTTTCAGCCAAGCCTGGAACCTGAAGTTGCCGTGGAAATAGTACACAGCAGTGGAGTGGTACAGTTTGGCATCTTTCACAGCTGATTAGCCACTTCATCTTGAAGGGGTAATACATCAAAGACAGCTCATTGAGATGGGTTTGCATTCAGTATTTGTTGTCTTTTGCTCTGCTGACTTTCACTGATGTTCGCTTGTTTAATGATCTTGTTTTATGGGGTACAGTGAACATCAACATATCCAATTTGTTAGTTGTTGACACTGTTTTGATTTTAATCGTTGAGGAAAGCAACAGTAAATTTTGTCCTAACTCTTCTTCATGAAGTTGTGTTGTTATTTATTGCCTTGTTTTCATCAGGGTAAAGAGACTGATTGAAAGATATTTGTCACCGTTATAGACAGTGGATCAGACACCACTGGCTTAAGAAGGAGCATTGAATACCGATAACATAACGTCATAACGTGTTGATTCCCTTAAAAAAGGAAGGGTCATATCACCTTTGAGGCCTGCAGGGCCCTGCATTCCAGAAGGTCCTGGGTAACCTGGAGTGCCACTCCTGCCAGGGTAGCCTGGAGTGCCCATGGAGCCTTTGGGTCCTGGGGCTCCTGGATCGCCCGCGGGTCCCTTCATGCTCTGGCATGGTTCACACCTAGCTGGGGGGGCCAGGGTCTGGAGCAGTGCTGGGAGTTGATCTGCAGGGCACAGCCAGAAGGTTCTGAGTAATCCATTTGGATATTAAATATTATGTCAAAACTGATTCATAAAAGAGTCTGACCACATAATACTGTAGACATAGTCTGGCTCAACAGATGCACATTGCTGGAATAAAGCCTGATATCCGTTCCCTCCCCTCTTGTTATCTCCGCTATGTGGGCTTAGCACCACCCCAGGACAGTTACGATTGGTTTAAAGAAATACAAACAAGCCAGACAGTTTTTTCCCCCCTATCCACGAATAAATAAAGGCGGTGTAGCCTGACATTACTCCAGCACTGACACAGCGCTGTGGAGGTCTGGCAATGTGAGACTACTGTAAACCTAGTCTCACTTTGCCAGACCATCCACGCGCTGCGGAGCGGAGGAGGGTCTGACTACTCCACATAGCCTTCCGGGATGGGAGAAAACATGCTCTGGTATATTGGCTTGTCTTTAAACCAAGTTTGTACCTTGTAAGCTACAAAATCAGAACAGCAAGAATCATATCCTATCCTAACCCATCCTATCCTATAGTAGCAGCAGGCAGAAAGTGGACCTCTTGCATCATAATCTATATGATATTTCTTAAACCCAATTGAGATCATCCTAACTAGAAATTCCAACTTAACTGATTACATGGCCATAAATAAAGTGATATAAGATGTGCGTTTACATGCTCTAAAGCATTTAATCAGAATATGACTTGGGCAAAGTGATTCCGCCCACTGTGATGCATCTAATTTGCCGGAAATATAACTTAAGAAAAGTAGGGTCTCCAACAAAAAAGTTATATCAGCCACAGACCCATTTTGTTTTGCTACCGCCAAGTTTTAGTCCTTCCCGGGAAAGCAATGTCAGCTAATGTTACCCCTATGTGGCACAAACATGCGCAGAATGATTAGGCATTCATATTTTCCTATTGAACGGATTATCAAAGGTTTACACCACCCATGTCAACCCATTTCAAAAGTCTTTTCGATTGGGCCTGATCAGGCCAGTCTCTTCCGATTGAAGTGGTTACATGACGCATTTTTATTCTGAGTGGGCTATTATTCTGCTTATTAGTGGAATATTAGGGTCTATGTAAACACAGCTACTGTTGGGAGGAGCTATGATTAATGGATAAAGGTGAGGGAAGCAAGGAGGCATGTTGAAATGGAAAGCACACATAGTTTAGCTTGATTTGCTTTGGGCTGAGGCCAAAGACTGTTGAATGTACCCACTTAATGACTTTCACTTTCTTGTCAATGAAGGTAAAAATTAATAATACCCATTATATGTTGGGTATTTAACATTATGCTACTTTTTACAGAGAGAATAATACATTAAATTGTTCACCAAATACCCCAGTTTGACCCAATGTGTTATAATCCGTGCAAAATGTGCGATAACTGTTGGTGTGTGCATCATTTGGTGTGTGCTGGGAGTGAAGTTTGGGCTTTCATACCCCAGACTCTGGTTTTCACAAAGGGACATAAAAACAAACAGATACTTACTACGCAAAACATCAGTGCAGAGCTTTAGAAGATGTTCATCTGAGGGAGGCTTGCCCTGCAACACACAATTACACTTTGATTCAGCCGAATCCACTGTGGGACTGTGATTGAGTGTGCCTGGAGATTTCCAGGACCTTCTCAACGCTCCACTCTCTGTCTTCACATAGACCACACACACTGACAGCAACACTCCCATTACTCCCACACATAACTCCCCCAATCCAGGCAGGAAATCACTGACTGTTTCTTTCAGCCCATATTTCTTCTTTTTTTTATATCCCAGAGGAGAGGGTCAGGAGGAGGTTCACTCACAGGTTTCCCAGGATATCCTGGTTGGCCTGGTTGGCCCGGAATCCCGTCATGACCAGGAAATCCCCTGGGGCCAACAGTACCCATGTGGCCCATGTCCCCTTTCTTTCCTTCAGGGCCCCTGTGGCCTACGTCACCTGTCACTCCTGTCTGAAGAAGCAGGAGGGAGGACAGAAAATATTAGGTTACAAAAGAGAAAAGGTGAAATTAAGGCTTATTTTGTAATAATTGACTACATTATGTTATCTAATACATAAGCATGAATTGACTGTTCTCTGAACAATGCCCCTCAACATTGCCCAAACATTGCTTACCAACCATAACTAGGCTGGTGTGTTACGTTTTGCTGTAGTAAGAAAAAATCTGTATTTAAACAGTTCAGAGGGTTGTGTCTTCTTTTTTTAACCTTCCCAAAACCAAGAGTAAAAGTGTAAGGAATGAATCAAGCAGTGTGTTTGTCCGCTCCAATGTAAGTTGCAGTCATTAGCATGACTAGCTACTAGCTTAGTACCTACAGTGAAGTAGGCTAATGTTTAGGGATGCACCGAACCCAGTATTCGGGTTTGGGTTCGGCCAAATATTGGGCTTTTTGACGGAGTTCGGGTACTGTCGAACCTTAGAATTTAAAAGTAACGAGAGGCGAAACTCGAGAAAAAGAGGCAAACGTTGTGTTGATTTTCTGCTCTTGTCAAAGAGTATAGAAGTAACAAGAGGAGAAACTCAATAGAATGTTCCATTGCTACAAACGCACCCATGACCGAGCAGCAGCTCCGCCCTCTTGGACTGAACGCTCTTGTTACTTCTATACTCTTTGTAGAGTTATGCTTGCACTACGCGCTACGCTGGTCGACGTAATGACGGCTCAACTCCACGAGTCCACGACTCATAGCAGATCTCCACAAACCAATGGGTGACATGACCACATGCTCTGTCCATTAATATTATACAGTCTATGGGCTCTGTCCTGTTCGAAAAATAAATAATTACATCATACTTTAAAAGCTAGGACTAACTTACTCTACAATGCAACACAAGATAAATGCTGTTTCTTTCTATGTCTTCTACATGGATCATCATGAGTTTATGTATGAGACATGCTAAGCTAAGTTAGCTTAATTAGCTAGATAGCTATAGCTGACAAAATCTGCCTGCGGCAGTTGTCATTTTAGCTGGCAAAAATCAACGGTCTCCAGCTAGAAATGAGAAGCTGCCTTTGTCTACGTCGGTCTGAAAACAAGCACCCATTGTTTAAAAATTGAGTATTTTAAGTGAAAAATCTTCCACCTGACCTTTGCAAACTGCATGTGCCATGCGAGAATGGGTAGGTGCTATCAATTGATATAATTATACCAATTAAATCTATACACAGCATTCCAAAGGTTTCTAGTCCGTCAAAAATCATGCTAATACAGTGTGAACTTGTGTCAAATGATATCCTACAAATGGTAAAGCATTTGCACAACCGAGGGAGGCTATATCTCCATGAATTGTGATTCTGCAGACAGTACTGTAAGTGTTTGATATTTCAGATGTGTGCGCCTTTAGAAAAGAGGGCTTTTGTTATGTATATTTTTGCCCAGGTGGCCAGGCCTGGAGGTATTGGCTCTCTAAGTCTTCTATAGCAGCCATGCAGGCTTGACAGGGCTTCTCAGTGTGGTGCAGAATAAGACAGAATGGATTATATCTAATACCACAAAGTCTAATTCGACAAACCTCTCCTTTCCTTCCCATGGGTCCCACTTCACCCTGATGGAAGAAAGAAAAGAGAACGGGAAGGGTGGGGAGGAAAAGAGAAGAGGGGGAAATAGAGAGATACAGTTACAAACTTCAGCTTACATATCAAAGGCTGAGTTAGTATGTCAGAGGAGCTATGCTTGCTGCTCTGCATTGCTGATGTAGAACTATTCTCTTTTCTGTCAAAACCGGTGGCTTACAAAACATTTTAGATTGGTTATTGTAATGCATTCCCTAAAGTGCTAAAAAAAGAAGGCTTTGGCTGTGTTCTGCTTCCCTTTAAATACTTCCTCTTTTTCATCCCCACGTTCCTCTTTACTGGTAAGTTATTTTAGCAGTAGTGCCATAGGAAACAAATAAACCAGTGTTCCCTCATTCTGCTTTAAGGAAGTTTTGTCAAGGAAACACATGATCATTGGGAGTACTTTTCACAGCATGTTAATGGCCACAGCACGCTGCTCTGCCCATAGCATGCTTAAAAGCCCCAATTGCACATGCAGACTCAAACACTGGAGATACAAAAGGATGCCATTTATTGTAAATAGTCAAAAATACAAACTAAGCTTTGCGGTGCAGCGTGGGGAAGTTAACAAACATTCAGTGTAATGCAAATTTCCTATGAAGCACACAGTTTTCTACGTAATCCAACTACGCAAAGGAAGTTAAAAGAAAACGAAAAAGCTAGGGAAAAAAAAAAGCTGATGTTCTTGGGCATCAGCTTCCAAATTCTCTACGGATTTTAAGGAGCTACTGGGGCTTGAATTACAAAAACGATGCATGGAAAAACCACTATAGCGGCAACATCACACACTAACTGGCCCTTTGGAGCTCAGTAGGTAAATTACATGGCGGGTGGTTAATTAATGTATATTTAGTTATTGTAAGAATGCTTGAACTCTATTTTGGCTATCAGCAATACTCTATTCAATATTCAAAAGAGAATAAGTTTGGGGATGGCATGCGGGAGGATGATGGATGCAGCGGCGGCTCTTGAGGGCCTGGAAACTCGCTTTCCTCATCAGGCTAGTTCCCTCGGGGCGGCTCCGCTGGACCGTTTCCTGCAGCAGCAGGTGAAACTTTGGGTCTCCAACTGTTTGGATGGAGAAGGGGATCTTTGTTGAACTGGAGCCGTTTCTCAAAGTCTTTGCAATCTTCTTCAAGTGCTTCTTTCCAACTCAGGGATGGGTCTAAGTTCGTTCTAACATGTGCCCATGGGCAGCTTGCAGTAGAGAAGAACGAAGAGGACAAAGAATGTCCGATGGGTGTAGCAGCTGGTATCCATGACACGCAGGATGAAGTAAAAGAGAAGAAAGAGCATGCAAGTCTGTTGTCGTCTTTTACTTAAAGGTCTTTGTCCGAAGGCGGTGTCAAAGATGACCCTGGCCACTCCCTCGTCCTACATTTTCCTTAAATTAATTTTAAACTAATCTTTCCCTTTTTGATGTTAAATATCTCTAGTTTCAATACCTTACTCTCCCATGATTGAAACCTAGAGATATTTAGCTGCATGTAGAATACAAATATGGCTAACATTATTATTCAGCATTAAAACGTAGTACAATAGTGTAAACATCAAACCATTGAAAAGCAATCACATTATCAAGGATGCGATCACATAAGAAAGCATCAAAGCATTCTTACATGTGTTGGAGCACCCTCCTCTCACAGCAGGATATCGGTGAGACTCATCTTTCCTGTTGTTTCAGTATCCTTTGATCAGTGGCTTTAGTTGTAGATGAGAATCTCTAGTTGTGTCCACTGGTGCAGTTCCTGACTCTCCAGGACTGGGCCAGTATTAGCAGTCATAAAGTAGAATTCCTGTCCTGGGGTTTCAACTAATGTCAGCTAGGAGTCTTACCAGAGTCCAGTTCTGGATGAGTTCAGAAACTCACCAAATGTCATTTAAAGCTATTCATGCTACAACGCTCCACATAAAACAAGTAGGCTCTTGAGAGATGAGATGGCCTGCCTTTTTGGGTCACATGTACCCACACTGTGAAGTTGCATATCCACACTGATAATCAACAGCAGCAATTGTAGCCAATTTTGGTGCCTAAGTGTTCCCAGAGGCCTTATATCTGTTTGTTGGCCCAATTCCCACTTTTTTTGCCTTTAGCTGCTCTGCCCTACTCTTTTCACGAAGTAACACTTTTCCCTTCAGTAACACTTTCCTGTGATTGGCTAAGATCCCCTGTCTACACAGGATGCATGTCAGTATGTATGTGATCTGCTGAAATTTGCCCTGTGCCTAAACGTCCACGTAATAAGGTGTGATTCTTCATTAGAATGAACTGTCAACCTTGAGTTTTTAGACAGCATGGATGATAAATCCTAGAGATGCTCAAATATGTATGAATACTAATATCTTCAGTTACATTGCAACTGAGCAAACTCAATCTGCTGATGAGATTGTATTGCCATCTAACATTTGCTTTGCAAAATATGGGCCCTCGGATGCAGCTAACAGGTTTGATACAAAAATGTTGTTTCAATCTGTAATTATCTCCAAGCAAAGCTCACATTGTAGTCTTGTATTTTTCCCAGTAAGTATTGGTAAGTCTGTCTAAAGGCAAACATATGTCTTATACATTTCAGCAGTGACAAACTTGTGATTCACTGATGTATTTAGCCTTAAGAGTGTGTCACAAGGAGGATGGGCTGCTCTCAACCCTTTGGAATTACAGTGTGAACATTAAGCTGCATACTGAGAAATACAATCGTTTTATCTGTCACAGACAGGACTACACAACTCTGTCTCCACATGTTGCAATATCGCTACTGCTGTGTGAAAACACACCCACACACACACACACACACACACACACACACACACACACATACACAGACACACCTCACTGGATTTATTGTCTAAACCGCATCTAGGGAAGTGAAGATCGATGCCTCAGTAATCAATACTTACTGATCAATTCTTAAATGCTACTCATTTGGCAACATTCCCATTGAAACGTGTAAATTACAAAGCTTGGCTTGAAAGCTGGAAATTGCAGATCACAGATCGATTCATACCATTATGTTTGCTCATTACCAATTATTGATGAGGACGATAATCTCAACATGGATGAACAGGTTAAATCAATTATGCAATTCTGCTTCTCTCTCCTTACGAAGCCTTATTTAACCTTGTGAAATCATTCATGAAGATTTTTTCTTTCTCATCTTTTTACAAGTTTACCCCTCTAACACTAGCTGGGAAGATGCTATCACTATTCAGTCAGAAAACATCTTGACATGTCACAATAGGAATAGCACAAATGTAAATAATAAAATCAATGATGAATTCCATTTAGCTGCTTCAGTTTCAGGGTCCTGGTATTGTTCAAGCTGGCTAACAGTCACACTGTCATGGCTTACTGGGACACTTGAATAGAACAGATTCATCGTTAATGTTATAAATAACATCATAGCCTACTGTGTCTCAGCTGTGACACAATGGTAGCAATAGCTCTCTGAACTTGCCATCCCGCTAACTATTAGCCACCATTATCACTTATCAAGCACGTTAGCACAGTCACTCACTGGACAGTAAGTTCACACGTTTATTAAAGAGATGTATTTGTACCTGTCTAACAACCATGCCTCTTTTGTAGAGCAGTTAATACTCCGGCAAAGGTCAAGTGGCGATTCCTTTGAAATTCCCTTTCATTCTTCACAAGTCTGTGACCTGCCCCTGTGCCTTCACTTTGTCAGATTTGTTTGCCCGTTTAGAATGTTATAATTGCCAACTGTAAATCTGTAAACTGACTTTTTAGTTAAATGCCTGTAATTCAGGCTGCCATGCCTGAGTGTTTGCACTGGGTCTTTGATAGAGGTGCAACGGATCAAAAAACTCACGGTTCGGATTGGACCACGGGTTTTGAGTCACGGATCGGATCAATTTTTGCATCAGCACAAAAAAGGGGGGAATTTAAATGATTCATTAAAAATGTAACAACAATAGCCTTTAACAATAATAACTTCTTTCACCAGTTAAATGACAAAAGCAGATGAGAAAATGGTATTTCACAATAACTTTAAACAAGGTTTACCAGTTTCAAGTAAACGCAACATTCACGTAGTCACAGCAGTGACCAGAGTGCTAGTTTGTGTCTTTCAGCTCATAGCTTTAGCGACAGACTGTTGTATGTCCTGCTGTTGGAATCCTCTTCAGTGAAATACAGTCACACGTTTACACCGTTTAGCGGTCAGCGTTTTAACCGTGTTTAATCAGCTACTAGTTAACGGTAACGTTAGGCTAACATCAACGTTACCTGCTGCCAAGTGTACCGTTAGTGTTAACTAGCGTGACATGCAGCGATGCTTCTGTTGCCTCTAACGTCTGTTTCGGAGCATCAGAGAGCAGCGCAGGCATTTAAAGCTGCCGACACACCAACCAGACGGCCGACCATCGGCAGAAAAGCCAGTCGGACTGATCAGTCTCCCCGAGTTGGTCCAAAAAGTGCCTTGGAACAAACCGAAGAGACGAAACGTAATACGTCTCCATAACAGCAGGCGGGGCTAATCTGTATTGTCGCCCAAAAATGAAAACCGGAAGCTGATTGGACGAACACGTTACGTGAGTCTGGTTTCTCTGGAACTTCAAAGCCAGACTGTCATGGCGGCTTGTTCAGAATACGATCTCATATTGTACTAAAATAGTTCACTGAAACATGTTTCTGAAAACATTTGAAGAGAGAAATAGGTCGTTCAGTTGCTGAATCTGTCTTCATTTCAGATCAACAAAGGTCAGTTTAAAAGATTTTCCTCAGATTTTGAGAGACTCTAGTCACGCTCATCCCGCTCCCCGTTTCCGGGTTAGCTCTCCACCAATCAGATGGGTCATTTGAGTCACACTGCCGGCAGTGCCGATTATACATGTCAAATATGACGACGGCTCCTCAGATGGACGACGGCACGGGACACAGCGAACAGACTCGAGTCACTGACCTTGCCAGACTGTCCAATTGCGATTATCGGCTTGGTGTGTCAGCGCCTTAAGTGGCACCGAAATGAGTCACCGAAATCCGTGTTGGTATTCCGGTACCGGTCTTGTAGGCACCGGTGAGAGAGAGATTTATCATCCTACGTTAAGTAACAGCGACAGTAAAAGGTATTTCACACTATTATTATGGTTAAACTTTGCAATTGAGCTGCGGTTCACAGGCCTTCCGAATGGTGAGTGTGATCCGTACGGACCGCGGATCAACTGTGGTCCGTTACACCACTAGTCTTTGCATTGAGCCAATAATCTGTACCGTGACACTATGATCCTCATATGGTAGTTGAGAGGTTGAGTCTAAACACCAAAGCGAGCTGAAGCTTTCCCATGAGGGCAGAGAGACTCTGGAACAACTCTCCTAAACAGATTAGCTCAGTTTAGTCAGTAAACTCTTTCTGTGTCCCTGATCAAAGTTTACTTTATCAGAATAACTGTACTTGATTTTATGATTTTACATTACTGTCTGGAGCTTCCTTGCTGTTTTATTCCCTCATTTTTTAGTTTGTCTCTTCTCATTTAGTCAGTTTTAGTATTGTATTGAATTCTGCTCTGCTGTTTGCTTGCACTGTTTTCTCTTCAGTCTTTTATTGCATTTTTATGTGTTTTATATGCTGCCAGATTTTAATCGCGTGAAGTACCTTGTAAAGTCACTTTTAGAGAGGTGTTATATTGGTAGAGTTCATTATTATCATATTTATTTTGTGATAAAGTCTTTGTGGTGACTTGTATCAGGGGATTTATGATATTAACCACGGACAGACTTTACAAAAAATGAAAACTCAAGTTCTAACCACAAATTAGCTCATTGTAAGTGAGGGCTGGCCACCGTATTCTTTCTTATCCTTATGTCCTTGCGGGGACATTTGTTCCTTGTAACTGCACACATACACACAAACACACATTATTAAAACCCAGAATCCCCATTAAACCTATAGAAACATAAGCGCCACTGCCACCCAGTGGAAGCAGTATGACTCTTCACTCACAGGTACACCAGGAGTCCCTGGATCTCCATCTCTGCCTGGCTCCCCCTGCAAAGAGATACATCATGATTAACTGAATGTTTGGATGAGTCAGTTTACATACCTGCTGGTATGGCTTCATGTGGTGTGTGTGTGGGTGTGTCTCTGTCTGTCTGTGTGTGTGTGTGTGTGTGTGTGTGTGTGTGTGTGTGTGTGTGTGTGTGTGTGTGTGTGTGTGTGTGCGCGTGTGCCCAATGGGTGAGATTTAATGTGTGTGCAACAACGGGTGTGGGGATTTAGGTGTGTGTGTGTGTGTGTGTGTGTGTGTGTGTGTGTGTGTGTGTGTGTATGTGTTACTGTGAGCTGGTCCATGTCTTCATTCTGTGTGTGTGTGTGTGAGAGAAAGAGAGAGAGAGAGAGCAAGAGAGAGAGACAGTGGAGAAAAGGTCATGATTACCACTAGCAGCCAATAAGAGAAACCCACGGAGAGAGGGGATAGGAATTGGCTAGTGGTGACCTTTTACAAACCTGACTTTTTATCTCACGTGTGGCTGTGCTCTCCGTACTCTGCTCCTCTGGGCTATTACACTCTTTTCCATTAGTGCACATAAAGAGAAGCAACTCAATCAGACTATTCATCACACCCTTTGATTGTTCAATTTGTGACTGATGCTGTGGTTACAATGGTAGAAGTACAACAGGACGGCTTCTTGTTGCTACAATGTTGAGGTGTTAATGCTGGAATAGGCCCCAGCCCTTTGTGACAGTGAAAAAACAGGTATAGCTAATAAGAAGATCTATAATAAAAAAGAAAATATAAAAAAAAACTGTGTATATGTGACTGTATTAACACTGATATTAAGTATTGCATTAGTTTGGCTTCTTACACTCATACTAGTAGAAGATATTGGAGCCTACTCAAACATGCCAAGTACCCTAATTACCACTCAGAGGATGATATAAATCAGTGCTACTTCAGGAGCAACTTGCAGGTTGACCTTTTTATTAAATTCATACTTGACCTTTCCTGAAAATGACTACTCGAAAAGTTGATACAGGATTTTATATGTTTTACAAGATATAACGGAAGGTCATAGCGATATGGGGCCAAGGCTGGCGTGTTCACCGTTCCCAAAACCCCCACAGATGGACGTTGGTTTCGAGGCGCTACGCTACGGACAAAAACAGGAAAAAGGGATGTGTCTCAGGAATGGAGGGTCGTAGCGGGCCAAACCCAGTGTGACCGGCCCATAAAACAGGGAGATCGGCCCATTGGTTTATTGTAATTGACACTGGGCTTCAAGACAGAGAATGGAATTGGAATGGAATACAAGCACAAAAGTGGGTTTAAGAAGCGTAAATTTAAAGAGGCAGCCAAGAGAGCAAAGTCAAAGCTTCAAAAAATAGGACTTTTTTTAAATGCTACATGGATTATGATGAATTCATGCATGTAGTACTTCATGAACTATCAGTAATGTACAAGGATTAATAGTATCTCATGCATGACTTAATGCAGTAACAATGCGTTAATTAATGCATCAATGAGGGTGTTTCAATCATCATGATTTCTGATTTATTAATGATGTTAATGTCTTCTTCGCAAAGCTGACCAGTCACAGCAGTGTACCTTCATTCAAAAGAATTGTAGTGTTATTAATCATTGTTAATAACACATGACTTCTTTATTACTTCATCATGTCTGTGGCCCTTCAAATAAAGTTGACCTGCTCCATCTTAAAACACTGATATGATTAAAGTCATGCATGGAATCATGATAATTCATGTTCTATTATTATTAAGTGTTACCAACAAAAAGGCCCTATTTCTAACTTGTTATTTCATAACACTGAAAAGGGTTATAATTCCAGTAGCACATTCCAGCTTCAACAGTTTCCGCGTGCTTTCCACTCCGTTCACTGAGATCACTCCCTGTGCTCTCATCAGCTGGTCACTTTGCTTTACCGACATTGGGTTGACGCAACAATTAACTGCGTCATTCTCAGTTCATTTTTATTTTTTACAACAGGAATCGTGTGGCCGGGTTGGCAAAGTGGCTAGAGCAGGCGCACATATATATGGAGGTTTATGCCTCGACGCAGAGGTCCGACCTGTGACGATTTCCTGCATGTCTTCCCCCTCTCTCTCTCTCTCTCCCCTTTCTCACATATCTATGTGTGTGTATGACTTTCCAGTTAATAGTGTGAAGAAAAAGTACAATACCTGGTGTCCTTTAGAGCCTGTCTCACCTCTCTCGCCCTAAAAACACATTGAACATACTGTAATTTCAAGTTTATGCAAATGTACCATATTTATATAGCGCTTTTCTAGTCTTAACGACTACTCAAAGCACTTTTACACAGTACAGGAAGCACTCAACCATTCGCCATTCACACACTGTGGCCAAGGCTGCCGCACAAGGTGCTACCTGCTCATCAGATAAACATTCACACGCATTTGCACTCAGGGTTGCCCAAGGACACTTCAGGTCCAGGGATCGAACCACCAACCTCCCGATTGGCAGGCGACCGCTCTACCTAATGTATCTAATGTTCTGACAAAAGTAATGCTGCCCTCATCATGACAAAAAAGGCATCATGAGCATCACTGTCCTGTTAATAACATACAGTAGACCTACTGTAAAAAAAAAAGAAAATCAAATGCAGCATGTTAAATACTCAATGCAGAAAATAAATTTTAGAGACTGGAAACGATCAAACCAGTTGTGTCAATCAAGTGTGTAATGGTCTAATCATTTCAGCTGGACTTGTAGGCTGTTATATTGTTGGGTAGTTTCATTTATTATATAACATTGTATTTGTAAATCAAATGTATTTTGTGAGTTTGATTTGTAAAGTAACTAGTAACTAAAGCTGTAACAGATGAATGTAGTGGAGTAACTAAAGTAACTAGTAACTAAAGCTGTAACAGATGAATGTAGTGGAGTAAAAAGTACAATATTTCTCTCTGAGATGTAGCGGAGTAGAAGTAGAAAGTGGCATGAAAAAAATAAGACTCATCAACATTTGGACTTAAGTACAGTACTGGAGTAAATGTACTTAGTTACATTCCGTCACTGCTGCTTCTGAAGTGTGAAGGACAACCTTTAGCACTATTGAAGTTAGTCATGTCATCTAAGCATAAAATGAATAATACATTAACACGTATGCATTATGTTAAGCTGTCAACGTAAATGTGATCCTGACAGCCAAAGCTATAAATCATTCATAAAGCGTCGCCTCTGTTGCCAATTGTAGACTTCATTAAGTCCAAACAAAACCATCCAGGTCATTTGTTTTAATTGCTTCATGTATGCTATTATATGAATTGACTCTCACCTTGTGACCTTTGAACCCCGGCATCCCCATGGCACCCGGCAGCCCTGGAAAACCTGACTCCCCTGTTGAGCCCTGCAGAGGTGAAATATTACTGTGGTCTGGAAATCAATGGCTGGCATTTAAGAAAATGACAGGGTTCATACAGTGTGTTGTGGTATTCCCCTAAAACTGGCCATTTATTTCTCTCTAGAAAACAGTTGGAACCATCCGGTCTTGGTTTGTAATCCAACAAGGGAGCAGAAAAAGTGTAGCTAGTAGTGGTAGTAGTAGTAGTAGTAGTAGTAGTAGTAGTGGTTGGTAGAATGAGAACAAACAGACAATGGTAGCCGAGAGTGGATGTGGAGTGTCAAATACAGCAACATGGGGACACAGCTAGAGAGACCAGAACCAGTACTGGTCCCTACACCTTATACTTGGTTCTGAAGTGACTCAGGAGTTTCTGGAGGGTTTCCGACCGGGACTGAAACTTATGTGCTTTCTTGCTGAGGGATAAATAAGAAGATGTATACCAAT